>CM053623.1:41088211-41110348 GCA_028646595.1 Phalanger gymnotis | reverse complement strand
AAATGGAAGCTAATGACTCTATGAGAAATCAAGAAATTATAAAACAAAACCAAAAGAATGAAAAAATAGAAGACAATATAAAATATTTCATTGGAAAAACAACTGACCTGGAAAATAGATCCAGGAGAGACAATTTTAAAATTATTAGACTATCCGAAAGACATGATCAAAAAAAGAGCCTAGATATTATCTTTCAAGAAATTATCAAGGAAAATGCCCTGATATTCTAGAACCAGAAAGTAAAATAGAAATTGAAAGAATCCATTGATCACCTTCTAAAAGAGATCCCAAAATAAATGAAAACTCCCAGGACTATAATAGTCAAATTCCAGATCCCCCACATCAGGGAGAAAACAGTGCAAGCAGCCAGAAAGAAACAATTCAAGTATTGTGGAAACACAATCAGGATAACACAAGATATAGCAGCTTCAACATTAAGGGATTGGAGGACCTAGAATGTGATATTCTAGAGATCAAAAGAGCTAGGTCTAAAACCAAGAATCACCTACCCAAAAAAACTGAGCGTAATCTTTCAAGGGGAAAAATGGATATTCAATGAAATAGAAAACTTTCAAACATTATTGATGAAAAGACCAGAGCTGAATAGAAAATGTGACTTTCAAATACAAGACTCAAGAGAAGCTTGAAAAGGTAAACAGGAAAGAGAAATCATAAGGGACTTATTAAAGTTGAACTGTTTACATTCCTATGTGGAAAGATGATATTTGTAACTCATGAGACCTTTCTCAGTCGTAGCATAATTGGAGGGAACAGGAGATAGATAGATTTGTATATGTAGTATGTATGTATGTATATAGACAGAGGGCACAGGGTGAGTTGAAAATGAGGAGATGATATCTAAAAAACAAAATTAAGGGGTGAGAAAGGAGTGTACTGAGAGAAGAAAGGGAGAGATAGAATGGGGTAAATTATCTCACATAAAAGAGGCAAGAAAAAACTTTTACAGTGGAGGGGAAGAGGGGGGAAGTGAGAGAGAATGAGTGAACCTTACTCTTATCAAATTTGGCTTTAGGAGGAAATAATGTACACTCTCAATTGGGTATGGAAATCTATCTTACCTACGGGAAAATGGGGGGGAAGGGGATGAGAAAGGGTGGGATGATAGAAGGGAGAGCAGGATTGGGGGAAGGGGGAATCAGAGGCAAATACTTTTGAGGAGAGATGGGGTCAAAAGAGAGAATAGAATAAATGGGAGGTGGAATAGGATGGAGGGCAATATAGTTACTGTTTCACAACATGACTGTTATGGAAGTGTTTTGTATGACTACATATGAATAACCTATATTGAATTGCTTGCCTTCTCAGTGAGGGTGGGTTGGGGAGGAAGGAAGGAAGAGAATTTGGAACTCAAAGTTTTAAAAACAAATGTTAAAAATTGTTTTTACATACAACTGGGAAATAAGTGGGGCATAGAAATCTGTCTTGCCCTATAGCAAAATAGAAGGAAAAGGAATAAGAGCAGAGGATGATAGAAGGGAGGGCAGGTTGGGGAAAGGAATAATCAGAATGCATGCCAACTTGGAGTGGGAGGGGGGGAGAGATGGGGAGAAAATTTGGAACTCAAAATCTTGTGGAAGTGAACGCTGAAAACTAAAAATAAAGAAAAAGAAAAAAACTTAGAACCCACAAGAAGGGCAATATTATTGACAGTGATATGGATATTGCAAAGAGATTCCCTTTTTAGAAATAATTTTAACTTCAGTGGGTTAAATTTCAGGTGTCAGAAAGACTACTCTGGAAGATATTTTGGCAGTTAGGTGGCTCAGTAGATAGAGTGCTGGACCTGGAGTCAGGAAGACCTGCAAGTCACTTAGTCTGTTTGCCTCAGTTTCCTCAGATATAAAATGGAGATAATAATAGCACAGGCTTCTCAGGGTTGTTGGGAAGATAAATGAATAATATTTGCAAAACTCTTAGCATAGTACCTGGCACATAATAAGAATTATGTAAATGTTTATTTCCTTCTCCTCTGCTCACATGAAAAAGCATGGGATGTTTTGTAGCTATGTAGAAATGTAGATATGAAAGTGATCTGCATACATGTGATAGTTAGCTTTCGATTATTTTTTCAATGAATTTTCCAAATTGTGTATGAAGGGAAATCTTCTAAAACTTTATCTTTCTTGCCTTCTCAATGCTTTCTAATTCACTGGGCCCGAAAGAGGCACATATTCCTTATTACCCACTGTCATTTCAAATCCTTGCTCTCCCTTTGTTATTCAAAAACCTCTTTGAGCCTTATGCAATCCTATTATAGCATTCTTTTCCATTCGTTGTCACTGCCATGTAATGACTTCCTTGCTACTCTCATTTTTCACAGTGGCTTTAGCACTTAGCCTCTTTCTCTTCTCTCTATCCCCTGACATCTTTGGTAACTTCTGTATTCACAGATAACCCTTACTTTTCAATCCCTAAGGAACTCATTTTACCTCCAATGATGGCAGCTGCCCTAATACAATCCCCTGGCATCTATCATGTATATTATTCTAAAAGCTTCCTAATTGTTTTCCCTTCTTTAATCTATCAGCTGCCAAAATATTCATCCAAAGGCATGGATATGACCATGTCCTTCTTATGCTCAAAAACCTTAGCAATAAAATATACGTTCTTTGACAAGATCTATTTCACATTTTTTTGTTATCTGTAATGATGAGAACAAAATATGTAGTGTGCGGTTGAAATAACTCAATCCTGACCTATTTTTAAAAGTCATGAAAGTCATAAAAAATGTGTAACAAACACAGAAATGACATCAACAAATATTGCTATAATTTTATACAAAAGTTTAACTGATAGGAACCCCTTGCCATAAAAAGGAGACTAAAAAGAGCTTTAAAAGCTTTAGAAAACACCTGACTTTCTTTCCAAGAAGAAAGAGATGATGGTCAAAGGCAACTTGAGTTTCAAATAGGAGTTTGTTTTGTTTGACCATGCTTATTTGATATACATACCTATGTGCATGTATGTATGTATATTTTTTTCATTATTTGGAGCAAAGAAGCAAGCTAGTAATAGAGCTACCAAAAAGGAAAAAAAAAAGAAAGAGGGTCCTTAAAGTATTATTTAAAGCATCAGGAGGTCATTCATAAAAAGAAAGTCACCATATACACCAAAATGTTTATGGCAACAGTTTTTGTGACAGAAGAGAATTGGAAACAAAGAGGATACCCATCATTTAGAGAATGGCTAGACGTTGTGGCACATAATTGTAGTGAAATGTTACTCTGGGGTAAGAAATGGCAGGTGTGATAAGTACAGAGGAGAGTGGAAAGAATAGGCCAAGTCACCATTGAGAAATTTCAGAATTAGTTTAATGACCCTCAAAGCCTTTCCCTGGGAGGAAAAAATCCACTTTTAAAATATTGACAGGTAAAATTTTATTTGCAATAAATACTAATCTTGCTAATGGTTGAAGTTTTGCTGAGACTTTAAGGAAACCAGGAAACCCAG
Organism: Phalanger gymnotis; assembly: GCA_028646595.1. Classification (NCBI taxonomy): domain Eukaryota; kingdom Metazoa; phylum Chordata; class Mammalia; order Diprotodontia; family Phalangeridae; genus Phalanger; species Phalanger gymnotis. The sequence continues at coordinate 41,106,877 of CM053623.1, read as the reverse complement.
AAGGCAAAGGTAAGGAGAGAGACTATTCCAGGTATGGGAAAACACTCAGAGTCAGGATATGATGTCATATGCAAGAAAAAACAAATAACTTAGATTATTTGAGTTCACAAAGCACATTTCTGTACATTTTTTATTGATTCTTACAACAATCTTATGAGATTGGGAGAGTTTGTTGTCATCATTTTATATTTGAAGTTCCAAAGTGACTTGTCTGAGGTCACACAGCTAGTAAGTAATAATTCTGTGACAGGCAAGTAGGTTTTCTTCATACTAGTTCTTCCCAGTATCCTATACCACTTTTTTCTTCAAATTCCAATATTTTTTAAAGCAAAAGTATCCAAACAACTACTTTATTTACTCTTCCCCAATTTACCTAAGTATAGACTTCACTATTTTTCTTTACATATTAGAAACTGATTTTAACTCTCAGTTTGTCTAACACCAGGAAATATCTAGCTTAGAATCCTAGGACAATGATAATCATCATAATATGCTTATCATGCTTTTTAAAATAAGGTCTGAGGTATGTGTTCAGATATTTTTTCTAATTGTTTACTTCTTCATTTGGAGCCCTACCAATATTTTAATTTTAGAAAGGCCTTGGCAGATCACCTTCCATTACTCATTTCCCAACCTATGGAGTAATTCTTAATTCAACAGTAAAAATAAACACTATTCCATGTGCTCAAGGACTAAAGGAATTCAGACAAGCTTAATGAAAATCAGGCTGTGGGTCCAAGAGAAATGTGATAGTTTGATTTCCTTCTAGTTAGTTCCTATTTGTTTCTGTGTTGTAAACTCTAAGGATGTGTTTTCAGAACTACACTAATGTTTCATAAAATGGTAAAATTGACAAATGAGAACAGGAATCAAAAAACATATTGAATAACAAATAATTTTGGTGGATCTAACCATTTTTGAAAACTTTATTCAAGGCCATTAAAATTTGTTATTCCTTTATTTGTAATGTTCATGTTCTATGAATCCAGAGCTCATTCTAGAACAGGAACCAGAGGAATCAAATGCACTTAATTCTGTTGAACTAGCGAATGATAATTTAATGCCCTCTGAATGTTTTTGTTTTATCCCAGAACCTCAGTTCATCAAATTTTCTGGTGAACTGAAAGTTGACTTAAATTCTTTCATTTTTCAACCATTATGATTGAAAACATTTCTAACAAATAAGTAAATATAAATATGTGTTTATGTATATATGTATGAGTGGCACATACATACATATATTGAGGGAAGGGGAGTTGTACCTCTTAGAGTGATTTCTGTGATTCCTGTCATTGCTTTGCTGCTTGCTGTCCACATAAGCACTTCTCTTTGCCCTAGCCATGATTCTTTTCTTGACACCTGTGCCATTTGCTTTCATCTGATAGTTTTGGATTTGCAAAGGAATCCCTGTAATTTATTTTCACTTTTGTACTATGCCTGCAAGTCTAGTTACTGTCTCCATATGAGTTACAGTGATTTCTATTTAGCTAGGTAAATTCCGTGATTTATCTTTTTTCCAGGCATAGAAAATTTTCTTTTTTTTTTCTGCAGAAATACTAGTCTTTAATTAAATAACTTCTATCCTTAATACTTTTTAAAATTTAAGGTAACCTATAGTAACAGTACAAGATTTAGGGAAACATGAATAACTTCGTTACTAAGTCAATAAACAACAACCATTACTTAACTAATCTCAGTTTTCTCTCCCAAGAAAACCTATATTTTGTCTCACCCACAATGGTTCCAAGCATTTGAAAATTTTTAGATGCTCAACCTTAACTTAGCTTCCTGGCAATTTACTTATAGCTTGAATATTTAAAGGCTCTTTCTCCTATTGCCTGAGTTAATTAAAAGTCATTGATGGGTTGATTTCCTCCTGCTCATGCTCAGCTCTCAGTAATTAGCAGTGGCTTTCCTGAAAGAGAATCACCATGCTAATCTCAGTGAATGCCCCAAACATTTCCATACATCTTCTATCCTTTTGATCATTTGTGTTTGTGATTGGAAACAGAAAAGATGGAGGAAAAAACAGTACATCTCTTCTGTCTTATCTGTGTGAAGTCCAGCTTTATGATTTTCTTCTGGTATAAAAGCAGTCACATTCTCAACTCCCCTGCTCCATCAGGACTCACTTAGCATTAATTATTCTTTGGTTCTGCAGTTTCTGCGGTTTTTAGGAACTGGATTTCTGCCATTTTTTTAAATTGTTCTTTTCTTAAATGGGCCATGTCTTTTTTTCTCTTGGAACCTTTAAAAGCACAATTCAAATGGAAGTTTTTTAAATGAGTTATACAGTGGTTTCCTCTCATCACCTCTGCCACCTCTTGTTTTCTATTTCTGTTCACCTCAGCTTGGCTAATCTTATCAGATCAAAATTTTAGAACTAGAAGAGAGTTTAGTGTCAGTCAAGTCCAACCCCCTCATTTTACAAATATGGAAACTGAGTCATAAGTTAAGTAAATTAACCAGAGTTTCACAGCTAGTAAGTGACTGAGGTAGGATTTGAACTCAGGTCTTCTTGACTCCCAAGTCCAGTGCAGTATCCACTATACCACATGCATACACAACACTACCTCACTTCTGAGCTCCAAAACCTATAGGTCTCGGCTTTTATAACCTTATGGTTAGATCTCAAACCAGTCAGATCTTTAGCTGTGTACAGAGGTTCCTAGTTGGGAAGCTGACCAATACAGTGTTTGTTTTTTTTTAATTTCTCTGAAATTTATATTTTTATATCTCGGTAGCACAAGTTTCACTCAATCTCTTCCTTCAATTTCTGGGTTCCCTATTGTGCCAATCTCTTTAAAATGTTGATACTGGATTACTGAAGTTTTACATTTATATTTTGAGAGATAGTATTTCTAGTTTCTTTCTGAAAGTGATTGTTCCACTTAAGCCTTTATACATATGATTGAATAGAAAGGGAAACAAAGAGAAAACTGTAGGTATTCTCTGTACTTCCTCTTTCAAACTATGCCTACTTGAACTAGTGAATGTATTGCAAGTTACTCGAGATAGTATATTTTATTAAGTATTTCCTTAGTTTAAGAATGATATATGTGAAAATAGTGGCACAAAATGTCACTTTTTATGTACACATAGCTAGATTTGCATGTATACTAAGGAATCAAAGTAATGTTATACAGAGGTTGTTTGTGTGATGCTAAGGCTGAAGTATATTGTAGATCAGCGATGTCAAACTCAAATAGAAATGGATCTATGTAGAATGCATATTGACTACAGTTATTGCAAATTATTAAATATTGGCTACAAATTATCTGTGGTATATTGTATTTTTATATATTTCATTAAACATTTTTCAGTTACATTTTAATCTGATTCAGGCTATACTTGGGAGTTTTGTAGGCTGTGAGTTTGGCACTTCTGGTATAGATGAGGCATGGCTTATAGGTTCAGTTCCCATAAAACCCAATAAGCTTTGTATGCATCAACAAATAGAAATTTTCTTTAGCATGAAATTGTCAGCAGTTTCATAGATAACTGCCATTTACCAAAAAGGAACCAGGTGATCATGCATGGATAGTTTAGCACAGTCCATCAATGTTACTAAAAAGATAATTATTAGTACCCCAAAATAGTATTCTCTTTTTTATGTGCCCATGAACAGAAATTTGCTCATTTTCATATTGAGATATCTTTCTCTAAATATTTTAGTAAGCTCTATCCAAGTTTGAAAAATTATTTAACATTATTAGTTCTGAACATAGCTAAGCAGAATAAATAGTTATAAGCCTTTTTCTGCTCAGAGTTCTCTAAGCCTGAATGGCTCATGATTACTTAAATGTATTCCTTTTTAAATTTCTGCTTAACTCTATATTAAGATACTCGATATGTATATTGCCATAAACCACTTGAAAGTATATTGACTTTGAATTTTATTAAATTATTCTTATTACTTAATCAGGCCCCATCGATATATTTGTTCAGATCAACACATGGGCTTATTTTTACATATGAGCCAAAGAAAATACCATATTGAGAGGGAGGCAGTACAGTATGTTCCACATTTTGTTGAAGAGTAACTAAATCTTACTTTGCTGCGACTACTTTGTTTGATTATAGAAGCTGAGCTCTTAAATACCCTATTCTACTTGGCAGGATGTAAAATTGCTAAGCAGTATATTTTATTTGCAAGGTAGTTTAAAACTGAGAAAATCCTTAGGAATGAGTAAATAGGTATGGAGAAAGGGCAGTGTACGTTTATGGATATAAAATGATGTGTCTGTTTAAAACTGCTTTAATTTTAAAATATCCTAGAAGGTTTTCTGTGTCATATTCTTCCTCTGCCAGGTATGTTTTGCCACTACTCATAGAGTTTTCTGCCAGAAAGGATTTTTTTTCCCGTAAAAAGGATTTTTTTTTCCCATAAAATGGTCTCTATATTAAATACCATGCTGCATTTTAACATTGTAATACTCTTTAATTAGATCCCAGTAAAAGCTGGAGTAGGGAGGTGGGAGATTTCTCTCTGTCTAAAAAATAACACCATGAATCCCCTTCAGAAGTTAAATAGGCTACTAAATTTTAAAAAAATATATGCTTCATGAAACAAAGGAGTAATAGGAACTTGTAACAATTATTTCAACAGTAGTAAAAAGAATACTTTTTATTAAAAGATATGCTTGAGGAGGCAGAGCCACAATGTCCAAGTGGTGAAAAGCAGGACAGTGAGTTTTGCTTCACAAACATCTCCAAATAGAAAATGCACCAAACTGAATCCTTATAGGGAAATATAGAAAAAAATCACACGTCTTTTTGTTCAGTTGAGCTCAGCATAGGAAGACAGACAAGTATATGCATACACTGGGGACTGAGTCTGCCAGAAGCACACTGCAAGCAGAGACCCCAGCACCCAGAGAGAGGCTGTGCACCAGGACAAAAGGAGGTCACAGATTTGTGCCAGGGCCCCACCAGACCCGTCCTGGTACCCTATGATGCCAGTTAACGACTGGCAGCTTCGTTGCCCACTACGCAGTTCAGGGTCACAGAGTCTGGGAGGACTGAGAAAGGTGGTGATGGTTGGTGGTGTTTGTCCTTTGTTTTCAGAGAGCACCAGTGATATCATGGAGTGATATCGTGAGACAGATTTGTACAAAATTGTTAGCCTCTTTCTTCCTGAGTCATCAAAATCAGTGGCAGGACAAAAGTCAAGACAACTGGCGATGGCCCAGGATGCAGTGGATGACCTCGGCATCTTTGATGCCTGACCAAGCTGCAAGCACTCTATAATGCCTGATTCAGCCAACTTCTATCTGCCCATTCCAGCAATGGGAAAATCCTCACATGTCCAGAATAGACATCCCCTAACTCACCAACAAGTTTGAGGTCTGTTGGTTACCCTTAACCTGGTCTAGCCTGTCTGCCAAGATGGTTTACTAGGGTATGGCTGTTGAACATGCTACAGCTTCTTGGAGTTGGGTGAATCAGGTGGATACCAAAGGTGGATGAGTAGCCCTGAAAAGAGCTCAGTAAGGCCTCACACTAGAGGCACTAGAACTCCTGAACATACCTGTGCATGGAAGTAGCATCCCAGGTAAGGAGGCCCCAGGAAATGCACAGAGAAAGAAAAAAGCCTTGAACCCAGAAGAAGTAGTATTGCTCAGGTTGCAGGCACAGAGAAAAGTCTCAGTTGAATCATCTAGCCCATCCTGCAAAGGAATAACCAAAGCAGAATTCCCAGACCAAAGGGGAACCCCACTCTGAACCAAGAGAGCTTTTAAGTTGGCTGATAGGAACTGACTCCAACAGTAGTATACTCTTGTTCAGTCACAATCTCCGCTTAGGAACTTGTGGAGCTCTGACCAGGAGGCCAGAAATCAGATTTTTCCCTGCATCAAACCACTTTGGGAGTACTATAGGTTTCTCTGTCCTTAGTCTGTCCTTGAGATCCTGTAATAATACAACACTCAGTGCCCCAAGAACTCAGCAAAAGGACCAACCCAAGAACCCCACCCTAATGAGCCATTACGGTAGCAGAGACATTTAAGATACAGCCATTGAAGAAAAGAATGATCCCAAAACATCTACAAGCAAAGCCTCAGAGAAAAAAAACACAGCTTGGGCACACATTTAACTAGAATTCCTGGGAGAGATGAAGCAAGAGTTTAAAAAAAATTGTTAAAAAAAAATATAAATGGAATGAGGGTACTTGAAGAAAAAACTGAAAAAGAAATGAAAGCTATGGAAGAAATAATCAGAAAAGGAATTAAAATCTTAACTGAGCAATAAACTTCCCTGAAAATTGAAATGGACCAAATAGAAGCCAATGACTCCATGAGGCAACCAGAAATATTAAAATAGAATCCACAAGTTGAAAAAAAAGATGAAGAAAATGTAAGGTATCTCATAGCAAAAACATCTGATCTACAAAACAGATTGAGAAGGGAAAAAATCATTTAGACTATCTCAATACAAAATTTGAATATAAAAATTAATCCTTAGACTCTCTTAATACAAAAAGAGCCTTGATATCATACTTTAAGAAAACTGAAAACCGTATCTCTTAGAAAGCAGAAGGCAAAGTTGAACTAGAAAGAATCCACCAGTTACCTCCTAATAAAAACCCCAAAATAAAAACTCCTAGGAATATCATAGCCAAGATCCAGAGTTTCCAGATTAAAAACAAAATGCTACAAGCAAAAAGAAAAAATTCAAGCACCACTGAGCCATAGTGGATCACACAAAATTTAGCAGCCACCACTTTGTTGGAGCAGAGAGCTTGGAATGTGATATTCTAGAAGACAAAGGATATGGGATTATAGCCAAGAACAACTTAGCCAGCAAAACTGAGTATGATACCACAGGGGAAGGGGGGATGGATTTTTAATGAAATAGAGGACTTCCGAGCATTTCTGGTTAAAAAAAAAAACTGCTTATAAACTTTGAAGTTAAAACACACACATGAAGGGAAATATTAAAAGATAAACATGAACAAACAGTGATAAAAGATACACAAGGATAAATTGCTTACATTCAAATATGGAGAGATGATACATGTGTCTCTTGAACCTTTGCATCATTGTTTACAGATATAGTGCAATTAGACAAGGCCTTGGAAGACTGTGTTATGTTTTGATGATCTTAAGGGGGAAAAAAATAGAGGAGGGAAGAAGAATACACTGGGATTTAGGAAAAAGAAGGTTGGGGGAAATTATCTCACATAATGAAAGTGTACAAGTAGATATCTGTACAAACGAGGAAAGGGGTGGAGAGAAATGTTTGACACTTGAACTTCAGTCTCATGTCTGCTGGTCAAAAGTAGGAAGAATACACACACACATACGTACACATGCACACACATACACAGAGTCGGAGGCAATCACACAACAGGGATATTGGAAGGAAAAGACAGAAAGAGTGAGGCAGAAATAGAAGGAAGATAGATTAAGAAGGGATTAGTCCTAAGCAGAACAAACTGTAAGGGTGTACATAAATATTTATGACTCATTTTTGAGTGTTGCAAAGGATGGTATTATGAGGGGGTGTGCATAAATTAGGGAACAGATGAACAAGTTATGGTATATAACTGTGATGGTACTATTGTGCTGAGCTCTTGCCAGCAAAATGACTGATCACTGTACCAGAGGACTGATGATGAAACAGACTACCCACCTCGTGGTAGAAGGTTGGAAGGCTGAATGTAGAATGGACAGTTTTGGGTTTGTTTTTTTTTTTTTGATATGGCTAATGTGGATTTTTTTTTAACTTTTTTTTAAACTCACTATACATGTTTGTGATAGGTATTGTTTTTCTTATCATCTCAATTGGGGTCGAGGGAAATGCAGTGAGATGAGAGAGCTAAAAGGTAGATCTTAGATGGTGAAAACAAAATATTAAAAAATAAAAGATATGTTTAATGCTGAATGTTTCCATATAATTTTAAGTTTAAATGTCAGTTTAAACTATGCCCTTTTTAAATCCATTTATAGGAAAGGCTTCCAGGGAAGATCACTTTAGAGTTTCGTGATAGAGTTCTAAAACTGAAGTTATTAAGCTTGTTTGTTTGTTTGTAATGTTAATCATTAGCCATGAAAGGCCCAGGCCAAGGGAAACAAGTCCAAATGAGAATATGTCAAGGAACCTCGAATGAATTTAATGTGTCTCACTTTATTTTCCCCTCTTATTTGATTTTTTTTTGAGAATTTGTGTGACTGCAATGATTGTTGAAGACTAACTACATTTACAAAGATGATGTTGACACTTTCTGCAATAACTTCTAATTTTCTGTTATTTTTGCAGATAATGGATTTATACCTGATACACTTCTAGAAGATGTGATGAAAGCTTTGGACCTTGTATCAGATCCTGAATAGTAAGATAATAGAAAATTAAAGTTTTTATTTGACCATAAGTAAAATTTCCATTAAAATCAAAATTTACCATACTATCAGTAATTATTTTATTATTATATGTGTTTATATACATATACACAAATGTCATAGTGAATGATATTCTAATTAAAAGAAAGATCAGTTTGTGTGGATGGATAGTTTAAAAAAGTAAGAGATTTTGAGACTACACTTAGCCAAAAATTAACTTTGCTGTCTATACTCTGTCTTTTTTATTAGGCATTTAAAAGAATGGTGTTAAAAAGTTGGGTTGTGGGGCTTGGGGGATTTTTTTTTTTTTTGGAATTTCAAAATATTTTTCTGTTAGCTGCCAAAACTTAATTTTTGAATCTCCTATTGTTTTTCTGTTTTGTCATTTTGAACCTGGTTTGGGAAGCTTTGGAGAAAATTGTAACAGTTCCCTATATTATAGATACTGATAATAGATAGTGTCTTCTGTCAATAACCGGCAACCCTTTGACTTTCAGCCTTACATGTTTAAAGACAGTCAAAGATATTAACACTTCCAAATGACTAAATGATCTGGACTAAATCCTTTGAGTGTCAGCACATGAAGAATCCAGTCTTTCTCTTCATTCAGTTTTCATTTTTTTCTTGTCCTCATTACCTTATTGTTATGCAGAGGCACTTTTCACATGTATAATAGCTTTCTCTAAAAAACAAAAAACAAACCAACATTTTTTGCATTTTGTTTCTCCTTGGGGATATTTGCATTTTACTGTACTAACTGGAATATTAAGTTGATCAAATATGAAACTAAACCTGGAAGTTTGACCAGTTTCTTCTGAACAATAACATGAATGTCAAGTTATAATGCTTTTAGGTTCTGTACATTTTTCATCTGACAATAAAAAACAAACTGACGTGTAAAGTAACGTAACTAGGGATTTCAGCATACGGTCTTGTTCATGTTTTTTAGATGAATTTCAGATGTGGTCTCTTTGAAAGTATGCATCTACACATAAACACTTATAAACTAATTAAGTCTAATATCTTAGAATCGTATCACCTTGAACTATGATACAGACGTATTCAATAGTTAAGCATAGGCGGACAGGTTTATAACATAAAGGAGATGTCTGAAGGAATCTCAACTATGGTAGCGAGTGATAATGATGGTGGTTTACCAGGCTTCCTCTCAATAAAGACTGAACCAGTTTCCAAGCATAAGACCGCCTTCTTGAAGCCTATCAATTTGAAGGAGAAAATTGAATCTCTTCTCCTTTTGCAATTGTTGCTTTCTCTCCATTCACCCCCACTCCCATGTATAATTTAATTTAAAAAGTAGCCCACATTTCCCATGTCTTACTTTAATACTTGTTGGTATCCTTGCTGTATGAAGAAGACAATAGTGATCTATTTAAATTGTTTTCTAGTTGTAGTTAGTGGATTAAATTAAAAGGTCCTGATACCCAGTCTTGTGACTAGTGGTACATATTTGTAAAATGACTGAGGTCCAGTCTTTGGTAGTAGAATTTGTTCCCCTCTATAGAGTTATCCTTTTTAAACAGGCTTGAATCCGTGAGTCTGACAGCCTCATAAGCCTCCTGTTCAAACCTACTGACCCAAACATCTCAGATTCATTAGATGGAATATGATACTCAAATCCTTTACTTTTTAAGTTAGATAGTAGGTAGTTTGATACCCTTATTCTACATGAGTGTATGTGTGTGTGGGTAGGGGGGTGTGTGTGTGTGTGTGTGTGTGTGCATGTGCGTGTGTGTGTAGAACACAGCCAAGGATTAAAAGCCAAGCATTTTTATATTTTGGTATTTCAAAGAACCTTAAATTACTGGCTTCAGAACAGAAACTTCAAGTTTGAAAAATCTCATCTTCTACCTCTCACCCCAGTTTCCTTCTGTATTCCTCCTTAGCAATGGTGTACGGTGTTCTCCTTCCCCAATAGATAAAACTGGAAGTTGTCTCTGATTCTTATTCCAACATTCTTCTTACTCTACAACACTGTCATTCTTATACCTAAATAGTATAGCGTGATCAAGCCTAAAGGAACTTTATTGACCAAGTACGAGCCTTTATTTCACAAATAAAGAATTAAGGTCTAGAGAAACTGACTTGCCCAAGATTACAGAGTTAGATACCAGCACAGCCAAGAGCAAGACCTTGTACTTCTAGTCCCATGTACTTTCCACTCTGCCAGGACAAAGGAGGAAAAAAGTAGATGACTGATTGAGGTGAAATACACCTCATAAATTTTTTTTCTTTAAAAACAGACAAAAGAAAGAAATTCTTCTTGGCAAGGGCAGTGCCATGGGTCTAGGCTTATAAACACTCAATTTTAAAATGACTTTACCTAATAAGGAATGAACCTTCAAAATTATCTTCCCATTAAATTGTAAATAGTAACAGATTACTGTGATTTAAAAATAACTACATTTTGGCAAATCAAGTGCCATTCCTATGTATTTGTCATTAAGGTTCTAAAAAGAACAGCTCTCAGAATTTTTGGCAGTGAGATGTGTTGTAATGCCACATATTTTAATCATGTAAGACTAAAAATGTACCACTGCACTTACTATTTTCATATTTTCTGATATTGTTACAGTGTCAACCTCATGAAGAATAAATTAGACCCAGAAGGACTAGGAATTATCTTACTGGGTCCCTTTCTCCAGGAGTTCTTTCCTGATCAGGTAACAAGGAATTGTGTTCATTGATTCCTAATATGGTTGAGATTCTCAGAGATCATGCTGGTAATTTTCCTATACATTTATCCTACTACTTATAGATTTAGTTTAGGTCAAGAAAGCTCTGTTCTTTTAAAGATTCTCATAGTAAGAATATATGTGTGTATGTACATACTTAAATTACATTATACTTAATGGGAAGATTGCCCCGAGTTCACTTGTATATGTTCACTTAGTTTTTGAGAAAGAAATCGCTACTTTATACTGCTCTTATTTTGTGATAAAAATAACATAATTCATAATTGTACATTCAAAAATACATTGTAGCATGTTAAATCACTGCATAAAGTGGGATACAAGTGAGTTCTACTCAGTCTGAGGCTTGGAATCATCAGCCAGGTTTATCACCAGGGTTGTGTGGCAGCAAGGTTCCTTGTGCCAGTTTCCGTGACCTGGAATCTTTAAAAACTAGACCACTTTTTTTCCAGAAAGAAAGCCAAGAGAGCAGGTGGTAGGAATTCCTTCCAAGGACCCTCAGTCATAAGGATGACCTCTTTCTTCTTGGAAGAGAAAAGAAAAATACCTAGGGAAACATCATCAGCTTGGGGATACATTGGCTGTTATCACTCTGCTAAGTACCAGTTTCTGCCTCCTCCTCTCAGTCTCCTATGAGGCACTGAATTCTAGGACGTATTGGGCACATTAACTCCACTCTCCTATAGATTGTTCCTTGTCTCTTCTCTAATGTAAGATTTTGTCACTTAACTGAATTAGTCAGTAACCTGAATGTACCTGGGTCCTTTATTCCACAAATAGCACAATTGTAAGTTGAAGTTAAGTGCTTTGACAAAATCACCCATATCATTTTCACCCCTGTTACAAAAAAGAGATAGCAGCCAAGTGGAAAATAACTCAGAATAGAAGGGAAAAAATGTTAAAGACTTAATCACAATTTAGAAGAGTTTAAAAGAATTTAAATTGTTAATCCTGTGTGTCAGATTTCAACAGTTGCTCTAAATCATAATAGTTATATTCCTAAAATGGTAAATAGCACTATGAACATAAGATTTTGATCATTTTTTTAAATGACTAGAGCACACACTTTCTAAACCTGCAACTGCCATGGAAATTTGGGAAAGTAAAAGAAAGAAAAAATTTTTTTGTCTTTTTTTTTAATAGGTTTTCAAATCCTAAGCTATTGATTGAAAAAAATTCTTGCAGTTACTTAATGGAGGGGAGATTGCAAAAGTATTTTCCAATGAATTCCAATGTCTTAAAATATAGATACTTAAAGTGTTAGGTTTCTTAATAAGTATTTAACATGGGGCAGCTAGGTGGCACAGCGAGTAGAGCACCACCCCTGGAGTCAGGAGGACCTGAGTTCAAATGTGGCCTCAGACACTTGACACATGTACTAGCTGTGTGACCTTGGGCAAGTCACTTAACCCCAGTTGCCCTGCAAAAAACAACAACAACAAAAAAAAATGGATAAATTGTAGTAAAAAAAAAAAGTGTTTACCATTATAGACTTCATCCTCTTTGTTTTCTGTAGTTGAAATAATCTTATTTTTAATACATTTCTGACATGCTTTCAGTAAATGTCACAAGTATGTTTTTCAATGATATAACACCTTAAGTAAACAAAAAATATATTCCCATCCGTGTAATATTTAATTTTGTATATTATCCTAATGGAAAGATCCATAAAAAAAAACCTTTTTTTTAAGTTTTGAGGTAATTCTCAACCTTTTTAGAAGTAGGATATCTTCCTATTTAATATCATTAAACTGTACTGTGTTCCCAAAAAAAGTGCTAGGGGGCGGGGGTAGGGGTGTGGGGGTGTTCAATTGTATTTAGATGTGGGGGTAAGGTAGGCTTTTTTAATTAAAGTTTATTAACACTGTCAGATGATATATATTAGATCACTTCATTTGTGTGGCATAATCCCTATAAATTTTGCTATTCAAATGTTGTCATTAACGCTCAAGTTATATATATAAAAAATTAAACCTATTTGAGCACCAACTGTGCAAAGCACCACAGAGAATATAAAGCAGTTAGGATACTGTTTGCCCCCAACAGGACGAACTCATAATTTCTGTCCCAGGCAGACATATAACAAGGCAAGAGGTGAATAATCACCCAACGAATGCTTCAGACAGTTGCCATGGTAGTTGAAAGGAGGAAGAAATCACTTCCCAATGGTCAGTGGACATTTCCTTGAGGACATGGGATGTGACCTGGGTCTCAAAAGAAAGTATTCGTAGCCCTACTGGGAAAGGGATGAACATTCCAGTTGATAGCCTGGTTTTAGCAATTATGAAAATTGTGCCTCAAGGTGAAAGCATTTTTGAGGGTGAGTAAAGAAAACTGGGCTGGAGCAGAGTGTTCATGAAAATTAGTCATTGAAATAAAGGCTAGAGAGGTAAGTAGGGGCCAGGGTGCAGAAAGCCTCAAATACCAGGTTTGGTCTTTGCGCTTTAGGCAACAGGGATTAATCACAGGTTTTTGCAGGGAAATTAGGGTTAGTTTGAAAGTCGTATTCCAGATGGCCATTTTAATAACATTTGAAGTAAATTTCCTTAGAATTTTAAAATTCTCTCATTCTCTATGACACCATTTCTTTTTAACTGCTATTCAGGAACTGACAGCCATCATGGGACATTCTGTGTAGAAAGTCCAAGGAATTTACAGTGGAATGAGCACACAGCTTCAGACAAGCCGGGATTTCTGAGAACAAGTTATTTAGAAGTAAATAAAATGCTTGGGTGCATTTTTCTAGATACATCTCTTTTCAAGGCTTGACTTTCAAAGTTTCAGTTACTAATTAGAAACAGTTTGATTTGTGATTTAAATATGCAATGATACTTTACTTGTCACAGGATTCCAGTGTGCCAGAGTCATTTACCGTATACCACTACAATGGATTAAAGCAGTCTAATTATAATGAAAAGGTATGATTATTTAAATAAATTATTTATTTTTAACTAGGTCAATGATAGAAATATTTGAGAACATAAGTATTATTAGAATTCTACATTAGGACATGATCTCCAAAATCTTTTTATTTTCCCTTTATTGCTATCTACATTATCCTTTGCAGATGCCATGTTCTATTATGAACAATGCATATAAATTGGTATCACATTTTGAAGCATTATGTTTCACTGTCACAAAATAGGCTATATTTAGGGGTGTGTTAATATCTTGGATGTACATATGCTATTGAGTCAGCATTACAGTTAGTCACATGAGATAAGTTCTGATTAATATAGATGAAAAAATGGTTTGAAAGGAGAAAACAAATGCAATTTAAAGATTACAAGTAGCACATTATCGCCAAGGGCATTTTTTTTAAAAAAATTCAGGAAAGGGAACTTGTACCACACAAAAACTGTCCTGATTGCATTGAGTTGGAATTTGGTGCTTTGATTGACTCTTTTTGGTGAAATGGAAAAAAAAAACTCAACTATATTTAAAACTAAAAAGAAATTGTACTTTAGTTTCATAATGAATCTTTGCTCCAATATCATCCACGTGAGCCCTCCCTCTTCCATGCCCTCTCATCTGATATAATTCTTGTCCGTGTCTTTCTATTGTTTCAACAATTTGCCAGCAGCTGTTGTGGAGGTAAAAGACCAACACAAGCCCAACAACAAGAATGCTGCCAAAGCCCAGGTTCTTTTGATCTGCTTTACGTTAAGGGATTAACAAGCTTACTTTAATTCAGCATACAAATACCATTCACTTAGTTCAGGGGAAAAAGCCAGCATCCTGAACTTCAGAAGAAATATAAACAAATTACAAACATTGACAGACAGACCAAATACAATTCATAGTTACCAACATCTAGGTTCAGCCAGGGAGCTCATAACAAGGGCTGGCCCAGAGTCACAAGTGCCACCATGGCTGAGGGTAAGAGCTCCGAAAAAGAAAGCCAACCCCTGGTTTTATATCTTTTTCAGGGTCAAGGATGAGTAACACATGCAACTCACCCATATGACCTAAAATTGTCACAAAGAGGCGACTTAAACCCACGTGGTCTAAAAGCCTCTGATGTCCCAAACATGTCACTCAAACTCATGTGTAAACTAGGCCCTCCCCTGAGGCAAGGAGGTCACCAAGGACTTGCAATCTAATCAAGGAAAAAAAGGCCAAACTCTTCAAGAGCACTTGGTTGAACTGAGTGCTAAGAGCCCATTTTGTTTACCAACACATCTATAAATCTTCCAGAAAAGATCTGCTCAGTGACTTCCTTTGGTTCTTTTAATATTTCTTGGATATCACTAAAGCCTTCAGGCTGTACACCTTTATCCCTCTTACTACATGACCAGCCCACCTCTTTGTCTACTCACAGATGTCCTCTAGGCCACAGTTTCCTTATTGGGTCTTTTTATCACCCTTTATAAACATGTGAAGGGAATAATAAGCAAGAAATTGTATTCACTTACACTCAGACTTAGGGGACTTGTGTTTCTTTGATTCTGTGAGAATATATTTTATTTCTATATCATGACCCATATAGATCTACAATAGAAAAGCTTAGGTGCTGTTTCTTAATCTGTTCATAAGTGCTTCATTCAAAGTTTTAAGGTTTGCCTAGTCCTTTGTCATATAAAGTGCTGTATAGTCATTAATTAGTTATCCCTGCAAGGGCAGTTGGTCATATTGTCCATATTTCACAGATGAGGCAGCTGAGAGACAGGGACTTTAAGTGACTTCCCCAGTCCCTGTGTTCATACAGCGAGTCTTTGGCAGAACGAGGACTAAAATTGAGTCCTGGACTCCCAGGCCTGTCCTTGGTCTGCTCACCAACATCGTCTCTCTCCAGTAAGTGAGGGCAGCTCTGCCTATGACAAACGTCTCACTCCCTAGCAAAAAGAGGAGAAATCACAACAGGCAACATGTATTGACTTGACATATTTTAGAATGGAAAGCTCATAGAAATTGTTCTCAAAACACCTGCACTATAAAAGCATGGAGGTATAACCTGTGAACAGGCTAAAGGAAAGAACTAATGAGAGGGAGATTGAATGGTTTTAGGCAGGAGCTCATGGTAAACAGTATTAAGTAAAAAAAAAAGAGTTTTGAACTGAATGAATAGTAAGGGAAATTCTTTATGAAAAAAAGTTCTATGAGATTATTTCTTAAATATAAAAAACTTGGACAGCATTTTGTGTATAATTCTTCATAAGTGTTTCATTTGGGAGCTTAAAAGCAAAAAACTGAAATTTTTAAGCAAAAACAAACAGAAGAAGTGCTTTAGCTAAAATAAAAATTCATATACATCTCACCTTAGAGCAGACCTGCACAACTTGGCAGTAGGTAGGGGCCAAAGTTAAAACAGGCTAAATTTAATTTCTTCGGGCCACAGATAGGGTTTTATTGGCTCACTTTCCAAGAAAATACAATTAATGGCTCAACTATTTTGCAAATAAACCATATTTTTTAAAAAAGGGAAATTTCAATTAACATCAATTAATTATACTTAAGATTTTTATTTATCATGAAATCACATTAATATTTTTAAAAATTACTTTGCCGAGTGGTACAAGTTTTAATATGCTGAAAACAAGCAAAAAGATACAACTGGCTCCTTTCAGGCTAGAGACAAAACTGACAATGGTTGGTTGCCCCGGGTCACATGACAAGAGAGAGTGGGCAGTGGCAACCAACCCCACCAAGTTACACGATGGACACAATAGTGACTAGCCAAAGGGGGTTAAGTGGGGCATGGAAAAAGCACTTGTTCCATCTTTACTTTCTTTTACATCCTTTACATTTTTTACAGGCTGCCCAAAATCCTTTTGCCAACCAGTTGCAGCCCATGGGCCATATGTTGGGCAGACCTGTCTTAAAGCATGTCTTCCAAATTCTTTAGGTGGAATAAACTTGTACCTCTTTCCCTAAGCAAGTGATACAGAAAAATGCGCTAGTTTATTTAAAGTATTTCTATTGGCAAGACCCTTTTGAGCTAACAGTTTGGTTCTATGCGCTTTTATACTTATGTACCATGATAACATTTTATGGCTTTTGTATTGCAGTAATGTGGGTTGATCATACAGAGGGTCCCAAAAGTAAGACTTCAATGGTACTTTGCATCAGCCATTTTTTACTTGATAATATACTTTTGGAAGAACTTTGTTATTATATTATTGTTTCTTACACATTAATGTTAATCATCATATTATACCTGCGTAGAAAGAGATATAAATTAAAGATTATTCTTGCAGCATAAATGTTAAATTTTTGATATTGTTTGGAAATATGTACTTAGGCTAATAGTCCTTAGTGATTATCAGATATTTCCTAATAGAGAAAATAATATAGAGCATTATAAGAACCTTTTTAATAAAGAAATTAAATAATTGGGTTAAAAATTTTCTTTTGATTTTCATTTAGTCTTACACATTAAGAACTTCAAGCTACTTACCAAGCTATCTTCCTTTCTATGACATACGTACATGTATATGCATAATTATATCTATATGTATATATACACATATGTATATATCTAGAATTGTTGCCCCATGTAAATATTTTCTGCCTTTCCCTTCTATACAATTCTACCTATTCTTATGTATCTTTCTCCCCAACACCTTTTTTCAGTTGCTTCCAGGTTTTTTTTTTATTACATTCACCTATTTACTCTTTCTTCTTTTCATACAATATTCAAATAAGACATATTTTTGGTTAAAATTTGTAGAAGCATGGCCTAGTAGAGAGCCTTCTATGGACTTCACATCGTCCCACTGCCATATACTAGCCCAGAAGTGAAGAACCTGTGGCCTTGAGGCCTTGAGGTCCTCAAGTGCAGCCCTTTGACTGAATCACAGAACAATTAAAGTTTGGATTCAGTCAAAGGGCCACACTTGAGGACCTAGAGGACCACATGTAGCCTCAAGGCTGCAGGTTTCCCACACCTGTTCTAGCCTGTGACTTAATTTCTTAGTGTCACAGGCAGTTTTCTAAGACTTCAAGTTACACATGGTTTCTGATCACCATCAGTAGAAGTTTGCACACCTATAATTCTCCACATTGATCAAGTCACAGGTCCATACCCAAAGCAAAACAAAATTAAAATTATGGAAGCATTTACTGAAGCAACAGATGATTTCCATGCCATAAAGATCCAAGAGCTCCCAAACTTTACATTGAAGCTTATGACGTTAAACGTTGAGGAGAAGAATGTTGCAAAAAGAGCCTTTCAGAATATGTCAGTTGTTACTGTATGACTCTCTAAGTTTTGGAGCTGTAGGTTCCATATACATGCACCATATAGACAGAATGTAAATAAAATTTAAAGAAATGGAAAAATTCATTCTTGTGGTGTTCGGCATGTTTTCTATGAGGTCATATATATATTTTTTTATTTTTAATTTATTTTTAATATGTTTAGTTTTCAGCATTGATTTTCACATGCGTTTGAATTACAGATTTTCTCCCCATTTCCACCCCCCCCCACTCCAAGATGGCATACACTCTGGTTGCCCTGTTCCCCAGTCTGCCCTCCCCTCCGTCACCCCATTCCCCTCCCATCCCCCTTTCCCTTCCTTTCTTGTAGGGCAAGATAAATCTCTGTGCCCCATTGCCTGTGCATCTTATTTTCTAGTTGCATGAAAAAAAAAACTTTTTTACTTTTAAACATCTAT
>CM053623.1:41073255-41087711 GCA_028646595.1 Phalanger gymnotis | reverse complement strand
CCTGCTTCCCTCTGCCACTTTGTGGGTTCTGCAGTTCTAGAATTGGTTCAGAGCCATTTTTTATAGGTTTTTGGAGGGACTTGGTGGGGAGCTCACGCCAGTTACTGCTTTCCAGTAGCCATCTTGGCTCCGCCCCGGTCATATATATTTTTAACTATTAAATTGGAACAAACTCAAAGTAGCCAGCCATACAACACTGTATGTCTATGCATTACTCTTTAGTTCTAGATTTTCACTATAAACAGATCACAACTGCACCCTCAGACTGTAGCCTAAGAACAGATGTTTTTACTCATAATTTCTACTAAGACAAAATCAGATGTAAGGTTTTATACCTGGGTGGAAGAATTTACTTGCTAATCATGAAGATTGCCTAGATCCCTCATAGAGTTATCTGAACTTGTAAGCTAAACTTATAGGTGTCATCTTTGTTTAACAGGTCATGTATGTTGAAGGCACAGCAGTCGTTATGGGCTTTGAAGATCCTATGCTTCAGACAGACGACACTCCAGTTAAACGCTGTCTCCAGACCAAATGGCCATATATAGAACTGCTCTGGACCACAGACCGTTCTCCCTCGCTAAACTGATCTGCCCAAGTGTTTGTAAGGAAGATGGTCCATGCTAATACTTATGGAAGGGTTGAAAAAAAATGGCAGTTAGATGTAAAATATTATACTTTGGCTAAATGAAGATATACACTGGTATCATTGATAAATTGTAAATAATTTTAAAACACTTTTTCAGTGTTTGGGATATATTTAATTTATATTTCTTTTTAAATGTCTTCTGTTAAAGCTTATCATTTGGGGCCATTGTGACATTGACAATAAAAATTAATTCTAAGCTTTAAATAGAATATGTTTATTTGCAGGCTAGGATAATTTGCCATCCCTTACAGGCAGATTATAAAAGTCCAGTACTGTAGCATCTGCATACTGGATATCAAAATTGAAAACTATATTATTACATTATAGTGCATTAGAAAATTGAAAAGCTTCACCTCTGCTTGTATTTTTAATTCGTCCGAGCATGTTTTAATACTTAAATGATACTGGCTTACATCATATCATAGCTCAGCCTCAGCATTGAAATGCATAAAAGTTTGGGTTTTTTTGTTTCTTTTCTAAAATCCCTTTTCAACTAAGTAGCTTGTACAAATGTTGGTCAGATGGTACACTTCAGAAATATTCCTGTGTAACATAAATCATCAGCTCTGTCTTTTGACAGTTGTCTGTTGCTTTCACTTAATTATCTGGCATGTTGAAAGGCAGAAACTAAGAGGATGATGTATTAATTTATTCAGAGATGTATGAGAGGAATGTAAAAATAAGTTCAACAGAAAGATTCTGTTCTATAATTGTAACTGTTCACTTTTATTGTATTGCCAAATACTCTTCTGAATTTGTCCCAACAACAATGTAAGCCAGCTTTCTTGTATATTTGTAACTGTGTTAACTGCATGAGAACATCTGTTATTACATTAGTATATTACATTATTTATTATGATCCTGGTTGATGGCTCTAAATAAACAAACTTTTTTCCTGAACTATGACCTAGAATTTCTTTTACATCAGTTATCCAAAATGTATCTCTCTTCTTATGTTCAGATATGTTGATAATAGCTGTCCATCCAGTAGTAGATTTCATAACCCAGCAAAAATGCTAAATGAACCCATTTAGGAGTTTTTAGACTACCAAGTTTCTAATCTTCCTCTAAGGAAATGCCTGCACTCTGCATACAAGTTCCCACAGCAATCAACATTTTAATTCAAGGCTGAGTGGTACTGATTTGGAAGTATTCCTTTGATCTTCCTGCTCAACCACACACTTTATCCCAGAAGGGGCTAACAACAACAATAATAATACCAATAGCTAACATTTATACAGTGCTTTAAGCTTTGCAAAGCACTTCACAAAAGTTACAGATGAGGACACTGAGCCAGACAAGAACTTGCTTGGTCCCATACCTCCTAAGCGTATAAGGCCAAATTTAAACTAACCTTCCAACTTCAGGCTCAGCATGCCACCTAGCCCTGGGTTCATGCATTTAAATAGCCTCATTCAAGTGATCTTAATTTGCATATACATCCCAATGGCAAAACTTTTAGTATGAGTTCCTCAGGGCTTTGAAACACTGCCAACCTGTAAGCAATACTTTTTTTTTTCATTACACTTGTTCACTTAGGAATTATTAACATCTACTATTACCATTCCCTCTGTTATCATTTTATGCCAGGTCCTAATTACTTCTCACCTATATTGCCTCTAAACCAATCCATTTTACATACACAATTTACCCCACCTTATGTATAGGTCAGATCACTACACTGTTTGAAAATCTCCAGTGGCTCTTCTCTGTTGCCTTTAGAATAAAATCCAAACACCTTAGCCAAGTAGTCAAGGTTCTTCACAGTACAATTTCAATTGACTTTCCAAGCCTCTACTACACACTTCGCAAAAAAAAAAAAGAAAAAAAATCCTAATCCAATTGAAATAATGGTTTTCTAAAAACACCCCACACTTTCTCTTTTCTAAGACTTATGTTCACACCATTCCCTATTCCTAGAATGTTCACTGTCCCCTCCCCTCTTCTGCATCCCTCCTTTCCATCCTTAGAGGCACATCTCAAAAACCACTTCCTTTCATTAACCCATCTCTGAGTTGCCCTCACAGAAATGACCTCCCTGCTCCACTGGGACACATGTAGCATCTTGTTCATACCTTTTTTTTTTTTTTAGTTTTCTAGATTCTGAAGATACCATAATAATGCTATTTGTGTATAATATCTGATTTCTACCAAGTCAAAAGCATCTTGAGGCAGGCACCATACCTTCTTTATCACTGCACTTCCCTCACTACTGAAAAACAACTTAATTTTAGATGGATAAATGAAAGAAACTTAAGCATCCAAAGTTTGGGTCCAGAGAAGCCTAAAGACTTTTGTTCACCTTCGAAGCTATGAATTAATTAGTCTGAAATCTGTCTAGCAGATGCCTTGTCTGAGACTTCTCTTGTTTGTTTCTGAGGCACATTTTCATTGCAATGGTTAAATAGCTATTAACACAGAAATGGTGCATGTTTGTCTGTATAAACTTGGAAACATCTCCTATGCCTGATTATAGAGCTAGCTACTAAAATTACATCTGGAAAATGTCAAGAGTTTAGTTCTAGTTTTGACTATGTTCTACCAAATATAATGGTAGCGTTTTGCTCTTAGAATGATTCTCTTAAGTAACCCAGTTCCAACTTGTACTTTAGTACCTACCTACATGAACACAGGGACTAAGAAAGGAATAATTGTGAAACTTTCAAGTATACCTATGGTAGATACACATATTAAATGTATGTAGAAAGCAAGAAAGGAAAAGGAATTGAAGTGAGCTGAGTTCCCTCACTCCCAGTGGGAGACCTCCTTCACTCTGTATTGTCTGGTATACGTTCTCATACATATATCTTCTCTGATTTCTGTTTTGCTACCAAATTGGACAAACGGATTTCTTTGCTACTTCCTCTGTTCAATGTAGAACTGGTATTTGGTGGGAACAGTCATGCCTTAGATATAAAGCTTGGGATTCTTCCACCCAATAATGAAACAATGGCCAAAAGTTAGTTTGAATCTGAAAACTCCTAGACTAACAATATTTAAGGGAGAAGATAAAAATTCTAGCGTCGTACCCCTGCTCTTTGAGCAGAGTGAAGTGGCCAAGCTGTTGAACCTAACCTCCTTCCCCTCCTGGCAGGAATTAAAAGTCTCCGTTGGAGGAGGGAGTAGTGGAAAAGGAGCTAGAGATGTCGATTATGATTCCCCTCAAGCCACACAATTACACTCCCATGTTAAATGCAGGGGATAGCCCCAAGCAATACATGGGTTCGCACTACATGAGTATGTTACTAATGAGAGCTTCCTCACTTAATGTGTTAACTGGCAAAATGAAAAGAAGCAATTTATTGCCTGAACTGGATTACAGCCTCATGCAGTAAAAAGAGATCCTTGAGGCCATCGAGGCTGACCCAAACCTGAACAACAATCTTCTCTATACCATATCCAATGAGTCATCATCTACCCATTGCCTGAAGACTTCTACTGACAGAAAACCCATTACTTCCTAAGGAAGTCTCTTCTACATTCAGATAGTTTTAATTGTTAGAAAAATTTTCCTTATAATGAACCTAAATCTGCTGCCCTGCAACTAATACCCATTTCTTCTACTTCTGCCCTGGGGGACCAAGTAAAATATTTTTCCTTGTCCATGTAACAGTTCTTCAAATGCTCATAGACAGCTATCATGGTCTGTATCATGGTTCAAAGTCCTCCTCTGAAATACTAGTCTAAAAGTTCCTTGTGGGTAAAGAATTTTGTAATGCCTATAGTAGTTTGGATATGGTAGGTGCTGCATAATATGCCCTGAATTTGTAAAAATAAATAAATAAATAAAATGGAGTACTGGTGTCTGTTTTGTCTTCTGTCCTGATCAGACATCCAGAGTATTGTATTCTGTTCAGGGTGCCCAATTTTAGGAAGGACATGTTGGGAGACATCCAGACAAGAGCAATGAGGCCATTGAGGAAACTCAAGATTATGCCATACAAAGATCAGTTAAAGGAACCAGAAATATATAGCTTCAAGATTTTCGCAGGCCATGGGATTTCAAAAGAGCAAGTGAGCTAAAGAAGAAAGAAGGAATTCTGAAGGTACTTTGGAATGTCATTGTAAATGAAGAGAGGCTGAAATTGATTTGGGGGATGGAAAGAAAAAATTGAGAGGACTTCCGATAAAGGAAGATGGATACGGTTAGGTGAGAGAAGAAGGGGGGGCTCAAGCAGGAACCAAAGGGGAAGGGGAGGTGGGGCAGTTGCTAGGATGAAAGGAAATGCTCAAAGAGAAGGAAAGGGGAGGGGGCAGAGGAAACATTTTATAAGTACCTACTAAGTGCCATGCAGTATATTAAGCATTTTATTAATTTAATTTGATCCTCACCCCAACTCTATGAAATTGGTGCTATTATTATTCCCACTTTACAATCAAGGAATCTGAGGCACAAAAAGTTCTGTAACTTGCCCTGGGCCACACAGCTAGGCAGTGTAGGAGGTTGGATTGGCACACAAATCTTCCTAATATCACACTCAGTGCTCTATCTATTATACCACCTTGCTGCTCTGGTATTGGTCAGTCAATTAACATTTGTCAAGCACGTACTATATTCCAGGCGCTATGCTAAGCACTGGAGATACAAATAAAAATAAAGACAGTCCCTGCCCTCAAGGAGCTTATAATCTAACATATAAAAGGGAGTTAAAAGGGAGGGGTGGGGAAGAGAAGGCACCAGCACGGGGGTATGAGGGAGAGGTTCCAAAAAAGTCCAAAAAGAAAGTGTAGCTAGTGAAAAAAAATAGAGAAAAACTGTGCTGAAGTGCTCCTCAAATAGAGGCCCAAGAGCCCATCCCCCACCCTCCTCTGGCTAGAGGTTTTAATCAGGAAGGCAGATGTTTTGGATGAGAACCAGGCAGATTCACTATTTTGTAGGATAATGAAATTTCCCAGTGATGAGTTTTCTGAGGAAGCAAGGCATGGTGAAAAGTTCCAAAGTCCAAAATCAGTCTGGCTGGTGGGAAAAGTGGAAAAAAAAATTGGGTGGAGCTCCATTCTTAAACGGAGGCTATTATGGGGTCAGGAACACCAAGATACAAACCAAGAAGAGAATAATTACCCAATATCTATACGGAGCTTAAAGTCAAAGTGAAAGAAAGTTACTGAAATAAATAAGATTAATTTTTAAAGTGGTTTTAAAATTATAAATTAAATGAGATGTCTATAGGAAAGAATTGGAAAAGAAATCAAAGTTCTATAGAACTTAGAAGAAGAATTCACAGCTTAGTAAAAAGAGGTTGCAAAACCTTACTCAAGTAACAGAATCTCTGAAAATTAGAATGAACGAAACAGAAGTTAATAACTATGAGATGTTGCATATTAAAATAAAGACAAGGCAGAGCCAAGATGGCAGATTAGAGCCAGTAACCCAGAGAACTCTTCCAACATTCCCCTCCAAAAAACTTTAACACAACTTCTCAAATCAAATTTTGGAGTGGCAGAGCCAACAAAAGGTCAGAGTGAGATATTGTTCCAGCCTAAAACAACTTAGGAGGTCTGGAGGAGAGATCTGTGACACCAGTGTAGATGCCTGCCAAGAGTGCGATGCAGCAACACCACTCATGGGCTATGGAGGTGGCCATAGCCGTAGCAGAAGCTTTGGGAGCTCTCAGTCCAGAGACGGTAAGGGGGTTCCACCACTGGTCAAAAAGAGATTATAGGGGACCCTTTGCTGGCACTGGGTGTAGCTGGTGCTGATTATCAACTCTGTTGCCCATAGACAATTTTGAGCTACAATTCCAAGATGGAGAACAGTGCTTTTGCTTGGTCACAAGGCAGCAGGGGACCTGGTCACAGTCCCAGGGCCAAGAGGAACCCTAGTGCTTGAGGCTGCAAGGGAGCAGGATCCCTTCCTGTTTAAAAACCAGAGCTCAGATAAGAACAGTGACCACACCTCTCCCTGGATCACACCACCTTGAAAGCACTGAAAACTTTCAGGGCCTCAGAACAGCAGCATAAAAAAGCTTGAAGCATGGGACTTCGCCTTCCCACCCACAGGCAAGCAGACTCCAACTTTGACAAAAATTTAAAAGTCAAGAAAGAGACTGGGAAAATGAGCAAAACAAAAAAAAAGAACTTGCTACTACAGCAGCAAGGAAGACCAATACATAAATTCAAAAGAAGGCAACAATGTGGAAACAGTTACAAACACAATCTCAAAGAAAAATGCTAAATGAACCGAAGCCTAACAAAAATTCTGGAAGAGTTGGGGAGATAAGACTGGTAGAGGAACAATGAGGAAAAGAAATAAGAGTGATGCAAAAAAATTATGAAAAAAATAGCTTGGCAAAAGAGGCATGAACAATGCTGAGGAAAATAACACCTTTAAAAAAACAGCATTCGTCTAATGGTAAAAGAAGCACCAAAATTCATTGAAGAAAAGAACTCCTTAAAAAGCAGAACTGGCCAAATTAAAGGAGGGAAAAGGTACAAAAGCTCACTGAAGAAAATAATTCCCTAAAAAATAGAATTAGGCAAGTGGAAGCTAATAAACTCATGAAACTTCAAGAAATAATAAAACAAAGTCAAAAGAATGAAGAAATAGAGAAAATGTGAAATATCTCATTGGTAAAACAACTGACCTGGAAAATGGACTGGAGAGATAATTTAAGAATTATTGGACTACCTGAAAGTTATGATCCAAAAAAAAGAGGCTAGATATCAGATTTCAAGGAAATTATAAAAGAAAGCTGCCCTGATATCTTAGATCTTCTACACAGTAAAATAGAAATGGTAGAATCCACTCCTCAAAAAGATCCCAAAGTGAAAACTTCTGGGAATATTATAGCCAAATTTCAGAGCTCCGAGTCAAGGAGAAAATATTGCAAGAAGCCAGAAAAAAACAATTCAAATATTGTAGAGTCACAGTCAGGATCTCACAAGATTTAGTAGTTCCCAAGTTAAAGGAACAGAGGGTTTGGAATATGATATTCCAGAAGTCAAAGGAGCTAGGATTACAACCAAAAATTACCTATCCAGCAAAACTGAGTATAATTCTTGCAGATGGGAGTTGTTAAGAAATGGATATTCAATGAAATAGAGGACTTTCAAAAATTCTTGATGAAAAAACCAGAGCTGAATAGAAAACTTTACATTCGAACACAAGACTAAAGAGAAGCATAAAAAGGTAAACATGAGAGTAATCATAAAGGACTCAATGAAGTTAAACTATTTACATTCCTATATAGGAAGATGATACATGTAACTCCTAAGAACTTTATCATTACTAAGGTAGTTAGAAGGAGTCTACATAGATAGAGGATATGAGTATTAAGTTAGAATGATCAATAAACAAACAAATAAATAAAAAGAAATAAAAAATTAATAAACATTTCTTGACTGACTAGTATGGCCATGGAGGGAGTATCAAGGTGAGCACACCATGCCTCAACCTTGGTTGGTGCATCAGAGCACTTGGTACACCTGCCCAAATTTGCAAAGGGCCAAGGTCCACAAGAATAGAAGAAAGTAGATATTGAAATGGGAATTATAAACCTTATCACCATTATGATGTTTCTTCAGGTGCACTCTTTTGTAGCATTTATGAGACTAGGTCTTCTAACACAATCACAGAAACACACAAGTTCCGAGCTGGAAGGGATTTCTGGAGCCACCTGTACCTGAACGGAAATCTCTTCTGCAATTTTTGAAGATGACTTAAATTCACAGGATCAGAGTACTTAGGTATGGAAAGGAGAGCATTTTTCATTGTGACCTGCATTCGGGTATATGCTGGCAAACCTCACTGGAACACAGTCATTTATTAAAGCAACACACTGGTTAGATTAAGGAAGAATGTTTTGCTCCCTGTCAGTGGCAATGATTTTCTCATTCTCACTAACCCATGTTACATATTAAATCATCTGAATAATCCCAAACAAATACTTGGAGGAAGAAATAAAATGTGAGGGATTTCCAGCTGTTTTGTTAAGTATTAATAAATTAAAACATTTTGTCTGTAAACACACGATGAAATCTTGTTAAAAAATTTAATAGAAGAAACACAGTGTGTGCAGTTCATACCTCTGTGGAGTGAAAATAAATGACTTTGCTTCTATTTCCTTTATTTCATTTTTGTATGGAGCAGAAGATCATAACACAAAGTCAGGAGAGACTTGGACTGAGAGCCTGCCTCTGACACCTGCTAGCTATGAGAGGGCGTTACACTTAACCTTTGGAGAGCCACCATTTCCTCATTTGCAGTCCAATAGTGATCTCAGTAACACAGGCATCCAATGATCAGGTCTCAGACTAAGCTAACAGAAGAGGGTAAGCGAGGAGAGTAGTGTGGTCATTGGAAGAGAGCACACAATGTGAAATCAGGAAGAAGGTTGTTCAGTCATTTCAATTGTGTCCAACTCTTCATGACACCGTTTGGCATTTTCTTGGAAAACATAATAGAGTGGTTTGCCTTTTCCTTTTCCAGCTTATTTTACAGGTGAGGAAACTGAGGCAAGCAAGTTAAGTGACTTGCCAGGAATCACAAAGCTAGTAAATTTCTGAGGCTGGATTTGAACTCAGGTATTCCTGACTCCAGGCCCAGTGCTCTATTCACTGTACCATCTGGCTGCCCCTCAGGGAGAAGGACACAAGTCCAAATTCCACCACAGATACTAGCTATTCAATCCTAGGCGCTTAACCTCATTGAACTTGTTTTCTCCCCAGGAAAATGGGATCAGTAAAAATATTTACCTATGGGTGTGCTAATAAATATTTAACAAATAGCTTTCAAGGAAAAAATTATGGTAGGTTACACTTAAATTTAACCTGAATGACGAACATTTTCTCTATCACTTTCTTAAGCCTAGACAATCAACAGAACAAAAATCAAACCCCAATCTGTTGCTTATGCCCAACATTTCTGAGGTATAAAGGCTTATTCTAAAAATCTAACAATGGCTGGCTCTAGCACATGCCTGTATTTAACCCTGAGGTTGTAGTGAGGATCGTTGAGTTCCTGTAAGCAGAAGCACCTCACAAAGATAAAATGTCATCTAAATAAGAGTTATTTTTGAGGCAGCTACAATGTAGTGGCTACAGGCCTAGATTTGGAGGCAGCAAGACACAAGTTGGAATCCCGCCTCCCACATATCCTAGTTGTGAGACTCCAGGTGAGTCACTTCACTTTTTTCAGTCTGTCTCTTCATTTACAAAATGGAGGAATAGGAGCATAGCATCCACCTTATTGAGTTCTTTTGTATCAAATGAGATACCACACATTAAACACTCCTCAAACCTTCAGGTTCTATATACATATTAGCTATAAAGATGAGACTATGGAAAGAAACAACAGGAAGCATAGAGTGACCAAATGGATATGAGGGAGGAGAGGGAGGGGTCAAAGATGGCGTTTTAAACTTGGAACAACCTGGGAGAAAGGATTTGGAAAGGAGAGCCAGTATGGGAGGGAAAGGGAACTCAATTTGGTTCTACACACATTAAATTTGAGATGATGGCATGATGGTGGAGATGGCTTGTAGGTAATTGGAAATATGGGTCTAGAACTTCAGAGAAAGAGCTTGGGGGTGGTAGCGAGAGGAAGGAGAAACAGCACCATTGCTAGGAGGATTCCATTCTGGTTTGGTGGAGTAGAAGAAGCTAGAAGAGTCACTTGGTTTGCTTTCACTAAAGCATTGAAAAAGTCTCATTTTACTTCCTACAGGTCGTAGAAGTTTCCATTCTCATTCTGCCATTTGAGCTACCCAAATGTGGTGTTTCATGTCTCTTCCTTATACTTCACTTTGGAAGCTTAATTTTTTTAATGTAATTCTTTACTAAGTCATTCATGTTTCTAAGGTATATCAAGTAGGTTCATGAGCCACTAAACCTCAAGCCAGGGTACAGGGTGGTAGAAGGTCTTCCTGTCATGATTTGCTGTTTCTCTATGTCATTCCTAACACACTTCTAATGAAGAGAAGTCCTCAAGGGCTTGGCTCAGGAAGGAGTTTACCATGTTTATCAAATTCCCTGTAAACTTTTCAAATACTATCGTGACAGTTTACAATCAATGTAGATCTGAAACATGCCGACGTACTTTTGTCAAGGATGGATCAACTCTTTAACAGCTGAAAGCCATGAAATGTACCCTCTCTCCTCAAGAAATTATAGCAAAATATTAGCATCCAATCATTTTTTACCCTTAGACCTTTTTTTAAAAAAATGGAAATAGCCCCAAATCACATTTTTAATCAAAGGGAGCCAATTTAAAGTTGTCAAAAACAATTCTAAGTTTCTGAGAGCATTCTTAACCACTGAGAGGCAGGCTAAAGGTAATGGAAAGATTATTGACTTTAGCTAAGTTTGAGTTCTAGCATCTCCATTTATTATCTGTGCCATCTCGGACAAATTACTTCACCTTTCTGTGTCTCAGTTTCTTCATTGGTTCAGCAGACATAACAGTACTTGCATGATCTACCACATTTTTTAAAAAATAGAAACTTGTTTCATAAATATGTGAAGTATTACATAAACATGAGCTTTTAAAAATTAATAAAGCAGTGGGTAATACCACTAAGTCTTAGCATTAGCTTTAAAGGGAATCCTAGGTTCTATTTCAGGTAGGCAGTAATCTCAATATAAAGTGCTACAAAAGTTGAACTTTTTTGGAGGCAGAGCCAAGATGGTGGAGTAAAGGCAGGGACCTACCTGAGCTCTTCCCCAAACCCCTCCAAATACCTTTAAAAAAAGGACTGAAATAAATTCTAGAGTAGCAGAACCTATAAAAAGATGGAGTGAAACGAATTACCAACCCAAGACAACTTGGAAGGTTGGCAGGAAAGGTCTGTTACACCAGGGTGCAGTCCAGCACAGGCCACACCAGCACAGACTGGCCCAGCAAACCCGAAGCAGACCTTGGGGTGACTGAATTACTAGCAGCAGTGGTAGTTTCCAGACTTCTCAGCCCACAGACACCAAAGACAACTTGGAAGGTCAGCAGGAAAGGTCTGTCTCACCTGGGTGAGGGTAGAGCACAGTCCAGTGCGGGCCACATCCACAGCCCTGGCCACAGGGAACCAGGGGCAGACCTTGGGAGTGACTGAATCAGCAGCAGCAGTGGCAGCTACTGCTTCAGGAGCTCTCAGTCCAAAGATGGTAAAGGGGTCAAACAACTGGTCAGAAGGAGATTACAGGGGTCTTTTTGCTAGCACTAAGGCCAGATTCTCAATCTGGGTTGCAGTCCTGAGTGGAAGTCCCAGGGAGAGGAGGAGCACTAGCATAACAGAGAGTGGCTACAGTGGAGGGGGGACCCTCTTCACAATTCCAGGGCAAAAAAGAGTGCTTGTAGTCACTCACAGACCAGAGCACAGGCCAGGAGAGTAGTAAACATTTCTTAGATCTTACCACCTCGGAAGAACTGAAAACTTATAGGTCCCTAGAAGTATCTCTGAAAACAGATACACAAAATCCTTGAAGCTTGGGACAGCTCACCCTCCACCCTAGAAACAGAGCCCTACTTAAACAAACAGTTAAAAGTCAAATAATAGGCTGGGAAAATGGGGAAAAAAACTTCTGACTATAGAAAATTATTATGGTGACAAGGAACATCAAAATGCACACTCAGAAGAAGACAGCAAAGTCAAAGCTCCTACATCCAAAGATTCCAAGAAAAACATGAATTGGTCTCAGGCCATGGAAAAGCTCAAAAAGGATTTTGAAAATCAAGTAAGAGAGGTAGAGGAAAAATTGGGAAAAGAGAGTAATGCAAGAAAATCATGAGAAAAGAGTCAATAGCTTGATAAAGGACACACATAAAAACACTGAAGAAAACAACACCTTAAAAACAGACTAGGCCAAATGGCCAAAGAAGTCCAAAAGGCCAATGAAGAGACAAATGCCTTAAAAAGCAGAATTGGTCAAATGGAAAAGGAGGTCCAAAAGCTCACTGAAGAAAATAATTTCTTAAAAATTAGAATGGAGGAAATGGAAGCTAATGACTTTATAGGACATCAAGAAACAACAAAACAAAATTAAAAGAATGGAAAAATAGAAGACAATGAAAAATATCTCTTTGGAAAAACACCTGACATGGAAAATAGATCCAGGAGAGAGAATTTTAAAATTATTGGACTACCTGAAAACCATGATCAAAAAAAGAGCCTAGATATCATCTTTCAATAAATTATTAAGGAGAACTGCCCTGATATTCTAGGGTAGAATAGAAATTGAAAGGATCCACTGATTACCTCCTGAAAGAGATCCCAAAATGAAAACACCCAGAAATATTACAGCCAAATTCCAGAGCTCCCAGGTCAAGGACGAAATATTGCAAGCAGCCAGAAAGAAACAATTCAAGTATCATGGAGCCACAGTCAGGATAAGACAAGATTTAGCAGCTTCTACATTAAAGGATCAGAGGGTTTAGAATATGATATTCCAGAGGGCAAAGGAGCTAGGATTATGACCAAGAATCACCTACCCAGCAAAACTGAGTATAATCTTTCAGGGAAAAAAACCAGCCTCTCAATGAAATAGAGGATGTTCAGGAATTCTTGATGAAAAGACCAGAGCTGAATGAAATGATGAGGGACTTAATAAAGTTAAACTGTTTACATTCCTACATGGGAAGATGATATTTGTAAATCATGAGACCTTTCTCATTATTAAGGTAGTTAGAAGTAGTATATATTGACAGAGAGCATAGGTGTGAGTTGAATATGAAGAGATGATATTTAAAAAATAAAATTAAGGAGCGAGAGAAAAATGTACTGGAAGAAAGAGAAAGGGAGAGGTCAAATAGAGTAAATTATCTCCCATAAAAGAGGTGAGAAAAAGCTTTTACACTGGAGGGGAAGAGGGAGGAGGTGAGGGGGAGGGGAATGAGTGAACCTTACTTTCATCTGAATTGGCTCAAAAAGGGAATAACATACACACTCAATTGGGTATAGAAATCTATTTTACCCTATAGGAAAGGAGAAAAAGAGGATGGGGGCAGGGTTTGATAGAAGGTAGGGCAGATTGGGTGAGCAGGCAATCAGAACAAAACACTTTTGAGGAGGGACAATATGAAAGGAAAGAGAAAGAATAAAATAAATGGGGATGGGCAGAATAGGATGGAGGGAAATATAGTTAGCAATATTAACTGCAAAAAAAATTTGAAGCAAGTTTCTCTGATAAAGACCTCATTTCTCAAACATATAGAGAACTGAGTCAAACTTATAAAAATAAGAGCCATTCCTCAATTGATAAATGATCAAAAGATATAATCAGTTTTCGGATGAAGTAATCAAAGTTATCTATAGCCATATGAAAAAATTCTAACTTAGAGAAATGCAAATTAAAACAATTCATACCTATTAGATTATCTAATAGGACAGAAAAGGTAAATGACAAATGTTGGCAGGCATGTGTGTTGTTAAGCAAAATTGTCTCCTTTAGGCTTAAGCACCCTACACTCTCCAGTGACTGCCTAAGCATGTAGTATTCTTGGAATTCCTGCCAGCTCGCTAAAGAACTGGCCTCTGGAATGAGACTCCTGGGGCAGGGACAGCTCTACATCCAATTTCAGCAGGAAGAAGCTATGGAAAATGAGACTCTCGCCCCTTACCCCAAGATTTTGAGCCCCAATAATTCGAGTGGGGGTGAATGAGGATACTGTTCTGTCTACTTATTTTGTATTATCCTCGCTGTATTGTTTTTATTATTATGGTGTTATTGACACCCCTTTCTTATGTAATGGATACAAAGATCTAGGGGTGCACATTGAATTGTTAACAAGTATTTTGGGAATGATTGATTTGAAGAGATTATCTTGCTGGGACCTAGGGGTGGGTCATGTTTGTATTGTAAACAAATATTCGAGATATTC
>CM053623.1:41061153-41073155 GCA_028646595.1 Phalanger gymnotis | reverse complement strand
TTGTCTCCTTAGCATGGCTTTTGTTTCTTTTGAGTGGAAGTACTTTCAGCTGTTAAGTGCTAAGCCCCAGGTCCAAAGCCCTATCAGGTGTGAAACCTGTGTGGGTGTAGATTAATGACTTAAGAGGGGCCAACTCGGGAACCAATGGTCTCTGGTTGTTGAGGCGGGGCTCAAGAACGCCAGAGGCTTGGCTGCAAGGAAAGGGGAGCCAACAGACAACTGCTGCAGAGGCAGGAAGCTATGGAAGCAGAGCTGACCCGTGTGTAGACTCAGGAGTGAGAGCAAGGACTTGAGGCCAGTAAAAATGATTTGGCTAAATACTATCTTGTTTTTCTGTGGCCTCCTGGTTACTCTTGTGAGGTGGACTTTATGGGCCTGGAGTCTTTTTGTCAAGATATCAGAATGGGGAGACTGGTTCACGGATAAGCTGCGGTGGGGCCTAAATAAATTTTTTGTTGTTTTCTACTTAGAGAATCTCTCATACCTTGCGATTTTGAACCATTCAAACACATACATGATTATGTTTGAGATTATAAATTCGGCCTTCCTACTACGGCATGTGGGAAAAAAAGAAACATTAATGCATTGTTGGTGGAGTTGTGAACTGGTTCAACCATTCTGTAGAGCAATTTGGAACTATGCCCAAAGGGCTATAAAACCATGCATACCCTTTGACCTAGCAATACTACTACTAGTTCTGTATCCCAAAAGAGATTTTTAAAAAGGCAAAGGACCTCTATGTACAAAAAATATTTATAGCAACTCTTTCCTGAGGGTAAAGAATTAGAAATTGAAGGGATGCCCATCAATTGGGGAATGGCTGAACAAACATGGTATGTGATTATGATGGAATACTACAGTGCTATAAGAAATGATGAACAAGATGCTCTCAGAAAAACCTGGAAAGGCTCGCATGGGCTGATGCAAAGTGAAATGTACTGTGCACAAAGTAACAGCAATAGATTATCAACTGTGAATGACTTAGCTATCCTCACAATACAACAATCCAGTACAACTATGAAGGACTTATGATGAAAAATATCCATCCCCAGAGAAAGAACTGATCGTATCTGAATACAGATTAAAACATACTTTTCTTTTAACTTTCTTTATTTTTCTTGAGGTTTTTTTTGGTCTATGTCTTCTTTTACAACATGACTATTATGGGTATGTTTTGCATGACTACACATGCATAACCTATATTGAATTGCTTGTCTTCTCAATGAGGCGGGTGGGGAGGGAGTAAGGGAGCTCAAAGTTTTCAAAACAAATGTTACAAATTGTTTTACATGTAACTGGGGAAAAATAAAATACTAAATAAATACAAAAAAGGTTGAACTTTTAAGTTTAGCACTGAGGAAGCCATATTCACAATGTGTGAATAAATAGATTTTTTTCTCATTTGTATTTAGTAAGAGGTGGGGGGAATAGAGATCTCGAGCAATATATTAAAATAATGTTATTAGAAATAAACAAAAAAGGAAAGCTAGATACTTTATTATCATTCCAAAAGAGAAGTAGGGTCCAAGATGTTGATTAAAAGCCCAGATGTTCATGCTACCCTCCTAATTATAATTATTGCTTTGCAATTTTTATATCTCTGTTATGCCAGTCACTACATCACTCTATCAAAACTCTTGTTTAACCAGAAAACCAAAGGAATTGGATGAGACCAATGTGTTCAGCTTAGTGTTCCAGTGAAGAAGTAGCATAGTATAGTGGAGAGTACATTAGGGATTTGGACTCAAAAGAACTGGGCTAAAATTACAGCTCTGCCATTTCCTGTCTTTGGAAGAATCATTTCCTTTCTCTATATCTCAGTTGCTTTGCCTGTACAGTGACAGCCTAGATAATCTCTAAATTCCCTATCAGTTCCAAATCTATGATCCTCTGAACTCATTACTAGCTCAGGAAACCTAATTCAAAGGTCAAGGTAGTAAGTTACATCATCATATTTTTTTCACAAAACCAACAATAAATATTATCACGTTGAGTGGTATCTATAGGGATAAGTTTCCTAAAGAGATTCTTAACTTGGTCCACAGAGGATGAAGAGATGACTAGATTTCAGAGGTCCACAAATTTGGATGGGAAAAAAATATATATCTTTATTTTTCACAAACTCCTAATTGAAATTTAGTGTTTCTGTCAACTAGGAATGTAGGCAACAAAACAAAATCTTGAGAAGGGGTCCATAGGATTCACCAGACTACCAAAGGGGTCCCCAAATGCAAAAAAGGTCAAGAACCCTTGATTTAAAGGGAAATTGTTCCCTTTATGTCCATTCCCACTATTAGATTATTCTGATTGGTCCACTAGGATGAATTAAATTCTCCATGAAAATTGCTGAATCCTTAGGTTAGCAATATTAGAAAGAAGAAGAAATATTTCGACTCTGGCATCCCTGGAGAGAATCAATCATGGCATTTGCATAAATATATCTAATTTGCCCTTTCTTTCTTTCTTATACTTTCAGTTCTTGACACTTTTCCTGGCTGACCTGGAACACGTAATATATTTAGTTGAAAGAAACAGATAATTATGTTAATAAGCAATATTTTAAATGCTGTCAGTAAAAGTATTAAATTCAGTGTGTGTTTATTCTATTTACCATGAGACTATATGAAATGATGCCATCAAGACAAAATACATGGCTTTCTTTTTAAGATCAAATCCATTAATGCATAGCGATTGTGTCATAATCATGGGAATATAATTATATGTTCTGGAGTCAGTGTTTAAATGAGAGTTGCTGATTTTTTATTTCCTTTAGCTAATTTCCTAAAAATCTTCTAGTGCTTCTAAATTTAAATATATGGTTTGAGGTTTGAGGTTTTTGGTTGGATTTGAGGACTAGAGGGATGGTGTTGTGGGATTGGGGCTTGAG
Source organism: Phalanger gymnotis (assembly GCA_028646595.1). Lineage (NCBI taxonomy): Eukaryota > Metazoa > Chordata > Mammalia > Diprotodontia > Phalangeridae > Phalanger > Phalanger gymnotis. The sequence goes on along the minus strand of CM053623.1, from coordinate 41,070,268 downwards.
GGGTTTAGGCTTTTTTTTTTGTTTGGTCTCACAGTAAAAGAGGATTTCATTATTCCTTTAGCATGAGAGCTCTTTGGGAATTTCTAGTTGCGTGTAATACAGACCTTGGCAGAAGAGAACAAACTATGGAGCAGTTTAGTCTCATGACCAGGAAGGGCTTTAAGAGCCAATAATAGGAAGTCCCATCAGGGCTAGGACAGCTTCATGTTGCCTTTCCTTATTCAGTAACAGCAAACAAACTATTAATGGCTTGACTAAAGTCTGTCCAGAATCTGCAATCTTGAATCTTTCCACATGAGATTTAGAAGGTCTGGAGTGGGTGGCTTTTTTTCTCCCCAGAAAAATTTCAGAACAGTAAGGCCATGAGCCAGGATCTGATTGTTTAAGCCTTCTCCTTACCACCATTTCATGGGGGAGGGGGGAAGAGAGAAAGAAAAAGAGAAAGACAGGGGGGGAGAGGGAGGGAGCGTGGGTGAGGGAGAGAGAAAGGGGGGAAGAGACAGAGACAGAGAAAGACAGAGACAGAGAAACAGAGACAGACAGACATAGACAGACAGACAGACACAGACAGACGGAGAGAGAAACCATACGGCCAAGCTCTGCTGCAGTTGTAACTTAGCACCATTTAGAAACAAAGGCACTTTGATTCTAACTGGTAACCCAAATTTCAGCAGCCAACTTCACCTCCATCCAAAAGGTTAAGGAATCCCACTTTCTGGGTTTAGTACAGTTTTCAGTTTCTCGTGTCTAATTGACATAGCTTATCTGTCTCGATTATTGTCATCTCTCCAAACTGCTAGCCAGAACCAAAGACGCTAAATCTAATTACCAGGATTGTATTACAACTATACAAAGGATCTCTGACTTCTTTGATAGACTCTCCTTTCAGCTAGTCCAGATAATCACAAAGTTGTGCCTATGTCTTTGTTAGTTTAAAAGAAGGAGGGAAGAAAACCAGAAAATCTCCCCCCACCCCCTTAAATAATTAAGAATTCACTTCCCAACCCCTCTCTCCTCACTATGTACTTTCTCTCCCATGACAAATCAGCTTTTGCTTTCCAAAAAAACAAAGAAATCTACTTTGTATATGAATGTGAGACTTTTTTGTGTGTATATTGTCCTGTGTCTAGTTCACTTCATGGTTTTCTTTTCTTTTTTAATTTTTTATGAACTTAAACACCAAATAGAATGCATATTTGCCTAGTAAAACAAAATAGGTATCAAAACTGCTGGTATCTATTAGGTAAAGCTACCTTTTCTTCTTCTCTAGCCTTCTTTCTGATTTTCCTTCTGTTCTTTTCTGTTTTTAAAAAAAGATGCTCAATGACCCTATTTTTCTTTTTCCTTTTTATTTCCCCTATTCCTATCTCTTTGCTTTTCTACATCAACCTCTTCCTCCTACCCTGCCCCACCCTGCCCCCAAAAGAAAAAGAAAACTCTTGTAACAAAAAAGGCAAAGCAAATTTCCCCATTAGATGTATCTGAAAACGGATGTGTCCTTCTACATCTTGAGTCTACCACCTTTCTGTCAAGAGGAGAATAGCAAGCTTCATCATCAATCTTCTATAACTGTGGTTGGCCAGTACACCAATCAGAGTTATGTCTTTTAAAGTTGTTTTTCTTTATAACATTGTTATTTTATAAATTGTTCTGCTCACTTCCCTCTGCAGCAGTTCATACAGGTCTTGCCAGGCTTCTTTGAAACTCTCCATTTCATCATTATTTTTACAACACAATATTACTCCATGATATGGACATACCATAATTTATTCATTCATTCTTTGCTTGTAGGGAACTCTCCTCCCCTTTTAGTTCCATTTTTTTTTTGCCACTACAGAAAAGAGCTGTTATAAATATTTTTTTCACATATGGATATTTTTAATCTTTCTTTTGTCTTATTGGGACCTAATAGTGGGATAACTGAATAAAAGAGTGTGCATAATTCAGTTATTTTATGAGCACATTTCCAAATTGCAACATTGCATTAGGGACATCACACACCCCCTCTAGGATTTGTCATTTTCCTTTTTTGTAATTTTTCTAATCTGATGGGTATAAGGCGGAGTATCGGGGTTGCTTTAATTTGTATTTCTCTAATCAGTGATTTGGAAGGGTGTTTTCATGTTTGTTGATAGCTAGTATGTGTTCCTTTGAAAACTATATGTTCATATTCTTTGACATTTTATCTATTGGGGAAAGCTCTTGTTCTTATAAATTTGAATCCATTTCTTATATATATTTTATATGAAACCTTTATCAGAGAAACTTGCTGCAAAAACTGCAGTTATTTTTCCCTTTGAATTTTAATTGCATTGGTTTCGTTTGTGCAAAATCGTTTAAATTTTATATAATCATTGCTTGTATGATACTCTATGATCTTCTCTATCCTTTGGTTATGATCTCTTCCTCTGTCCATAGAACTAAAAGGTAATTTCTTTCTTGTTCCTCTAATTTGTTTATGATGCCATTCCTTATGTCTAAGTCAGGCATGCATTTGGAAATTATTTGTGTGATACTCATCATACCTAGTTTTTGACAAACCACTTTCCAATTTTCTCGAGTTTTTGTTGCATAGTGAGTTTTTACCTTATCAAAGACTAAGCTATTGTGTCTGCTTGTTTCTGTATATATATTTTTTTCTGGTATAGGACCCAATAGCAGCTTTCTGGTTGGGGGCATAAAAGGTGTCAGCCATGTGAAGTCTGAGCCTCTCAGACTTGGTAGGTGCCTAATCACAGCAGTCAGCATATTGTGGTGACTGACTGACCAGACAAATTTCCAGAAGGAGATGACAGGGTACTGCATCCAGAGAAGACACCAAGTGCCACCGTGTCCTTGCCACATGTTCTTGCTCAGTTAAGGCAAATAAACTTCCTTTTTCAAATGTCCAGGGACTCAAGTCATGCCTCATTTTGTCCCAACATCAAACCTGAACTAAGAGGGTGTTGACTTTAGAGCCATGCCTATGACATGTACTTAATCTTTTCCACTGACTTTTTATTTTTAAAATCATTGAAGTTATTTTACTAAATCATTTCTACGCTTAATGCTCTGAAGCATAGTATGAAATCTGTTACTGCTAGGTCCCTTTCTTTTCCACTGTTATTCACTATTTTCCTTGAGATCATCGATCTTTCATGCTGTAAGTCTTTGAAGCTATCAAAGATGAAAAAAGATCATCTACACAATCTGGATGATGAATGAATGAAAAACATTTTCATTGCTTGCTATTTGCTGAGCACTATGCTAAGAACTGGGAATAAAAATATAAAATCAAGGTAGATCTTGCCCTCAAAAAGCTTACACTTTTTAAAAAAAATACCATTTTATTATTTTTTCAGGTCTGAATTCTCTCTCTCTCTCTCTCTCTCTCTCTCTCTCTCTCTCTCTCTCCCTCCCTCCCTCCCTCCCTCCCTCCCCTCTACCCCCACATTGAGAAAACAAGAAAAAAACATTAAAAGCATGTATAGGCAAGCAACACAAATGCTCACTTTTGCCATGTCTAAAAAACGTATCTATGTAGCCGTATTTGTATATCTATCTATATCTATCTTTCTATGTCTGTGTGTGTATATGTGTCTGCACGTATACGTGTGTCTATGCTTATATGCCTCAATCTGCACTGAGTCCCTTTCTTCTCCATCTGAAAATTGGTAGCATGAGTCCTCTAGAATTGTGGTTGGTCATTGTGTTGATCCGAGTAAGCAGCTTACATTTTAATGGTAGCAACAACATGTATAGAAAACAGTGGCCAGAAAAAAAGAGCTATGTTCCTAAGAAGTAAAAAAAAAATGGTGAGGAGAAAAGAGAGCATTCCTTTAACAAGCCTTTCCAAAGCCAATGTGGCGGTGATTTGATTTCAGTTCTCAGAGGTGGAAAGTGGAGAGGGCTTGTTAGGGAGAGGTAATGGCAGGCCAGAAAATGATGAAGACCCAAGATCTCAAGGGGGTACAATGAGTGCCCTACTTTCTCCCTGACATGGTCTAGTTTGGAGGGTGGTTCGGGGAAAGGGTGCATAGTGCATAGTACCAGACATGAAGTCAGGAAGTATCATCATCCTGAATTCAAATTCAGCCTCAGACACTTACTGGCTATGTGGCCCTGAGCAAGTCACCTAACCTGTTTGCCTCAGTTTCCCCAACTTTAAAATGGAATAATATAGCACTCACCTCACAGGGTTGTTGTGAGGATCAAATATTTGTATAGCACCTGGAACATAGCAGGTGCTTAATAATGCTTGTTCTCTCCCTCCTCCTCATAAGAAATAAATATCGTTGACTATTCTTATTGGTCTTAACAAATGCATCCGTTTCTGCTAACAATCACAGACTTAGAAAACACTTGAAAAAGCCTACCCTGTTGACTAGAGAGGGTGATATGTATAAGTCCTAAAATACTTATTCCTTCCCTCCTCCCTTTTGCATTTGAGTAAGTGGGAAAAATTAAGCGTATCTATCCCCCTCCCCCCCAACAAATATACATGGTGATGGGTAGGCCTAGTAACAGAGAAAGGGAAAAATCAGAGAAGAAACAAGCAATGGCCACCAGAGCAGAATGGGGCTTCAGAAAGAGTTTTCTCTATCATCTGACGCTACAGAAATAGCTCTCAAAGATTGGAAGACTCCAGAGGTTCCATTGCCTTACCCGAGAAAAGGAAGTGATTCCATTCTGTTAGGGAAATTCTCATATGTGGGACTATAAGTGACTAGTGATTTACATAAATGTTTAAGAGTAATGGCTGTTCATTTTGATATTTCTATTTTTTATTCCTCCTTTATCTCTGTACTGTTATGAATCATTGCAAGTGGGGACTTGGTGTTGGTACACCACGATATACTTCACAGAGGATTTCTCAGGGTTTCCAGGTGGGATTTAAGAAACAAGAAGCAGGGGGCCCTCTTAGCCTGGTTCCATAGGATAGGTCTAGGGATAAATTTGGATGGGGAAAAAAGTTACATCTTTATTTTCACTAGCCACTAAGTAAAATTTAGTATTTCCTTCAATTACAGATGTAGGCAATAAACTTTTTTTCTGAGAGGGGGCCCATAGACTTCACCAGGTCTGATATAGAAAGGGTTAAGAACCCTTGGCTTACATTGTACCTGTTCCTTTTGTGTCAAGAGAGAGTTTCATGAAAAGGGTTGCAGGTTCTTGAACTATATTAATATATGTACCTAAAAGAAGAGCACATGCTATGTGTCATGTTCTTATGGCTGCTAAACTTCACTGGGGATGGAGAGAGGGGACAGGATTAGGCACATAGCTACAACCTTGGACAAACAACCTGGCCAAATATTTGCTTCGATAACCATGCTTTGAAATGCTTTGAAAATTGAACTCCAGGGTTAGCCACTTGTTTTTCCAGTGACTAAATTAAAATATCTCTGGAAAAGGATATGTTTGTTCTGATGGAATATTATTTGCTTATGAGTGAAGTCCATACTTCTGAGTAGTTTCACAGCAGTAAATAGAAGTCAGACGTAGCCTGCTTTGTAGATGAATTTGGCAACACAGTATTATTCCCACTCCATTCACAGCAGTTTAGTTCATCTCTGCCTCACTACTGAGATGTTTTCCCCATGTAGCCAGGAAAGACAGAGGGGCAGGAGATGGGCAAATGTGATTTCAACACTGAGTCACAGGCTGTATGGGACTCAGACCCCAGCTGTAGCCTGGAGACTCAGTGACAGAGCAATCCCCATTCTAGTTCTAACCCAGACATCAAAGAAATTTGAATGATCTGAAAAGAAATGAGTTCTGTAGAAATGCTAATAGAGAATGAAATCCACAACTTTAGTTCCATCGGTTCCATTGATATGATCCTAAAAAAAGCCAGGGAAATTTTTATAGAAAGTTGGTAATATTTTCAGCTCCTTCCTTTTATTTAAAGTATAGAGAATCTGTCTATTCTTCTAACTCTTTTTCTGTAAAATGGTGCTCTGAGAATGACATTCATGCCTGTCAAGTCAACAAGCATCTTTTTTATGCGCCTACTATGTGGCAGGCACTGGGCTAAGTTCTGTGGATAAAAAAAAGGTTAAAGACAGTTCTTGAACCTGCTTACAGTCTGACCTTGAGAAGCTTACAATCGATAGGGGTAGACCTGCCTGGAATGAGGGCGGGTAGCACCTTCCTGACCTTGTTCCTTGCAGCCAATTATTTTATTTCCAACCTGAAGTTCGGTATTAAGGTTCTAGGACACTTGTCTACAATAGCCTAGGGCTTGATACAACCATCAGTGTCATCTACAAACAGGAACATCTGGAGATCCTTATTATCTATAGGGAATTCATTCCTCTTCCACTTGGAATCTGTTTTGGAGAGTCTCCACAACAAGCTTTGGCAAGCATATCTCCCTGCTTGACATCACTACCAGAGGATCATGGAAGAAAGTTACTTTTAGTATTGCTTCATTCAAGAAATCTTACATGGTTCTTTTTACTCGCATAGGAGACACCTTGTTGTATGAGAGATATTAAAATAGCATTTTGCTCTGCTGAATCAAATCACTTATTTTAGCAATCATCCAAAAATAAGCACAATGAGATTTTGTATTCTCTTCCCCTCTTGGTCAATTGTAATTATAAAGATATGGTCTGCTGTAGAATGTCACTTACAAAAGCCTGCCTGTTCCTTTTGCATTTTTTCGTTGAGAGTACTCTTATTAAATGTGCAGCTTGTTCACATATAGATTTCATAGAGATCATCTTTGCTATCTCTTGACTGGGTTTCATTAACAATGCCCTCTGTGACTAAATTTTCTATCACTTTGTATCATCTCTTCTTTCAAGTATCTTGAGAAACAAACCCTCAGTGGCCTCAAAATTAGGTCCCCTCAAACATGGCCCTTTTCTGTATATATCCTTAGACTAGTGAAGCTGCTTTTAACACCATTCTTTTCTTTAGTGAAATTCCACGCTGAGGACTGTGGTACTGTCTTTCATGTAGAAAAATACACCTTTTGTAGAAATTTTAACAGTTATTTTATGTTTTTTCTCTGTTTCCCTTCTAGATTCATTCTTAAATGCTCTCAGGATAATCTGGCTTAGTTGAGTCTTATGCCAAGCTCTCTGCAAACTCACTTTCTTCTCCACTGCTTTACTGATGTTTTATGAAATTGTATTTGTTGCTCACAGTCATCCACGCTCCTCTTTGGGAAAAGTTTTGTAAATGGACTAGTACTGCCCTAAGATGCCATATTTTCCCACCTAACAAAGAGATCAAATGCTTGCTGCCTACGGTGGTTTTGAGGATCTTTTGACTTCTTCACAATGACTATTGCTTTAGATAATTAAAATTCCACAGGAAATGGGAGTCATCTGTGTCAATATCTATTTCTTTATACATTTCCCATTTGTCAACATCAATATATTATTTAAATAGATCAGATTGGAGCTATTTTAACTGACTTATATTATCTTCTCTTTATCCTTTCTTTTAATTTATATTTATTATATTAGATGTATTAGTATACTTTGTTAATAAACTTTAATATATTAATACAAGAAATAAGTATACTTGATTAATAGGTATTGATTTACCACATTTCACTTTAGATTAACAACATATAAGCATGATAAGTCAGTGTGAGTGAAGAGAGGCAGTGTGGTATAATAGAGAAAATGTCTTGAAACTAGAGAGATCTGAATTCAAATCCCAGCTTTGCAGATTGGTTGTGTGGCTCCAAGCAAGTTGCTTAACTCCTCAGCACTCGAAGTAATACTCTAAGACTCTAAGTTGAAGAGAAGGTGGTGCCCAGCTTTAGTAGAAGGATTTTCTTCACCTGGCAGTACCCAACGCTAGAACGATATAAATGTCATAAATATGTACTGAATAATGATTTTTAAGATCTTTCGATAATGTGGGAGAAGCAGGGATAGATAGCTTATCCCAGTCCCTGGCATACAGTAAATAATATAAAAATAATAACAGTAATAGTAACCACAACACATATGCTTTTTCATTCATTCATTTTGTCCGAAAAAAATCTAGCAGTTTCAGTCGACCTAACATAGCAGTGTAAAGTAATAGCCAATAAAGCTCATGCAATCTTGGGTTACATCGAGAGGAATGGGGGTGTTCAGGATTAGGTAAGTGGCCTCAGACAGAACATCTGGAATATTAGATTCAGTTCTGGGCACTGTCTTTTTCAGAGGTCACTGATAAACTAGATAGCATTGAGAGGAGAGGAGCTAAGGTAGTGCAAAGCACGGGGTTTACACCGTATGAAGAACAAGGATCGAACAAAGGAATTGTCCAGCCACCATTTTGTTGTATAAAGCAGATTCTTGACTTCATGAAATTGACAGAAAACAAAAAAGGCCTTGGGAGAGATGCAAGAGATCAAGATGACCTTCCCGGCTGGACCGTACTTCCTCAGTATCAGAGAAGTGTTGTCTCCTCATCCTGTAATTTATCTGATTTTCTGATGGATCATGATCTTTCTGCAAATCTTATGGTGCCCATGGATCATACATCTGAACGTGAACAGGCAGCACGGGCACTAGGTTTAGAGGCAGGAAGTTATCAGTTCAAATCCCGACTCAGATATCTATTAGCCGTGCGAGCCTAAGTCACTTAACCTCTGTGCTTCAGTTTTCTCATTTGTAAAGTGAGGGAGATGGACCCTAGGACCTGAAGGTTCCTTCCAGTTTTAAATCTCTGGTCCTATGAGAAAGCCTTTAGGTGGGGATCCAAATTAAAGTAAGAATACGGAGTGCAGATGCTTTGAGTAAGTGTGTGTGGCAGAGAGAGAAAAGTGCTTAGTTTGAGTAAAAGCACCAGGGTGGAAATCTAGATCCTGCTACTCACTATCTATATAACCATAAGTCATTTCCCCCTCTCCGGGGCTCAATTTCCTCATTCAATCAATCAATGAACATTTATTAAGCACCTATTATATGCCAGGTACTTTGCTAGAGACTCAAAGTTTAAAAAAAAAAACCAGCCCCTGCCCTCAAGGAAAGCTATTAAGGGAAACAACACAAAAAACAAGAGAAATGCATACATGGACACACAATTTATGAAAGACAATTGGATAATCCCCTAATCAGAGTATCTTGGCCAGTTGACTCTCTCTCTCTCTCTCTCTCTCTCTCTCTCTCTCTCTCTCTCT
>CM053623.1:41031439-41060653 GCA_028646595.1 Phalanger gymnotis | reverse complement strand
TGGCTTTAATTTAACTTGTCATTTTTCTGTTTTTGTACACATGCCTGGAGGCCTTTGGGAAATGGATACATTTTTTAATAAATCGAAATAATAAAAACCAAGAAGGTCAACCTAAGTCAAGCAGGCATTTTGCAAGGAGTCCAAATAGAGAATGTACTTCAAACCAGTGATGACCACTAACCATGGAGAAGCACTGGTGAATTCCTACTAAGGGAACAAAAATGATCAAACTTGTAGGTATATGACAAGAGTCCACGTTGCCTTGGGTGGCTGTCTGAAGATCAACGGCCATACATTGCTTAGGTAAGTTATACAGATGACCAAATATTCTGATATCAGGTATATGGCATTTGGTTTAAAGAGTGAGTATGGTTAAACAGACTACCAAATTTCTCAACTTGGAACTGCACCTCGAATGAATTGCCACAGGACAAGTATCACCCAGAGTACATTTGGAAAACCAATGACTTGCATGCAAGCCAGAGACCCTCTTATCTTTTCAAGACCAAAGATGATGTAATGGTAATGTGTCAGAAAGGCATGTTATCTGAGTATCATTCTTTCTTTCCTAAGAAAGATGGAATCAGTCAAGTCAAGGAAGAAACTGACATAGAATTGATTATGGTTGATGTTACTTGTCTATATGTTTAAGAATTATCCATGTAAAAGGAAAGAGAGAGGAAGAGAGCACTTATTAGTACCTACAGTGTGCCAGGCACTGTGCTGAGCAACACTGTGTAGTCCATACTATTATCATTATTAATAATTTAGTGCTTTCTATGTGTCAGACACTGTGGAAAACACTTTACAATTATTATCTCATATGATCCTGACAACAACCCTGGGAAGAACTTGCTATTATGCCCATTTTCTAGATGAGGAAACCAAGGCAAACAGAAGTGAAGTGACTTGCCCAGGGTCATACAGCTAATACGTGTATGGGGCCAGATTTCAACCCAGGTCTTCTTAATTCAAGGCCCAACATTCTAATCGCCATACCACCTAGCATTAAACAGTATTCTGGAACAAAATCCTTTATTAGAGATAAGCCATAAAAAATAATGGTCTATGTGGTCTGGTTTGATGAAAAAAACTTGCAGTCAATCCAACAGAAATACAATAAACTCCTTTTAAAAAACCCGTTCATGGTTTGGTCTCCATAGTAATCTGTTTGAGGGGTGCTATACTTGTGCTGTGGGCAGATGTTTACATTTTCTTTACCTTTAAATAGGACAATTAACAACTAGATTATAAACTCTTTCAGGACAGGGGCTGTGTTTGACTAATCTCATTGAACCTAGCACAGTATCTCACACAAAGTAGAGATGTAATGAAATGAAAGGGCAGCTAGGTGGCACCATAGTGCATAGAGGATCAGGGCTGGAGTCAAAAGACTCATCTTCGTGAGTTCAAATCCAACTTCAGACACTTCCTAGGTGTGACCCTGGGCAAGTCACTTACCTCTTTTTCCTCATCTATATAAAATGAGCTGGAGAAGGAAATGGCAAACTACTCCAGTATCTTTTCTAAGAAAACCCCAAATGGAGTCATGAAGAGTCAGACATGACTGAACAACAACAAAAGTGAAATGAACTTGCCTGACCTAGAACTGAGGATATATTGAAGTTGTGAGATACATATCAGGAAAAGGTATTTATTGCTGAGAGTTTAGGAGGGCAAGGAGAAACAATCCCAGGCCAGAGGCCATGATTTGACAAGAAAGTATCCCAAGACAAACGAATTTTGGAGATTAGGAGGGTGGTTCCAGCCTAGGCACAACATTCTTTTACATATTGAAGGCTAGATTCCAGAGGGCTGGGACCAGCAGCTCCAGCTGGCTAAATCTACAGCAGTTGTAGGCTGATAAATTGTTAACCTTTTGATTTGCTCCAGGAAGGGCTCCCTCCTCCACTCACACCCCCAGGTTTACTTTTCCCTGAAATATTTCCTAATAAATTCCCTTTAAATTATACACACATAACATAGGGGAGGGCACCAGCAAGCTGAGACATAGGCATGGTATTGGGGGGAAATGGGGCTGTGTAGTGTAGGAGATCTGTTGTACCTGTAGAATCAGGTTTTTAGATAGATATTATTTTAAATAAAATATTAAATATTTTAAATAAAATGTTCCTTGAATTTCTTTCAACTAAGTTGAACTAAGTCAATGAAAGATTCGGATTATTCTTTAAGGAGGGGGAGCTATTAATAAAGGTGGGAAGAGTTAACACTGTTTTTGCAGGTCAAGCAGAATTTCCTGTTAAGGTGTCAATAATTTTCAAACTTTTTTGAAAATCTAGATGAAATCCTGGGTCATCACCTTAAAAAAAATTCTCTTTTGCAGTTAAGGAATTTTTTTTTTGATGGAATATTCCACCAAAGTTGAACATTGTTATCCCAGCTTCCCAAACATCATCACAACCACTAGAGGGCAGAGCTAGACACCCCGGAGTTGCCTTCAAGTGCCAATTTTTAACAAGCAGCATGCACTTACTTAAAACCCACAGATTATTTAAGACCCTGAGAATGCAGGTTTAACTCGCTAGAATGCTGAGTTCAGAATGGTACCTAAATGTCAGTACCTCCTTTGCCAATAACCTTCCCCCAAAGGAATTTGTCTTTTTTAGAGCGAGGGCTGAACATAACAAGCCCTTCCTAAAAAGAGAACAGATTTGAGTCTGGTTCTGACTAATAGGAACTTTCCTTTAGCTAAAACAACTGTTGGTAGTGCCTGAATGTCTGCCAATAAAAGGCACCACTGCTGAAGCGCTTTTAACTTAAAAGTGGCTAATAAAATCATGAAGGGAAATCATAAAAGAGAATTACAAACAAAATCATCAAAAAGAAAAAAAAATGAATTTACAATGATGAGAGACACCCTCCAGGGACCAGAAGGGCAAATGTGCAGATGGGAGTCTGTCGTAACACAGGGGCCTTAGACTGATTGAAAAACTGCTCTCCTCAGAGAGGTTTAACTCATCAGTTTGAACTCATCAGTTATTACAAGGATTGCAGAGAAGGGGAAGGAGGAAAAAAAAGTTGTGTTTAGTTTGAAAAGGCTGAAGTCATATCATATTACCTGGGGTTGGGACGAAAACAGACTTTCCAACAGCCTTACATTTTGCCATGCAGTCCTTTTTGAGGAGCTGATTAGAATTTCTGAGAAGGGACTTTTCCCCCTTGGGGTATTTTCTAAATGGTTTAAATAGTGCTTTTGAAATATTGTTAATGTGGCTTTCACCGTGCAATTCACAGGATCATAAATACAGAACTGAAAAGGACCTTTGAGCTTACCCAAACCATCTCTATCATTTTATAGTTGAAGAAACCAAGGCCCACAGAGATTAGGGGACTTACCTAAGGTCTTGTAGTTTAGAAATGACAGAGCCAGAATTCAAACCTATGTCCTCTGATTCCCAAACTCCTACCATTCTAGATTTTGAGGTCAAGTCCTATTTGGTCACCTTAAGGCACGGGCTAAAATATATTGTTGTTCAGTCATGTTCAGCTTTTCATGTCCCTGTGAACCATACTGTCCATTAGGTTTTCTTGGCAAAGATACAGAGTGGTTTGCAATTTCCTTCTCTGGTGGATTAAGACAGACAGAGGTTAAGTGACTTGCCCAAGATCACAAATCTAGTAGGTGTCTGAGGCTGGATTTGAATTCAGGTCTTCCTGACTTCCAGGCCCAATGTTCTATCCACTGAGCCACCTAGCTTCCTCTTAATAGTCTGATTGAGCTATGCATTTGATGTCAGTATCATAGGATTTAGTTTGAGAAAGGACCTTAGGGATTTTCTAATCCAGTGATTGTTAACCTTTTATATCACAGACTCCTTTGGTAGTGTCTAGCAAAACCTGTAGACCCCTTCTAAGAATAACATTTCTAAATGAACAAAATAAAACATATAGGATTATGAAGGAAACCAATTATATTGAAATAGAGTTATCAAAATATATAGAAAAGTTCACAGACCCCTGATCTAGTCTAACCCTTGATTTTACAAATAAAGAGACTGAGGACTAATGAGTTGAAGAGATTCAACCCCCACCAAAACCACATTAAAATTATGGCACAGCTGGGCACTGAATTCAGATTCTTTGACTCTACCTCTACACCCCACTGCTTCTATCAGTAAAGAGTATCCTAACTGGTTAAATGTTGCAAGGCTCTTCTATTTTTAACCGCTTTGTACATGGCCACAACCCAAAGGTGAAGTTTTTCTATGACATTATTTTACTTACTTATTTTTGGAAAGTTTAAGCCAAATCTGTTCAGCCTTTTGAGTTAGGGTTATTTTTTTCCTTTTTAGTATGCATATTTTTACTGTGTAAGAAAGAAAGAAACAAATACACCTTTCCCAGTATCAAACACATACTCTTTCCAAACAGTTTGAAGATTTTTCCTTGCTGACAAGTAAATCAATTCTAGCTGAGCTCTACCATGTCAGACTTCTCAGTTGGCATGCTCTAAGCAAAGACTAGTTACTATCTGTCTGTTCCATTTCCTAAGGGCTCAGTGGGCCCCAGAACTCACTCACTGATTGGGTATGCTCCAGACTGTTAAAATGTTCCAAGCCACCTACTCAGACTCAACCTTTCTTTGGAATTAATGTTCCCTTTTTTTTTTTTACTGGCTTCTATGAGAGTTTACTGCTCTCCTACATTTATGGTCTCCCAGGGAGGTCAAAGAGTGACTATTCGGTTCCTTTTATTTTCCCACCTGGGAGTGCCAAGCTACCATGAAGCATCTTTTCCTAACTAGACCTCCTGGGAAAGTTCATCAAATTTTTGGACCTGTTATGAATAAACCAATCAGCCAACAGATATTTATTGATTCAAGCACTGTGCTGAGTGCTAGAGATACAAAGACAAAAGTGAAAATGGCCCCTGTCCACAAAGAGCTTAGAGTCTAGTTAGGGAAGATGACATGTGTGAATACATACATACATATATACATACACACACACACAAAATAGATATACAATGATTAGTGGAAGTAGACACTAGTAGTTGGGGAGGGGAGAATCAGAGGAAAGATGAGATCTTTTTTCTACACCTCGATTTTAAGATATAAGTAGAGTGGATTATAGTAGATAATTGGTGTAGTGGCTCCCAAAGAGACACAAATGTAAACCCAAGGAGTGAAAGCCTAATTTAATTTAACTCAACAACTCAACAATTGTTTAATGAACACCATCCTACTTACCAATGATTTTATAAAGGGAGAAATACCTCATTTCAAGGAGCTTATAAGCTAATAGGAGAGATAAACAAATTGGTGCCATACAAGGTATATTATGGTAAGAATGGAGGTGAGATTGAAATAAGTTCCTTGAAGAATATTTGAAGGGGAGATATTATTTTGAGCTGGGGGATGGGACAAGGGGAGGTCATGTTGGAGAAAGATAAGGAAAGGCTTCATGGTACCTCAGTAGGGCCTAAGGGAAGGGAAGGATTTTGATAGACAGAGATGAGGAGGGAGGCTCTCTTGGCCCTGAAATGATAACATAGCTATGAGACAGTGCAGGATGAGATTGTCAAAATTGCTAAAAGTTTGGTTGAGTCAGAATATAGAATATGTGTATGGCTGGAAAGATATTGTGGAGCCTCATATATTAGACTGAGGAGTTTGCATTTCCACCTAGTGCCAGTGGGCAATAGGGAGTCACTGAGGTTTTTAGAGCACAGCAGTGACATGGCCAAAACTATTTATTAAGAAAATCATTTTGGTAGCTGTGTGAAGGATACACTGGAGAGGGGAGAGACAGGAGGCAAGGGAATCTCTGAGGTTGTGACAGTGATCTAGGAAGAGACAATGAAGGACTAGACCAGTTAGTGGCATCATGAATGAATAGGAAGGGACAGGTGGAAGAGATATCGTGGCTATAGGGCAAGAGTTGGCAATCATTTGGTTGTGGGCTATTACAGAGAAGAGAAGAACCAGAGATAATAGCAAGGTTTTGAGACTGGGGGACTTGGAAGATGACAGAGCCGTTAACAGAAGTCAGGAAGCAACAAGGAAGGCCAGAAGAGGGAAGCTAATGGCTTCAGTTTGTTCCTTGTTGGAACCCCTAAGTGAGGCTTTCCTGAGGGCAGCTGGAGATGCAGTCTAACTATATGGATTCAGCAGCAACTGCACAGAAATGATAACTAGAGCCACAGGAATGAACCATTGTCACCAAAGGGAAAGAAAAGGGTCAAGTCCAAAGCCTTGGGAGACCACTACCCTTACAAGATAAGGAGGAGGGGTCTGGACCAGTGAAAATGCAGCCAGAAGAATAACTAGGAAATAACCAGTATTGTAGAAGCTGACGGAAGAGAAGCAAAAAAGGGGTGGGGAGCAATAAATTACTAAAAACTACTGGAAATTCAAGGAGAACAAAGGCTGAGAACAAAAAGCTATTGGACTTGGCAATGAAGAGATCATTCGTAACTTGGGACAAAGCAATTTGCGTAGACACGAGAGCCAAGGTACTGGTACGAGAGCATACAGTTTGAATATTGCTCCCACCGTTTATGACGGTCAGGGCTGTGGGAAGGTCATTTCACCTCACATGGTCTCAGTTTCTTCATCTGTGAAATGTAGGGCTGGACTAGGTAGCCTCAGAAATCCCTTCTCAATTGCAATCTATGATCGTATAAAAGGATACTTGAATAAGTAAAGATGGTGAGTGCCAAGCATTCTTCCCAGAATTTTACCAGTGAAGGAGAGAAATAAGACCAAAGCTTGAGGAAGCAGCAAGAGCAAAAGAAACCAAGAGGTTTTTTGTGAGGTAGCCACCTCAGGCAAGGTTACTCTTGTCTTACTATTACCAAAATATTTGGGTTTTTTTTTTAGCACCTAATTGAATGAAGTGCTTCTGTAACTATTGTAATCACTGTGGTTTCTAACTGACGTATTGAGAGTTCCCAGATCCCTGTATTGAGTTGTACTAATTAAATAGAGCTACCTGGAGTTCCTTCATGGACTCCCAGAGAGCTACAATTATCCCCTGCAATGAAGCATGTCCAGGTAAAACAGGGGAAGGGACACAAGGGTCTTTCTGGTTCAAATACTAGCTCTGCCACATATACTGTGGGTAACTTTGGACATGTCACTTGACTTGAGCCTCAGTTTCTCTGTCTATAAAATAAGGGGGCTGATCTCTGAGGTTCCTTCTGGTTCTAAGATCCTACAGTCCAATGTTCTTAATATCTGGGCAGCTCTGATGCTGTCCTGCAATGCCCAAAATGCATCTGATGAGTGCTTGACAAGACTCCCTCTTACTGCCAAAATCTATCTGAGTTATCAGATGCATTTCTTGTTTTGTAAAAGAAAAAGAAGACAGTTATTTTCTTTCACCTGGCTAGGAACTTCCCATTCCAACCCTAAGATCTACCTGGAATAGGACCGGTTCCAATTTTAGCATTCCAGAATCAGGGCCCATCAGATGAAAGATTTTCCTCCTAATTCTAGCTTTGATATATGTAAGCCAGTTGAGAGGCAGTCCAATATAATAAGCAGAGTGCTAGGCTAGGAATCAGGAGACCTGAATTTTCCTGCTGCCTCCTCTGGCATCTGCCTTTGTGTTCATGGACAAGTACTATTCCAAGCCTCAAGATAAATCTATAAAATGGAGACTATGGTTGTACGACCTGCCCTGTAGGTTGGATTGCTGGGAGAAGAATTCTTTGTAAATCTTCAAGTCTTATACAAGTTTATTTGCTCAGCTTTTCCAATGTGTGTCCCATTAGGATTATTTGATTGAAGGTTGCTATGGGAAACTCAAAATTAGTATCTATGGCAGATTGACCTCTGGTAACAGCCACCACATTTTTGAAACCCTAAACTTGGGTACGGTCTGCTTTTTATTACCTACTGAAGGACTGAACAATTTGCAGCTCATCTAAGTCACCTATTACTTTTCCATGATCCTTCTGACCATTTGATTTCTATTTTAACACCTCTACAGATGAAGAACTTCTAAAGGGGAGGAAGGCAAAGGACCAAAAATTTAATTTAGATCAAAACATAAGCTCTTCTGAGAGATTCCTGGGAGCAAAAACTTAAACTTCCTTTGGGGAACTAATTCATTCACGAGCAGCCATGCAAATGACCAGCCAATCTAAAGCCAAAGTGATACAGTGATTCGGGATCCTGAGAATATGGGTTCAAAACCTACCAACCTGTGTGACTTTGAGCAAATCGCTTCAACTCCTTGGGTCTCAGTTTCTTCATCTGTGAGATGAGGGCATTGGATTAAATGGTCCCTTCCTGCTCTAAATCTTCAATTCTGTGATCTGACCTCTCACCTACAGTAGGGTTGGTTTGTTTGGTTTTTGTTGTTTTAGTTTTTTTAAATTTCAAGCTGCCTGCTGGATGTCCACCTGGTGTTTCTATCATGCCAAGTTCAACATATTCAAAACTGAACTCATCATCGTCCAGTCCCCCACACTTGTCTTCTCTACCAGTCACTCCTGTTGTCATTGGTGATCTTACCATTCATTCCTTCAACCTCCAGGTTAGAAGTCTGAGAATTATCTCTGACTTCCTGCCCTTTGATCCTTAGATTTAACTGTTAGTCAAGACACAG
Source organism: Phalanger gymnotis (assembly GCA_028646595.1). NCBI lineage: Eukaryota > Metazoa > Chordata > Mammalia > Diprotodontia > Phalangeridae > Phalanger > Phalanger gymnotis. Next base: position 41,052,077 of record CM053623.1, on the reverse strand, counting down.
TGTTCCTCCTTTTGAAATATCTCTTGGGTTCATCACTTCTCCATACTCAGGACCATTAATCTAGTTCAGTCCCTTATCACACGCCTATAATATAGTAACCTCTCTGGCAGAACCTCTAGAATCTTCAATCCATTCTGTATACCATAGTCAAACCAGTCTCCTCATCACCCCACTTTTCTCATGTTTACAGCTGCTCAAGAACCTTCTAGAGCTCCCTGTTCTCTCAGTAAATATTTGCTGATATGAAAATAATGATCCTTTGCCAGACTTTCACAGTCCTCCACAATCTGGTCTCAGCCTTTTGAGAGACAGTATGATATAGTGGAAAGCACACTGATCTTGAAGTAGAAGTGGAAGATGTAGATTCCACTTACCTTCCACCACATACTAGCTTGGTACCCATGGACAGGACTACGAGACTCACTTTTCTCATCTGTAAAATGAGTACAATCATATTTATACTACCAATTTGACATGGTTAGGGTTAGGGTTAGGAAAACGGTTTGAAAACCTTAAAGTACTATAAAAATGTGAATTGTTGCTGATCAAGAGAGAGAACCAGTACAGAGCTAGTCTAGGAGTTAGGAAAATCTCTATTCCCCCACCCACCCAAACTAGTCAAATTAATTTCCACTTTGCATCCACCAATCCTCTGCAGCCACATCCATCTAATGGCATTTCCCTAAACAATTAGACTCAATATAGTCTCTGTCCTTTTTCATGATCATAATCAACTCTTCCTAACCACAACCTACTTATCCAAATACTAGATACCTAAAGCCCAGCAAATGCCCAACTTCCTGCACAAGGACTTCTCAGACTCCTCCAGCTGACAGCAATTTCTCCTTTCTCTGAACTTTTTCTGCACATCTCTGTCAGCAATCCCACTTTCTCCCTTAATTTGGGTGCTAATTGTGAGTAGTTTATTCTTTTTTCTTGAAGGTAGACATCACATCACATACTTTGCCCCTGTTCCCCTCCCCCACTCAAACACAGAAGATACAAATGGGATAGCAAGTTACAGAATTGTAAAGGATCTTAAAGCCCTAGTCTAAATCATTCATTTTACAGATGAGGAAATTGAGGCCGGATGTGAAGTTACTTGACCAAGGTCACAAAAGGCCCTGCTGGAACCTAAGCCCCAGAACTGGAATAGACTTCAAAGACCATCTACTCCAACCAGTCTCTTACCTGACAGTTTAAGAAACTGAGGCCTAAGGACACAGCTATTAAACATAAGAGGTGGGATTTGAAGCCTGCCACTCAGTTTCTGGTCCTTCCGCTGTGCCAATTTGTCTGTCTCTTAACTCCCGAACTTAAACGTTAATCCATGGTCCTGGGGGCATCAAAAGTACCCAACCACCACCACCACACCCCTCCCTACCCCCTCTAGATTAACAGGCTTCAGAAAAGGAAAAAATGGAGTCTTTCACAGGGTAGGGCCAGGCTTTCCAAATCCCTTGCACTTCGGGGAAACGAGCACAATTCCTGCTGCAAGACATTTTTGGTGAAAAGTCTGAGCCACGAACACAATGCCCGACAATAGGCAGCGGCCTCCAGCCCAGGAGATGCCCTGTAGCCCCAAACTCCCCTTGGACTCCCCTTCTGTGGGAGGAACACCCAGGTAACCAGCGGCTGCGGGCTGGTGGTGCCCGCCAGGTGGCATGGAGCAGGGGCAGGCTCCCGCGCTGGGAAGGCAGCAGCTGCAGGCCAGGAAGCAGCGCATCTAGGAGCAGCGAAGAGGGGCCATCCAGTTCCTGGAGCCAGCTGATCCCCCGACCCCCACGCTCCGCGCCCACGCTCCCCCGCGCGCTGCCTGCTGAGCGATGAGGCCGCCAGGGGGTGACAAAGAGCATGGCGTGCGCTCCAGGCTCCGATGCCAGAACCCACTCTCCCCGCCCGATACCTTCCACCAGCCGCGGCCGCTGAGAGGCAGCCGGAGGGGGAGGGAAGGGGAGAAGAGGGGAGGGGAGAGCAGAAGAGGGGAGGGAAGAGGAGCCCTGGACGGGATGCAGGCGCAGAGCAGCCGCACGCCTGTCACCGCCGGTCAGCCCCTGCCCGTCCAGCTCTCCTCTCTTCCGCCAGCCGGGTTTCGATAGAGGCGCACCGGACTGCGTGCGCCTTCCCGCAGCGCCTCTCTCCTCCTCCTCCATCTGCAGCCGCTCGGGGCTCGGGCGAAGTTTGCTGGAGGGCAGGAGGCGGACGAGAGATGGCTCGGGGCGGCCCCGGCTGCCCGGCGGTTGGGAGCCGGGAGCAGCTACGGGCTCCCCTCTGGAGCTTCTGGGCAGCTCTGGGGATGCTCTGCTCTCCCGCCTCCCAGGCGTTCAACCTGGACGTGGACAAGCTCACCGTGTACAGCGGTCCCGAGGGCAGCTACTTCGGCTACGCTGTGGACTTCCACATACCTGACCCGCGAACGTAAGTAGCCCCGGTCCTGAGCCTTCTTCACCCGCGAGAGATCTTCCCTACCCCGTCCGCGGGAGGTGGCCCGGGACATCCGCCCAAGCCCTCTGCTGCCTCTCACCTTGGGGACGTCCACCACTAGGAACCCCTAGTCTGAAGGAAGGCGATGGATCAGGAGACTCGCTGCCCCTATCTTTTCCTTCTCACACCCTGACACCCAAGCTCTCGCATTTCTTCTTTTGCGGAATTGTAGGCAGACCCGAAAGTAGAGAGGCAGTTCTGGTATAGCCCTAAGCCTCGGAGTGGTCGGTGGACCCAGACTTCTCCATCGTACTAATGATATGACAGCGCCCTGGACCAAACAAAGCCAGACTAATAAAAACTAAACAGAAACCTGTCCCATGAAAAGCTGCTTCTGCTGCCTGTTTACACATTGCTGGGAACTAGTTTTGGGAAATGTTTGGGGAACCGGAGCATGGGGCGACTCTGTGGATAAATATCCGTGCTTGGTCCTTTGAATCTTCCCCTCCTTTCTTCTCACCTTGTGTGTTTGTATACAAACAACTCCACCAGGAAGGACATCCCACCCCCACCCCAAACCCCAATGTATCTGATGCAGAGAAATTTCGGGCAAAGGAGAATTGATCACTTAAGAATATTTAACCCCACAATTAAGAACTTTTCTATCTCTAGGATCTCAGGATTGTAGGTATTTCACTTCTCCAATTTCGTGTGCCCAAGATCTTGACTTTGGTCCAAATGTTTTGCAGAGTGAGTATCTTGGTGGGAGCTCCCAAAGCCAACACTAGCCAGCCGGATATAGTGGAGGGCGGCGCTGTCTATTACTGCCCCTGGCCAGCCACTGGGGATGTTCAATGCAAGCAGATCCCGTTTGACACTACTAGTAAGTGGTTTTGTGTGTGTGTGTGTGTGTGTGTGTGTGTGTGTGTGTGTGTGTGTGTGTTTGTTTACATTCATTAACCAAACATTCATTTCAAATCACCTTTTGCTACAGCCACCACTGAAATCAAAATCAGAGTCTACTTACACTCTGGTCGACTTGTTTGATATGTCAACTTGTGCAGGTCCCAAGAGAAGCCAGCTTTTCCAGGCATGCATATCTGAGTGTGCGGGGTGAGAGGTGTTTAGTGGGCTCTAGAGAACTAATAATATCATGACCTTGAGGATTTGAATTTATCCTAGTAGTTGCAGTTTTCTTCAGTGTCCTGGGACCAACGAGGGCATACTCCAGAAAAAGCGCAAATGTTATACAACAGCCTTGGCAGAGAACTTGGTTTATTCCTAACCACAAATCTGGGAGCAGACAGATTCTGCAAGCCTCCAGTGTCTCAACTCCCAGTGCAAATCTTAGTTGCTACAGACTGAGTCTACTTCATGTTGCCCTTTAATTCCTTACAGAAAGCAGGAATTTTCTTTCAAAATATTGGACATTGGATGCAAACTAGTACAGTCAGAGTGTGGATGGATTACATTCGTTTCCAAAATCCCCAGACAGCTGTTTCTTATTTAATTAAAAGGAAAATACATTTTAAACAACTCAGGCTGGTTCTGTTTTCTGTGGTGTTTTCCTCTTTATGTCCTGAGAAAATAATTTAAACCCAGTGCTTTTGAAAACATTAACACTGAATGTTTTAATTTATGTGGGCATATCTTTATGAATACAGAAACTTTACGTCCTTAGACAGCCTGCACCTTTTGCTCAAAGAAATGGAAATCTGTCAACTATGATAAAAGCCCTGAGTTGAGAAGAGTATCATTTGAAATACCTCGTGAATCACTCACCTAATCCCTGTAATCAACCTATGAATTTGGTTCTATGACTGCCAAGTTTTCATTGCTGAATACATGGGAAAACAGTGTACTATGGTGGAGAATGTACTTGCTGCTTTTAGAGTCAGAGTCCCTGGATTTGAATTCTGTCTGTTTCACTTCTTACTTGTGTGATCTTGGGCACCTTATTCCGTTTTCTGGCCTTCCCTTTCCTTTATGTAAAATCAAGGAGCTGGATGAGGTGACCTTTGACATCCCTTCCAGCTCTAACTCCACAGTCCAATGTGCGTTTGCAATTTACATGTCACCAAGGTGAAATGATATGGGTAATATATATTTTGTGCTTATAAATAATGTGTAGTTAAGACTTTAAGATAATTAGTTATTTCTATTTTTTTCAGTAGATAGTATTTTAAAAGATGAACTCATTCCTGTTAGAAATACCTTAAATTAGAACCAAAAGATGAAGTAAATGTATAAAGTATCTTTTTTAAGTTAAAATTTTCTTTTCTTTTTTAAAAAGCAATAGAAATCTTTCAGGAAGGTGTAGGGATAGGTTTTGGCTATGTAGATTTGGAAAGGTAGGCGGTAGAACTTTAAATTCTTCTTAGTATGGGGTTTTTATTGTCAATTAATTTACTTTGTAAAAAAATTGAATACATGTATTTCTAAATACATTTATAATTTGTCCTTAAACCTTGCCCTTTCCCAATTGAACAACTCCTCACCAAAAAATAAAATCCTCAGCATAAACATGTATAGTATAATAAAGCAAATTCCCCAAAAGAGGCAATCTATGACTCTCTCTCCATTTTGAACCAATCACATTTCTAGCAGAAAATGAGTGGTGTGTTTCATCTTCATTCTTTTGGGCATCAGTGCACTGATCAGAATTCTCAAGTCTTTCAAAGTTGTTTTTCTTTATAGTGTTATTGTCATTTTAAAAAATGGTCCCATAGTTCTACTCACTTTCCTCTGTGTTAGTTCACAGAAGTCTTCCCAGTTTCCTCTGAAACCATTTTATTTCTTATTGCACAATAATATTCCATTACATTCATGTACTATAATCTGTTTATCACCTCCCCAATAGGAGGACATTCCCTTGGCTTCCAATTTTGGGGCTATTAGGAAAAGAGTTGCTATTGTTTGTATAAATTGGTCCTTTTCCTCCTTTTTTTGGATTCTTTGAAGGTATTCATGTAGTAGTATCACTTTCATTTACATATATGCTCCTTCCCTACCCAACAAGCTATTCTTTATAACCAAGAATAAGAAAAGCAAAAAAAAAAAATTTCAGCAAAGCTAACAAATATATCCGAAAGGATATGAATGTCACACACCCATAGTCCCCTACGTCTTCGAAGAAAGGAGGGAAGAGCATTTTCTCATCTCTTTCAGGATAAACCTGATCATTGTAATTGCCAGGTACCATGAACAAAATTAGATTTGTTTGGGAGGCGGGGTTTGTCCCCTAATTCCCATTCATTTATTATTGTGTTTGTGCATTACTTACCGGGTTCTTTGCATCAGTTCATGTGTCTTCCCAAACTTCTCTGAACTCTTCACACTTATAATTTCTATATAGTTATTTACCAATGTTTTAATTGTTTTAAAGGACTGCTTATGAACTCTTTATTTTTGCAGTAGTGCTTCAATTGCCATTTTTGTTAAATGCTGCAGGTGTCTTCATGCCATTTGTTACAAGCTTTCACTTAAAAGATGGAAGATGGGAAATTAAAATCTATTTACTGACTTTCATTTGTACAGGAAATGTTTCCACCACTGCAATCATTTTAACAGGACTTTCAAAGCTTCCCCAGTTACTGACCTCAGCTTTAGGAATGATCTTTCTAAATCAGCAAAATGAAACCTTTAAACAGAACAAAGTTGAAGGTCTCATCTGAAAAGCAATCTAACAAAATTTATATTTTAATAAAAGCACTTTAGACTTGGATCTTATAAAATTGAAGAGGCAATGATCAGTACCATCATAACTTTAGTCAAAGGCAAATAATCATATATAATTTGAGGAATGTATTTAATTTTACTAAGAAATAACATACATCACAGAAAACATTGAATCCAATTGTCAGCATAAAGTGAGAATTCAAATGGAGGGTTACTTTCATATCCCATCTGCCTCTAGCATGGACTTCTTTAGCTACAGAGACAATAAATATCTGTCACATGGAGGAGTTATAATTGAATCCATTTCTCATTAATCATTATAATAACAGTCTTACTTCAGAATGTGAACAGAATGCAGATTTGGGAGTGAGAAATGTGTATAAGTAGTCCTTAACTTACGAAAGGGTTTTATTCCCAAAGTTCATTTGTGGGTTGGCTGTTTGGAACCAGAAGCTCATTTTTCCCATAGATGGATTGTCATCAGTTATAGGTAGGGTCTGAGGCTATACCACAAAAGCCTAATCGGCTCATGATACGTAGCTGAAATATGGCACATTTACAATGAAAAAAAGTGGTAGAAAACAATATTGTTTCAAGACTAGTTACTTGACAAAGAAACAATACAAATAAATGAGGTTTCTTGACCACTGGTCCTTGAGGGAAATGTAGTTTTAACTAGAGAAGGATGAGAAAGGGACAGAGAGCCCTAAGAAGATATAAAGAGGAATTTTGTGTACTTTCAAGGCACTTTCAAGGGTATTGTATTGATTCTTAACTATGGCTAATTTAATTTCAAAATCATGGTGTTCTTTTTTCTTGATAGATTTCATCAAGTTGTAGATTTTGAACTGGGTGGGATCTTGGGGTTCATATAAGTCACACCTCACATTTTAGATATATGAGGAAACTGAGTCAACTGATTCTCAACATTCGCAAAGGCAGAAAATGGTAGAGTTAGGACTGAAATCCACCAATTCACACTTCAGCTCTAATGCTCTTTCTACTGTACCACATTTCTACTGTTATGCTTATTATTCATGATCACATTCAGTTTTTGGCTCACAAGTGGGATGAAGATGAAGAAATAGAGTGAGAAATAAGAAGAAGAGAGTCAATTTCATAAGGACAAAGGTAGGAATTGAGGGGGGGAAAGTAGGTGTAAAAAATTTCCCAGGGCACGACTTCATCGATTTCATAGAATATGAGATCTGGATGTGAATTTAGAATCACCTAGTTTAATCCCTCAAAGTATAAAAGAAAAATATCCATGGAAAATAGAGGTAGAGGGAAAAATGTTACCACCACCCAAAGAGAAGAAAGGAAGTGGTGAGGAAAATAAAATTCCTTACATGTGCCACCAGGGGGTAATGTTGGCTAAAGACAACTTTGTTGCTCTTCATCATGGCCTCTGAGTGGGTAAGGATAGGCCAGAGAAATACACCTGAAATTCATCTTAGGTGTCTGTGACCTCAGGAGTACCTACATTGTTTGCCTAATCCATATTGGCCCTGAGAGATGGAACTCAAAAAAGCAGAATTGAACACAAAAATTTATTAAGCACATATTCTGTGCCAGGCATTAGGGCCTCTGGGCATTATGGATGGAGACATGACATTGGAGTTAGGAAGACCTGGGTTTAAATCTTGCCTCCGTCTTACACTGATTGTGTGACCATGGGTAAGCTACTTACCTCTCAGAAATCTGGGCAACTCTTAGACCTTAAGTCACAGATAAGTTGCTTATTGCTAGAGGGAGTTTCCATATTAGGAAGTCTAAAAACAGATGAAATCACATGTCGGAATATGTCCCAGGTAAGGAGATTCAAAGAAAAAATGAAACAGCCCCTGCTCTTATGGAATTCCCACTCTAATTGGAGGAGACAGCACATAAAAGCACATTCAGCTGCAGGGCATATGGAAAGGCTCAGAAATCTAAAGGATTTGGTGGTAGGATAGATGGCAAGACCCAGGGGTCCACAGGTCACAAAAATAGGTCAGATAACAATTCTCGAGGATTTCAAGCTACGGAGGCCAGGAAGATGGTAAGACATGGCAGCCTTCCATGTCATAGGAAGGAATAGAGTCGGTGACTGACCTCATCCAAGTGGTGTGAGGAACTGATCAGCAAGGGGGGAGGGTGCCCCAAGGATGGCAGGTCCTCCTGCTTGCCCCAGATAGATTCACACAGCAGGTACTTAATAAGCGTTTATTGATTATTTGAGAGAGATGAGGGCTGGATTTGTAGACTAGAAAATCATCTGCTTAAAGATGAGAATCAAAACCCAAAGGATCTAATGAGGAGGGGAAGAACTAAACAGAAAAGAGGCAGTTGAAGCCATCAAAAAGATTAAGGGTGAAACCGATTCTCAGTGGGAAGTTTTAGAGCAAAAGCGAATGGCAAAAATAATTTTGTTACTGATTGTGACATTAAAGTCAACTTTTCTAGAATGCATTTATCCCATAAAGGGGAAGCAGGGCTGTCCCTGGGCAGGTGCAGTCCTCAGTACCATTGTTAGAAGCATGGCATGGCCTGAAAAAATCACGTAGTTGGGGTCTTTAACTTTTCCACACCCCTCATTTTTATAGATGATCAGATTAAAATGCATTTAAGTGCATCGTCCTTAAGGGAAGCATTGAAGGGCAATAAATAGCCTGAGAAGGGTTTTTCAGATAGAGAGGACTTTGCCTTGGAATTGATTGGGAAATTATTGACTGATTGTGTGTGTGTGTGTGTGTGTGTGTGTGTGTGTATGTGTGTGTGTGTGTGTGTGTGTGTGTGTGTGTGTGTGTTTCTGAGAACTTAACTAGATAAGTACAGAGAAACTCATCATCAGTAGCCTACCGACTCAGGGATGATTATTTTATCCAGGGCAACCCATGAAACAAAGAAAAAAATATGCACACACATCCATATAATGCAGCATGATGTTTTAAGTGGCAATATACGTATGTGTATGTGCATATACATACATATGAAATATGTAAAAAGAACGTATCTTTCTTGTGACTATTCTCTTTATTCAATTGACTTCATTTTTTTTATTCAAGACCTTTTGGGCCAGATGGCATGCCAGTATCTTTGCTGATTCCTGAAAACAGCATCACCATTTTTTCCAGTCCCTTGGATTCTGTTTGATCTGTAGCAGTAACTGACTAAAGCTGCTCAGCTTAGACACTAAGGTGTCTAATTCAGTTCAGATCCTGGCTCCTAAGTCTGATCCTCAGCCTGTGCCAATTTAGTTGCTTTTTCATTTTAGAAATGACTTTCTCAAACAATCACCATTAATTTCTTTTCATGTTCAAGGCTGCTAGGCTTTATCCAGTGTACATCAATGGTGTGTCCTCAGCGCGCCAAGCTTCTAGGTTGTATCTTTTCGACTTCCCACAGGTAAAACCAAGCACATCTCAACCATTCCCCATGAATGCATTTAAAGTCCAGAAAGAAGGGAACTTTGGGGAAGCATATGGTGGTGTGCAGGGTGCAGAGGATGGTTCATTTTCCTGCCCTATTCCAGAATAGGGCACTTCTCTCATCTTCCTTCTGTTTCCCATTCCCCTTTTGTTTCAATCAAGACAAATTCTTCTCCAAAATTATGTCCTGTTCTTGTACTCTTGTCTAGGATTTCTATATTGTCTGCAATGCTTGAAATAACTTTTCATGAAACATCTACAAGTTCATTTCAAAATCCCCACCAAAGTTCACTTCTTCCTCTCCCTAACCATTTGAAACAAAACTAAGGTCAAAAAAGGATGGAGGAATGGTAATATAGGCAGCCAAAAGGTCAGAGGCAACACCCTCTCTCTCCTCTGATTTCAGAAGATCGTATTCCTAGAGGGAGAAAGGAGCCATCTAGTCTAACTCATTTTACAGATAGAGAAACCAAAGTCTATGGAAGGTCCATGATGTGCTCAAGGTCATGCAGGAAGCACCAAAGACCAAATTCCCACAATAATAAAAGGAAAAATGGTGCTTGCCTGTCACATAAGCTCAGAGAACAAAGGTCACATCATTTATGTACTCTGAGTAAAATACAAGCACTTCGGAGGCATTCCATGGTGTTAAAAATGACAAATCACAGAAACAATAATAATAAGAGAAATTCATTTCTGTGTTTCATTGTACCCCCAACATATAATGCAGCGCTTCGTATATAGTAAGTGCTTAATAACTGCTTGTAGGCTCACAAATATAATAAGAAATGAGAATTGGTACAGTTGGGAAGCATTCACAATTAAAGTCCCACAAAAAAATCAGCAGGAAGAAGTAGGGGGAACCATCAGGGTTTAAAAGCATCTAACTTAGAAAATCTTCCCCTCACCCCCCCATTTAGAAAAAAATACTTGGAATTTGCTGGGCCTTAATTTATGAACTTCAGTTGTTTTCCTTTTTCTTTTTTTTTCTTAAAATGGGAGACAGGTTGATTTTTTTCAAAGCTCTGGAAAGGGTAGTATTTTTGTTGGGATAGTGTTTTAGTTTGGAGACCAGAAGGCTTTGTTTTGAGGGGGGTCTGTTTCATTTTGTGCTGGGTAAGCCCACAATAAGAAGCAGCCTAAACCATCTGGTGTTGTGACTGGTACATGACTGGGATCTGATAATGTTGGGTGTGCCCATACTCTCTTGGGATGATGGGGGTGGGATTGGGGGGAACATATTGGTCACAGAAGCCTTTTTTTGCTTTCCTAACTCACTTAGAAAGAAAGCAGTTTCTGTTCAGGACAATGAAAGGAAAGAAAAGAAGAAAATGTAGGTCAGAGTTTCTCTGTTGAACAATGGAAGAAATGCAAGAATTATATTAATTGGGGCACGACTGAAGGGAAGACAAGATGTTTCAACCTAGAGCCTCAGAAGAAATATGGGAGGAGAGGGAATTTTAAGGGCTCCTCAAAGTAGCATTCTTTTTGCTGCTAAAAGGTGCTCAAAAACAAAATCTTATAGGAATTTACAGACCATCAAAAGAAGATTTTAGACATTTACAGGAACGTTAGGCCAAGAAGTTTATTTTCCACGTAAAAATCCCAATGTTTCACCAGAACTAGTTTATCTTTTCAGGTATGTGTGAATCAGAAGCAGCTCAGGATTGATGAAATGAATAATGGACTAACAAATCATTCTGTAGTGGAAAGAGAAAGGGAAGTGGAAGCAAAGCCCATTTCACAGTATCACATAATCTAAGAGTTAGAATGAACTGAAGAGGCCTTCAAGACATTCAGTATGGATTTATGTGCTGGGCACTATGCCAGTTGCTGGGGATACAAGTACCAAGAATTGATTTTTCTTTGTATCCCTAGTGCTTAGCACAGTACATAGTAGGCACTTAATAAACGCATGTTGCCTTGTTGACTTTACTTGACAGTCCTTATAAAGAACTTATGTTTTAATGGGGGAGACAACAATTCTGTATCTAAATCTATACAAAATATAAGAGGCAATATAATATAATACATATATTACAAAAGACATAATCTACTACATATATAACATATATGTTGTGTTATTCATGTATGTTCAGTCACTTCCAACTCTTCCTGACCCCATTTGGGTTTTTTTTTCCAGCAAAAATACTGGAATGGTTTGCCATTTCCTTCTCTAGCTCATTTTACAGATGAGGAAACTGAGGCAAACAGGGTTAAGTGACTTGCCCAGAGTCACACAGCTAGTAAGTGTCTGAGGCCAGATTTGAACTCAGGAAAATGAGTCTTCCCCAGGTGTGTGTATGTATGTATGTGTGTGTATACACACATATAATTAGATAGATATAGATATAGATGGGTGTGTGTATGTATGTATATGGGTATATGTGTGTGTATATACATGTACATACACACACATAGATATATAAACACATAGACATGTATGTGTGTATATATGTGTGTGTATGCGTGTATTACATGTATGTCTGTGAGTGGGTGTGTATGTATTGTTGTTCAGTTGTGTCCAACTCTTCATGATCCCATGGACCATAGCACACCAATGCTGACCTGGGGGTTTGTTTCTTGGCAAAGATGCTGGAGTGGTGTGCCAATTCCTTCTGCAGTGGATTAAGGCAAACAGAGGTTAAGTGACTTGCCCAGGGTTGCACAACTAATGAGTATCTGAGGCTGGATTTGAACTCTATGCCCACCACTCTATCTACTGAGCCATCTAGCTGCCTCCAAGGTGTATGGGGTGGTCAGGGAGGACTAGAACTTCTGGTGTGAGGGTTTGCTGAGCCCTTTTCAGGGCTGCTCATCCACCTTTGGTGGCCAGCCAGTCACCCAAACCTCACCTGTGGCTCCAAGAAGCTATAGCATGTACAGCTGCCACACCCCTGTAAAACTGTCTCAGCAGAGGGGCTAAACCAGTTTGGAAGTAACTGACAGGCCTCAAACCCATTGGTGAGTTAGGGGGATGTCTACCCCACACATGTGAAGATTCCCCCTGATGGAATGGGTGGATGAGAACAATTTGTTTCAATAGCCATGAAGGCAGCTGAAGCAGGTGCTGTAGTGTGCTTAGAGTTTGGTCAGACATTGAAGACACCAAGATTATCCACTGCATCCCAGACCATTGCCAGTTGTCTTGACTTTTGTCTGCCACTGGACTTGGATGACAAAAGTTAAGTGGCTTATCCAGGGTCACACGGCTAGAAGTATGTGAGGCTAGGTTTGAACTCATGTTTTCCTGATCCCAAGATCCACTGCATAACCTAGATGTCTTTAGTAGGGAAGGGGAGAATTGTCCAATAAAACTGGAAGAGGGGGTTGTGGCCAGGATGTATTGGGCTTTACAAACCAAATAGCATAGTTTATATTTGATTCCAGAGACAAGAGGAAACAACTGGGATTTACTGATGGTCAGATGGTCAGACACATGGTGAGATCTTCACTTAAAGAAATACTTAGGTAGTACCACAGAGGGTAGAGTAGAGTGGTGAAAGCCTTGAGACAGGGAGACCAGTTTGGAAGCTGTTGCATTAATCTAGGTGAGTGGTCAATGAGGACCTCAATTAGGAACTTAGTTCTGTGAGTGGAGAGTAAGAGTCAGATAAAAGAGAGATTGTAAGGGACTTTAAATGCCAAATGGGAATTTGTATTCTCTCCTAGAAGGTATAGGATGAATAATCATTAATAGTTAATAAATGTTTATTGAATTGTGGGGAGCCACTGGAACTCATTTAAGCAGGAGAGTGACATAGATGACCTTGTGATTTAGGAACATTTAGGACACATTGGAGTGTGGGAGAGACTCGAGGACCAATTAGGAAGTAATGATGCTCCAGGCCAAAGATGTCCTGACTTAGGGTGCTAGCTTCATTAGAAGAGAATAGGGGATGGGTGGGAGATGTTGTAGAAATAGAATAAACAAGACTTGGCAACCAATTGGCTATAGGAGGTAAGCCCAGGTTAAGAACCCTTTGCCTTAGAGGTTATCTAGTCTAACAATGGGACAGATGCAGAAATTGAAGCCTGTAATATTGATAATAACTGGCATGTATAATGTCAAGTATGTGCCAAGCATTCACAAATGTTATCTCATTTATCCTCACAACAGCTGTGGGAGTTGACATCTTATGGTTGAGAAACCTGAAGCAGACAGAGGTTAAGTGACTTGCCCACAGTCTCACAGCTAAGTAAGTGTCTAAACTGGATTCGAACTCAGGTTCTCCTGACTTCGGCCCAGCCCTCTATTCCCCGAGCTACCTAATGGCCCGTGGAGGTTAAGTGATTTGTCCAAGGCAGCAGGCTGCAGAACCTGGCCCTGACAATAAATCTCCCACTCCATGCCCTCGGTGGGTGTTTGTGACAAAGGAATGTTCCTTTGTAGATGGAGGAGACAGCGATCACTCTAACATACACTGACTGAGGAAGCAGTTAGAAGGAGGAAGTCCTTGAAACTCCAAACAGAAATGGGAAACAGACCCACTCCGAGGCTAGTTGTGTTGTATGAGCATCAGGCGCCTGTTGCTTAATCTGCAAAATTCTTTCAAGGAGCTGGACGTCTGTGTGATGGAACAGGCTCCCAGGCACTTGGCAGAACCCTTCTGCGCAGCAGCTGCTGCCGCTTTCTGGGAGGAAGGCACAAAGAAACTTGATATGGATCAGAACTCAGCTCGTGCTCCTCGTCTGGACCAGCAGGGATGAATTCACCAAAACCTTACCTATTGGATAGAAAGTGGGGGGGAGGGCGTGGTATGGGCACTGTCCTGGGCACTGACAAACTAAGAAAAATGAAAAGTCCCCGCGTCTGGGAAGCTCACAATCTAGCCACAGAGCTCTAAGTAAACCTGTAAGGGAAAGTCTGGATTTCAGAAACAGGTAAATGAGTTGGGCTGAGAGGAGTTATCTTGGTGCAGCCATTTGCCACCCTTGTGATCCTTGACAAATCACTTAACCTTTCTGGGACTCAGTTTCCTTATTTGTAAAATGACAGAATTGGACCACATAGCCCCTGAGTTCCCTTTGGGCCTTTTTCCTATTATCTTTCTCTCTATTCCTATGATCTGTGACCTCAAAGGTCCCTTTCAGCTCTACATCTGTGGTCCCACGATCTAATCTTAAGGCTGACAACTTCTCTAATACCCATATTTGTCACAGGGAAATTTGCAGTGAAAAAGGAAAAAAAGTGGGAGGTTAGCAAACCAAGAGAACATCGTATACAGTAACTGAAATACTGTTTTAAGAATAACTTTGAGCAAATAAGTGATTTTGTTTATTATAAATGCCCAAGTCAACTATAAAGGACATATGAAGAAAGATGCTATCCGCATCCAGAGAAAAAACTGATAAATAGAAGTATGTATAGAATAATTTTACATATACACTAATGGTGGCCATCTCTAGGGCAGGGGGTAGAGGGAAGAAAAGAAGAAATTTATATGATAATTTTGTTTTATTTTGGAAAGGAATAACAAGTTGTACATAGTAGACTTGCAGTTTCATGAATAATCGTCTTTTTAATTGTACTATGTTGTGGAAATGCTTGTTTTATTCCATAAATTAAAAATTAAATTATAAAAGAGAGAGGCTAGCAAAGTAAGTATCCCTGGGTTCACTTCTCAAAAAGTCATCAGGTATCTGTAAGACTCCTCAGAGTTAAGCATCAGATAAGCCCTTCTGAATTCTCTGATCCTCTAAAGGATTATAGAATTCACCTCTAATTTGTTGGAGTTAAAACAAGGAAGGAATGAAAAATAAGTTAGATGCAACCCTCAGAGTTCACATAGATAGGATAGCTGACCAAATACCGTTCTTTATGATTGGTTGCTGGATGGCCCTATTTGATTTGCGTGTTCTATAGAAAACTTTTATACCATAAACTATGTAGACATGAAAGGCTTTGTGGAATAGTGAATAGAGATCCAGTCTTAGGACCGGAAAGATATGAGATCAAGTCTTAACCTCCTTTCCAACACCAAGATTTTATGACTGCAAATTCAGTTTCAAAAATGTTGAGTATAGGGTACCAGCAGGAATTCCAGGTGTGGATATTTGGAAGGCAAATAGAAATAGAACTCAGTGAAGGAACTTAGGATGTGGGATTATATTGTGTATATAGATATGGGAGTCGCTTAGATAGAGGTGACACATGAAGTTGTGGAAGTCAATAAAATCACAAAGGGAGAGAGAGAAAAACAGGCCAACAAAAAGGTTTTTGAGATACCACTCCTGGGGGTGGGAGAGGTGATGGGCAGGTGAAAAAGACTAAGAAGACAAAGATTAGGAGGAGGCAAGCCCCAAAATAAATATTATGGAAGCCAAGGGAGAAAATGGGCTGTTCAAGCATCGAATGTTCTAGAAAGGTTAAAGAGGTGAAGGGCAAAGTCTATTAGACTTGGATATTAAAATGGCGGAGACTCGTGAAGAGCATTTTCAGCAGGGTGGTGGGTGGGGAGAGGAGCTAGGTTTCAAGGCACTGGAGAGTGAGTGGGTAGTGAGGAACTGGAATTGGTAAGTAATGATACCCCTTTCTAGAAGTTCTTTAGTGAAAGGGAAAGGGTATAGAGAATAATATCAGGAGAGAACATCAGAGTCAAGAGAAGATTTTAATTTCTTTTGTGTTTTTGTTTTTTAAATTTTTATTTGTTTTATTTTTAATTTATGGAACAAAACGAGCATTTCTATAACATAGTATAATAAAAAAGTGTTAGTAATAATAATATTAAAAGCATAGTATATTTTTAAAAAGATAATTTCATGTAAAACTGCAAATCTAGTGTGTACAACTTGCATAGATGAAATCTGAGCCAAGAAAGGAAGTAGTAGCTAGAGAGAGAACAAACCTGAGAGACCATGAAGGACTGGAGCAACAGCCTGGAAGATAGAAAAAAGGATGGGAGTAAGGATATAGCTGGAGGAGATAACTGGTAATGATAAGGGCCCCCTGATCCTCTGAGCCAGAAGAAGTTAGAGGGAGGGTAAGGAAGGACACAGAGAGAGGCAGCTAGGGGGCAACACAGTGCACAGAGCACCAAGCCTATAGTTAGGAAACATCATCTTTCTGAGTTCAAATCTGACCTCAGACACTCACTAGTTATATGACCCTGGGCAAGCCATTTAACTCTGTTTGCCTCAGTTTCTTCATCTGTAAAAATGAGCAGAAGAAGGAAATGGCAGGTCACTCCAGTATCTTTGCCAAGAAAACCCCAAACAGCGTCATGAAGAGTCAGACAATCGAAAATGACTCAACAACAAAGGAAACAGAGATGTTTAGAGATGTGTAATCTCATGAACAGATGACAACATGGTGGATGGTGTCCATTGTGTTGTAAGAAGGCAGTGAGGTGTAATGGAAAGAGGACATCGACTTCAGAAGACCTGGGTTCTAATCCTAACGTCACTTTTTGACCCTGACCAAATCATGTAATCAATCTGGGTTTCGGTTTCCCTGCCCATAAATTGCAGAGGTTAGAGTACATGATGTTTAATGTCTCTTTGAAACCGAAGTCCTGCATTCTTGATTCCCTGAAGGAGGTGAGGTTATCTGCTGAGAGAGAAGGCTGTGTGGCTAGTGCTATGAATTTGGTGAAGGAAGAGGTTGGAACATCCTTTATGTAAAATGTGATGGGAAATAAATCAGAGATAATTAAATCCTTGTGCAATGGTAAGGACTCTGTTAATGTTAATTAGTAGTATGAATTTGTAGTGGAACCAGAGAGCTCAGTCTTGTGACTTCCTTAGAAGTTGTTGGCAGTGAAGAAGAAAGAGCAGAGAAGGTGGATGATGGGGAAGACCCAGGACTGGGCATTAGCAGGGTAAGAGCAGCAGAAATACAACTTGGTGGGAGGACAGAACATTATTGATTTGCTTATGATAGGCCCAAGTCTGTAAAGTATGGGAAATGAATACACATTCACAGTACCTTTACAAGAAATAAGCCCTCTCTTAGTAGGGAAATTAACTATGTATCAAGTGTGTTTGTATGTAACGAGGATAGCTAAAGGGCTTTGGCTGATGTTCCTAAAGAGGTAACAACTCTTAGCAGATTAATTAGGACTCCATTTATAAATCTATCAAAAAGGATAATCATTTCTTCAATTGAGACTTTTGGCATCTGTCTTAAACTATTCTGAAAATATTTCATGGTGAGACAGACGTTAATAAAGAATGCCAGGCTTAAGCAATTCACACATCCTTGGGAATTTCATACACTGGATGGAGAGTAAGGACACTTCCTTTCAAATAAGCACATGGTCAGAGAAAATGGTAGAAACATAAACATTACTTTAATCAATTTACTAATAATGGTTCACTGTTTGTGGATATTAGCCCTAGTTCATTCTTTAGCTATGATAGCTGACACATGTTGGTTAAATGTATATCCATTTAGTTAAATACTTCAGAAATAAATAATAATTTTTAAATAAAGAAATTGACTTCACCAACATGTTAATGAGAATTAAAGACAAAAGGATTGATTTAACCCACTGGACAATGGCTTGTTCATTCAATTATTCCTTACTCTATTTAAAGCATAGTGGATGGGTCCTTGTGCTTTATTCCTCCCTTGAAGTATCACTTACTAACTGAGAGGAAGCTAGACTAAAGAATTTTCAAAACCGGCGATTTCCCCAGGTTCCTCTGAAATCACCTCTTTGGTTTGTTT
Organism: Phalanger gymnotis; assembly: GCA_028646595.1. Classification (NCBI taxonomy): domain Eukaryota; kingdom Metazoa; phylum Chordata; class Mammalia; order Diprotodontia; family Phalangeridae; genus Phalanger; species Phalanger gymnotis. The sequence continues at coordinate 41,033,894 of CM053623.1, read as the reverse complement.
CTTCATTTCTTATAACACAATAGCATTGCATTTCGTTCATATGCCATGATGTTTTTAGCCCTTCCCCAAATGGTGGACACCCCATTTAGTTTCCAGTTCTTCTTACATATTTCAAAAGATTTCTCTTTTTGTTTTCAGTAGGGATGTGGGGTGGGAAAAGGAGGCAAAAAGTGCTTGGTCAGTGTTGCAGCGGATAAGAGCACTCACTGGACCTGGAGTCAGAAAGACCAAAGTTCAAATCTGACCTCAGACCCTTCCTGGCTATGAGACCCTGGACAAATCACTTAATCCCTGTCTGCGTAGAACTGGAGAAAGAAACGGCAAACCATCCCAGTATCCTTGCATGAAAACCCTGCGGACAGTTAGGTAATGAAGAGTCAGACACAATTGAACAACTAAACAACAACTACATCACAACTTACTCCAAGAACCAGGGTGCAATCAGAAAAATATCCTATACAACAAAAGTTTACCTGCATTATAAACCCACAGGTGTTGAGAGACCATGGGAGAATGAAGAGCTGGGGAATGGAGAAGTTCTACTTGATAAACCATCCCTTCCTCACTCAGTGTTATTATGTGGGTCAATTCCTGGGCCCCATGCCTTGGGCACCTCCTACTGTTAGGGCAAAAACCAGGTATTTGGGCATTAACTCAGGTAGTTGGCAGAGGAGACAAGAGTTTGTGCCAAATGGTGCTTAACAAAATAAAAACACCTATAGCTCCTATACATAAAATCAGCTGCTGGCAAGTCCATACATCTCTCTCCCCAGACTACCCAATTGATGCATGCATGTAACCTTTTGATATAAGTGAAGTCAAGAAGAAAATCACGGAGAAAGGAAATCATAAATGGGCAAAAAATAAGCCTCAACCTTGGGTCAAATCTCACTGTAACCAGCTTGTGATCTCCAGTGTTTCTACATATGTGTGTTTGCCCACAGGCAGAAAGATCACTCCACTGGGAATTAATAATCCCTGTAGTGAGAGGGTACAACAGAAGGATTTGTGAATTTTAGTACCATCGCTAGGCCAAATGGGCCAGTCGTTATCGTTCATCCTTTGTTCTCAGAGGACCAATGACATCATGAAGGTGACGTCTTGACTTGAACATGAATTGGATATGAGTGGGACAGAGCTGCAAAAAGTCATCAGCCTCACCCTCTCTTCCAGAGTCATCTGAAGTCCACTGGCAAGACACAGATCAAGATGACTGTCAGTGGCCCAGGATGCAATGGGTGATCGATATCCATGATGGTGTGGTCACTGATCTAGAGGGATGAAGTCAAGTGGACCTTAGGAAGCATTACTAACAGCAAGCCTAGTACAGGCCAGTTACCGTCTTTATTCACATGAGTCCCAAATCTATATACGCAACTCTAATCTTTCTTTTTAACTTAGTCCCCAACACCACCAGTAGCCAATTATATACCTTCATTTGGGTATCCCATAGACATCTCAAATTCCACATGGCTGAAACAGAACTTTCAGAAACATTGGGTTTAAAATCAGAAGATCAGGGTTCAGATTTGAATTTTGCCACATACTACCTTGGCAACTTTGGGCAAGTCAATTAACTTCCCTGGGCTTCAGTTTCCTCATGTATAAAATGAAAGGACTGGACTAGGAGGTGACTTCCAAGATCACTTCCAGCACCACATCTCCTATCCTGTGGTTCCCCATAACCCTTTGCCTATCTTCAAACCTTCAAACTTTCCTCTTTCTGTTGAGGGAATCCCTGTTCTCCTCCTGGCCAACTTCATAACCTCAGAATCATTTTTGACTCTTACCTATTCTTCGTACTCTATATCCAATTAATTACTAAGCCACACTCATTCTTACCTCCACAACACCTCTCTCATCTACCCTTTTCTCTCCATTCACAAGGTAACTAACCTAGTTCAGACCCTCCAGATCTCATCCCTGGGCTATTCAATCCAATAAGCATTTATATAATAGCTATTTAGCTAGACAGAACACAAAGGCAAAGATGCGAAAACTCAAACTCTGCCGTTAAGAAATCTACATTCTACTACTGTAATTACCTCCTGATTTGTCCCACTCCTTCCAGCTCTCCCCTCTCCAATTAGTCCTTCACACAACTAACAAAACAATCTTCCTAAAACCCAGGTTGGACTGTGGCAATTCCTTGCTATAAAACCCTATCACCAGGATAAAATTCAAACTCTCCATCTTTGTATTTAAAGTTCTCCACAATCTGGCTCCAATCTTCCTTTATAGCCCTTTCCCCCCTTCTTATTATTCCCCCTCATGCATTCTTTTTTTCTTGCCAAACCACTCTACAAGTTTCCTGACCTTGACTCTCTCTGGCTTCCATGCATCACTCAAGCTGTCTCCTGTGCCTGGAAATTGCTTCCTCCTCATCTCTGACTCTCTGGACTCTTATCTTATGTTAATGTTCATACCAGGTGCTGAAGTTGTTCTGATTCCCCCT
>CM053623.1:41006590-41030939 GCA_028646595.1 Phalanger gymnotis | reverse complement strand
CAGAGATACTGCAGTGGTTTGCCTTTTCCTTCTCCAGCTCATTTTATGGATGAGGAAACTGAGGCAAACAGGGTTAAGTGACTTGCCAAAGGTCACACAGTTAGTAAGTGTCTGAAGCCAGATTTGAATTCAGGAAGATGAGACTTCCTGACTCCAGGTCCAGGGCTCTATGCACAATGGCACCAACTAGTGGACCTTAGTGCTTGTAGCCATATAGAGAAGAAGGTGGAGAAATGTACATAACCACTATGGACTGCGTGTTGCAAATATTATTTTTAATTATTATGATACCTGCTACTATATGTGGAGTGGTTTGAATGATGGTGCAGTGCCCTGTGACAAGTGAACAGGAGTGTGGCACAAAGGAAGGCAGCCCCTTATTCCCAGAGTCAGCTTCTGCCTCATCTCTGGCCACTGAGAGAGAAGTTAGGATCATGCCACCAGCTGGTGTTGGGTGAGAAATAGAACAGAAGATCATTTTGAGAGCATCAAGGAGGAAGCTCTGCTCGGGAAAGACATCAAGGCAGCCAACATTGGAGCAAAAGGCAAGCGTATCAATGCCATTCTAAGGCAATAGGTGAAAGAGGTAAAACACCAAGGGGATATATAGCTACAACAATCCAAGTAGGAAGACTAGCTCCAGGGAGACCAGTTGGGAATGGAGAAGATGGATTTGCTCCAGGGAGAACAGTTGAGAAAAGAGAATATGGATTCAGGGTAAGAAAGGGAGAGAATTCCTAGGTGCCAAGCCCCAAAAGCCTTGGCTTGTGCCTCCAATGGCACTCTATATTTAAGCAGGCACCAGAGCCATGCTTTACTTTGGTTCCTCACAATCTCGTTGATGGCTGCCTTGTAGCAAGGATACCCTCCAGTGGCTCAGATCACCCCCTTTCCTCGTCTAGAAGCAGAATCATCTCAGTACAGTACAGTTGTTGCTATTGGAAAGGGCGTGTTCATCTGCTCCTCCATCATTCCACTCATCATCCCTCTAACTTTCAAAACCCAAACAATCCTCTCCTGCCACCATTCCTCTATAGGAACTGTCTCCCCACTTAGGATGTAATTCAGTACAGGGACTCAATTCACTTTTGTATCTGTTTCACCTTCTGTTAGTACACTGTTGGGCACATGTAAAGCCCCTAATAAATGGTTTTTTTCATTCATTAATTAGGGATCACTAGAGGAGAATGAGGAAAGCAAAAGATCCCAAACTCAGGGAGAAGCAAAAGTTAGTCTCACATAAACATGCTTCATAATCGGAGCCTCTTCTAGGTTCTGTGTCCTTGATTTTATGGCAACAGCTACAATACCTCCTCATTCTCCTCTTTTTGTCCTATTCTGGTCTCTCATCCTGACTGCATCACCTGTCATCAGTCCTTAGCATGGGGCCATATCTCCTCTCAACCATGAGTTTAGGAGGGAATAGATCAGCTTTTATGACTTCCCTTAAACAAATAGGTTTATTTTCAGACTTTGTGTTCTTAGGCCAGAGGCAGCATGACGTCATAGATAGTACACTGAACTTGGAATTAGGAGCCCCTGGATTCAAATCCTGCTTGGACACTTAGTAGCTGTATGACTGAGCAAGTCAATTAACCTTTTTGTGCCTTAGTATTCTCATCTGTAAAATGAAAGAATTTGATTCAATAGCATTGAAGGTACCTTCCACATCTAAGTCTATGTTCCTTATATCTAACCTGATTCTTGCCCAGGCCCACTTGCTCACTATTTTAACCCTGTAGACACCATAACAATTCCCCTTTAGATTCTTTACCAATTTACTAAGCATGAGAGCAAAGGGAAAGTAATTTTTATGTGATTTGAGCCTTGTGGCCCAAGTGTCTAACAATTATTTCAATTTCTAAGGTATTATTAATTGGGGAGTTAGATTTCACGTGCCATAGACAAATTCTAGTTTCCCTTTATTGGGCATTTATTTCTTAGACCAGCACATTGATTGAGTACATACCATTCAATACCCGTGATACTCTACAAGTACTCAATCAGTACTTTCAGTACTTGGAGTACACCAAAAGGAAAGCTTATAATATTAGCAAAAAAGAAAAAAGGAAAAAAGCCCAATGCAAGGTCTCATGAAGAAGCCCACCATTGGGTGATCTTCTCCAGTGGTAGGAAATTTCAATCAGTCATGGAAATTCTGACCTGTGCCAGGTCAGGCCAGACATGCAGATAGATCTACACTACTCAGATCGACCCATTTGAATGTATTTTTTCCAGACTGGAGCTGCCCAGAACTTGACATAAGATCACAGATTTGGAGCTAGAAGGACCCTTAAAGGGAACCAGGTTCAACTTCCTCTTGTTATAGATGAGGAAACTGAGGCATAGAGAAGTCAAGTGACTTATACAAAGTTACACAGCTAGTAAGAGTCGGGGGGAGGAGGAGAAATTTGAACCAAAATATTCCTGATTCCAAATCTTCTTCCATATCGACTATGCCAGATACATACCTCACAAAATCCCAGAGATACCATACTCACAACACCAAAGGGGACGGGAAGAGAAAAACTTGATCAGCACAGATATGCCACTACAAATATTTCGCACCATCTACCTGATTTTATTTCCCCATCCTCGACATAATGCACTGTGATTCTCTCACAAGGACAGATGAACCAGGGTATACCAGCACTAAAGGCAGTAGGAACTTAGCTTCAAAGCCTACTTCTTTCCTAAATTACGTATTGATTGAGATCACGATGCTCATCTCCTGTGCCCATCCCCAGTAGCCAATAATGCAAGATTGAGTCTTAGAGATCATTGAGTCCAGACCCTTCCTGTTAGAATTGAAGGCCCTGAGTTCCAGAGTAGTACAATGACTTTCCCAAGAAGTTGTCACTGGCCCAAAGCCACACAAGTGAGTATAAAAGCTAAAACTGGGACCCAGGATTCCTGCCCCCAGTGGAGGACTTTTGCATCTATAATGCACTACTTTTTGGAAAAATGGAAAGCACCATAATGCCTATAAACAGACTTCTGAGGTTACTCTTTATTTAATTCCCCAGAAGAACACGTTTAAACCAAGGAGTTGGAATTATAGTAGAATTTGCTGATTTTTCAATTCAAGGCCCAAGGTTTATAAACACTTTTCAGAAATCATTTAGTCAGCCAGATATCGCTGGCCTTGCTTACCTTTATGAATTTCACCTCTTCTCACTCCTCCATCATGAACTATCTTCACTTCTTGGGCTGCTTCTCATTTCATTAAGCTAAGAGAATAGAAGAAGCTATCTGCAGACCATATGTTCATTGTGCTTTTTATGCTCCCAGGGAAAAAAGGAAGGCACAGATTCCCATGAAAATCAAACCAAAAAGAAGTAGGGTTGCCACCCAAGAGTCTACCATAGCCCAGAAATTGGAAGATCCATTGAGGACAGCTTTCTTTAAAGTCTAGTAATGAAGTCATGGTAGGTCCCCTTTCCCTGACCCACATCAGAAGCTTCTTCAGGTTTTCATGGAATATGTGTGACAATAGAAAGAACTCAATTGCTTAAGCTTTGCAGCTGTGGCTTTAAAATCTTGGTAGCCCCATAAAGTTAGTATATATTCAGGATTCACCCGAATACCCCCAGAGAACAGCAGGGCAAGTCCAAGTTCTGGACCAATCACGACCCTGTGTGCTTTGTCCTGAGTCAGCAGAAATGACATCCAGTACAGGTGAACAACAGAGACAATTATGAAAAATAATTTATTTTTTTGTGGCTATTGTTTAGTCATTTCAGTTGTATGCCTTCGTGATCCTATTTGGAGTTTTCTTGGCCAAAGATACTAGAGTGGTTTGCCATTTCCTTCTCCAGTTCATTTTACAGGTGAGGAAACTGAGGCAAACAGGGTTAAGGGACTTGACTAAGGTCACACAGCTAGTAAGTGTCTGAGGCCAGATTTGAACTCTAGTCTTCCTGACTCCAGGCCCAGCACTTTTTCCACTATGGTGTCACCAATAAAATAGTTTAGTCTCACCACTTGTTTTTTCCTCAGGCACTTTTGGGATTTGCTATACATATGATTGGTCTAGCTTATTTTCACAACTGCTTTAAAAGTCCTTTAATATTTTTCATAGGGAGAGTACAAAGATTTGGAGTCCATATAGTTTTTCCTGTTATATGCATTTTTGCCTTTCCTTTTCCTGGACCAACTCTCACAAGCCTAGCCCTTTCTCCTGATTCTTAATAAAAAATATGTCATCAATCTTGTGAGAAATACCTTGAACGTAAGCTACCACTGAGGCAATATTACTCAATTTTCATTAGAGTTTGTCTAGTGATTGACTCCAGGTTAGACTATTTATGGTATAAGTTAATGAAGGAGCATTTGAAAAAAATTAAGTACCTTTTTTTTTTCTTTTGGAAGGAGGAAGGCAGGGCAATTGGGGTTGAGTGACTTGCTCAAGATCACACAGCTAGTAAGTGTCAAGTGTCTGAGGTCTGATTTGATCTCAGATCCTCCTGACTCCAGGGCCAGAGCTCTGTTCACTGCGCCACCTAGCAGCCCCCAAAGCTAAGTTCCTTAAGGAATGGTTGCCAGATCTAGAAGACGTGTGTCAGTTCTGCTTAGAAATATATTTATTTTAGCCTTATGCTCCATAACGAGATAGTAGGTAAAGACAACAGAAATCTTGTTTGTCACCATTGTTGTTCAATCATTTCATTTCCATATTAAGTGACTTGCTCAGAGTCACAAGTTCCTAAGTATCTGAGGCCACATTTGAACTCGGATCTTCTTGACTCCAGGCCTGGTGCTCTATCTACTGTGCCACCTGTCTGCCCATAACTGCTGGCAGATGCTACCAAATTGGAAGGGTTTTGAATATGGCTTAGGGATAGTGCAAGGACCAGTCTAGCTACCCTTGTGGAGACTCATTGCTAGAAGCTGGGTGAGAAGGTAATGAATTTTTTGCATACAACAGCTGATGAGGCCAGAGCTAAGGATCTACTCATTACCAGTGTGTGTGTATGTATGCATTGGTGAAGGGAACACTTACATCCACCAAAGATCTTTTGAAATGTTGATGTGTATTGCACCTGTTAAAACCTATTAAAGGTAGGTGGGTGGTTCAGTGGATAGAGCACCTGGCCTGGAGTGAGGAAGCCCTCCGTTCAAATCTAGTCTCTGATGCACACTGCTGTGTGATCTTGGGCAAACCATTTAACTCAATTTCCTCAACTGTAAATTGAGAATAATCACAGCACCTACCTCCCAGGATTGTTGTGAGGATCAGATGAGGTAATATTTCTAAAGCCCTTAGCACAGCACCTGGCACAGAGTAGACACTTAATGCTTATTCCAAAAATGTTCAGAACTTATGAATAAATATTGTGGGTTTTTTTTTTAAAAAAAACACATTTTTGTTTTGTTTTGTACTAATGAGTTGGAAAAGTATAAAAATATGGAAAAGGTAATTACATGGTTTTCTGCTAACATGACAAAAATGTACATTTTGTAAAACTTAATCTTTTTAGTTTAATTTGTTTATAAAACCCATGAGGTTTTGAAAAAAAACTTTTAAGTTAAGATCCAACAGCATGAATGCTTTTGCTTTGCTGAATTTGAGGTAAAAATTCATTTTAGGGTGTATTTTTTTATAAAAATGAGAAACAAAAATAAAAGAGCATGAATACCAAAGAATAATCCTACAAGCAAGGTGCCTTAGCATTAGGGTATTGAGAAATTCATTAGCTTTGACCAGTGAAGGAGGAGCTCAGCTTAGAACCATATGGGAAATCAGTTTACTTTAGGGAACTGAGGGTGAAAGCAAGGGGTATCTGCTTTTTATTAAAATCTGAAGTGCATTATAATTGGGCTGAGTTTCTCCCCAGATGGCCTCTCTTATGTTGACATCTGCAACATGTACATAGAGCAGTGTGAAAGGGCTGTCTCCGGTGCCAGGTTGGACACATGTAATTCAGTTAAAACCCGAGTCCTTGGCTGTCCTTAGCAATGGTTCTTCGATGATATGCACTGGAAAGGACTTCACTTGTCTGACCAAGACAGGATTGCTGTGTGTTTCAGCAGAAAAAGAGCTTAATAACATTTAGAAATGTTCAATCTTAGATAGATTATAATATGTTAAATTTAATGAACTAAGCATGGATACAAGTCAAGCTGTCTTTGTCCACAGTAAGTGTTCACATTGATCACTTGAAATGAATATTATGTCTTTTGATTTCTTTGAAATTGAGTTAGAAAAATCATCTGTGGGAAGAGATTTTTACCAAAAGATAGTCATTTCTTTCTTCTTTTCCTTCTTCCTTTCCTTTCCTTTTCTTTCCCTTCTTTCCTTCAGTCTTTCCTTCCTTCTTTTTCTTTCTTTTTCTTCCTTTCCTTCTTTCCTTCTTTTTTCCTTCCTTCCTTCTTTCTTCTCTTTCTTTCTTTTTTCTTCCTTCCTTCCTTCCTTCCTTCCTTTATTTCTTCCTTTCTTCCTTTCTTTTTCGATACCATATACTTAGTAAAACTTCATGAAATCCATAGTTCTGAAATTAACATTTGAGTAGTCATAGGCTTTGTCTTATTTACAAATATATGTGTCTATTTTCTTTAGTGCATTCAAGATTGCTATGTTTCTGAAGTTAATAACCCTCCTTCATCTTTTATCAGACAACAGAAAGATTAGAGTCAATGGAACCAAGGAGCCTATTGAGTTTAAATCGAATCAGTGGTTTGGAGCAACAGTAAAAGCTCATAAAGGGAAAGTCGTGGTAAGTCTTTTGGTTCTGCATTTATTATGCTTTTTTTTCTTCAGAAAATCAGCTACACATCTCTGATGTTTTAAAAGCAAGATTTTAAGAAACAAAATCATATGCAAGTTGTATAAAGTAAGATTCAAAAGCTTAAAGGAAACTGTTGCCATTTTAGAAATGAAATTTGGTGATTTTCTCACAAGCAAAGTAGTTTATTGCTTAGAATCACAAGTCAACAAACATTTATTGAGTGCTTACTATATTCCAGCCACTGTTCTATAGGAAATAAAACTGCATTTCTAGATATAACTTCATCAAATGGCTGTTTCTCAACTAAAAAAAAAATTCAAAGTGATTAAAAAATAAGTAAACATTTTAAAATCATAGATGGTCAAGATATGTAGGACCTATGGTAAAAGGCCTATTACCTCACCATGTTTGTTGTACTACTATTGAGATTCTGTCATTCTGATAGTTGGATGACCTTATCAGACCTAGCCCATGTTGTTATAATTCAGATCTTAGCAATATTAGCTTTTTGTTAAGTTCAATGATCAGCCCTATAGAAACCTAATTCAGATGAATCATGTTTTTAAGACCTCTTCCCTCTCTGATATTCTATGGCTCAATGATTCTATTTCACTTATACCCTGACTTTGATATGTTTGAATTATTTATTATTGGCTGTCTAATCTTTCACAGATATACCACTGAAAGATTTTCTCTTGGATTTTTTAAAAGCTGGTTAGCTTTAATTTTCCTTTATGAGAATATAGACATAACTTTGGCTTTGAGATTTGTTTAAAGCTATTTCAATTATGATTTAATAGGAATAAGTGCCTAAAGGAAATGCCTTGCTTTATTTGGTCTTGTGGTTAACCCCCAAAAGGGATTTTGACATAAAACAGGTAATCTATAAAATACTGTCCTCTCTAGTTACAAACTGAACATTTACAGTACACTCTCTCTTGTCTCACACTTGAGTTATTATAGTTCTCATATTCCAGAATCAGTACATTTCTTTCTTTCCTTTGGGAGCGGTAGGACATAGTCATTTTAATTGAAAAGGTCATTCTATCTAATAATTCATTAAAAAAATCTAACTCCCTTCACAGAGCTTTTTTTGGTCGGTGTAAATTGATTTTTTAAGTGCTAAAAATACCTGTAAAATTGCTAGCACTTATGAAATCCTAAATTCATATGTAATCATCTATGAAATCATCTCAGAAAGCACAAAAGGAGACCTTCAAGACAATGGGAAACAAAAATAGCACATGCAAGCCATTCTGAAAAAGATAATTGTTGGTTAATGCTGGGAAAAGTGAAAAGAAAAGTGAAAGTGTATGTTCAAGAAAAACTTGGCACCCCTTTCTTAGTATGTGAAAACTTTCCCGTACGATGTTTTGGATTCAGCTCCACAAAATTTTACTAGTCAAAACATTCAAAATGTTGCCTTCCACATACAAATGGGTAAGAGTGGATTATTGCTTGGGTAGAAGGAAGCAGTTTAGTACAGTGGCTAGGACACTGGTTTAGAGCCAAAGGACCTGAGTTCAAATCTTGCCTTTGACACTTCCCTTGGTAAATCACCTAAGCTCCCTGAACCTTCTTTTTCTTACATGTAAACCTCACAAGGGGGCTGTACTAGATGGCCTCTGAGGTCTCTTCCAGCTCCATATCAATGATTCTACTTGGTCAACCCGAGGTGAGATAGCAAGTGACATTCTCTTCTTAATGGTCTGGGGGAAAAAGCTGTTATTAGAGAATTTGGTAATCATTGACATTTTTAGAGCCATTTCATAGAGCTTTAAGACTAGAAACTAACTCTCTCTCTCTCTCTTTCTCTCTCTCTCTCTCTCTCTCTCTCTCTCTCTCTCTCTCTCTTTCTCGCTCTCTCTCTCCCTCTCTCTCTTTCTGTGTGTGTGTGTGTGTGTGCGTGTGTGTGTGTTTGCATGTATCACCTAAACTAATTTGTATGGCTTCTCTGATTACTGCTTTACTTCCTAATGTGATAAATAAAAGATAAATGATTTTTTGTGAGCCATTCTGAAAAAGATAATTGTTTTTTGTGCCTTTGGTGGCAGAAGAGCTAAGCTGGTCAAGATGCAACTGTTACTTTCCCACCAAATGCTTATTACACAAAAGGTGAACATGGAGAGTAGGCGAACATATTTACCAAAGCAAGCAGTAGAACATTCATTGGGGAAGTCACATGGATTAGTTTATGTGATAGAATACAAAAAGTTCAGAGATCTGTGACTTAAGAGCTGGATGAAATCTTAGCTCTACCATGGAGAAAATGATCACCTGAGAAGTGCACTACCAGCACTCTCTGAAGGCACAAGCCTTGGCAATTGAGGGACAAGTTGGGGTGTTGGCTCCTCCCAGCATGTCTACAGCTTTGGGGGCCTCTTATTCATTATTCAAAGTCTCTGCCTTCTCTTCCTCATCTCTACCCCCAACACATTCCATACTTCTCTTCCAGACTGTCTGCCAGTCAGGAATCATATCTCCTGATATGCTCAGCACCCCAGGACTATTCTCCAGGGGACTACCAAACCCATTTGAAATGGGCAGGGTTACAGAATGACCCTCTCTCACAGATGGGAGCAAGGCATTTTATAAACCCTAACGCCACCTACAAATGTGCTACAAAGACCAAGGCAGGATTGGCCCTGCCTTCGAGGAGTTAATGATCTATTAGGAGAATGCAGTGTGTCTACAGACTAGGAAGCCACCCCAGACTTGAGAAGCTAGGGACAGATCATTGTGAAGGAGTGACAACTGAGAGAAAAATAAAATCCTAAGAGGAAGAGGTAAGGAGCGATTCTATTCTGGGAATGAGAGACAGAGATGGAAGGGGATATGCTAGGGGTGGGGAATGGCTAGTCAGCTAGTTTATCGGGAACACAGCATGCATAAAATAAATTAATGTGAAGGATTGGAAAGGCAACTTGGAACCAGACTGGGTAGAGACTTTAAAGTCAAGTAGAAGAGTTGACTTTTATCCTAGAGATGATAAAGATTCACTAAAGGTTTTTGAACAAGAGAGTGATATCTCCAGACCTTTTGCACAAGCATATTACTTGGGCAGCTGTGAATAAAAAATGGATTTGATGGAGAGGAGAGAGGCTAAGATAAAGGAGATGAGGACCCCAGTTAGGGTAGTGGCTGTGTGAGTGGAGAGAATGGGACAGATAAAAAATTGTCCTAGAAGAACCAATAAGATTTAACTCATTAGATGAAGGAGAAGCAAGTGCCCAGGATGACTTGGATACTGTGAACCTTTATGATGAGAAACTGAAATAGGAAAGTCTAGAGGATGAGAAGGAAGATACTAAGTCCCTTTTAGGACATTTTGTGTTTAAAATATGGCCCAAAGGGTTGGTGATAGGGCCTGGAGTTCAAAAAGGAGACCAGGGCTAGATAGAGGTAACTGAATCTTTGGTTCACCAAGGTGGAAAGGGAAAGGAATAGCCATGTATTGGGTATCCACTATGTGACAGGCTTTGTGCTTTGTGAATATTATCTCATTTCATCCTCACAACAATCCTGGAGCATACATACTGCTAGTATTCACACTTCACAATTAAAGAAACAGAAGCAGACAAATGAAGTGACTTGTCCAAGGTCACACAGTTAGTGTCTGAGGCTGGATTGGAACTCAGGTCTTCCTGACTCCAAGCCCAGCTCTCTATCCACAGCTCCACTTACCTGCCAAAGGAAAGAATGTAAAAAAAAAGGGAAGAGAAGAGGGCTCAAGAAAGAGCCTTGGGGTCAGCAATGCTTATCACCATATGGTCTGTATCTATCTCTCCAGCCAGCTATCTATCTATCTCTCATTTAAATTTAATTTAATTATGATTTATAATTTTCTCCTATTTTATTATGAACTCTCTTTGAGAATAGAGTCTATTTTATGTTGTCTTTGTAATTACCAATGCCAGCACAGTGTCTTGAACACAATGGGCACTTAACATTTTTGTTGGATTCCATCGAAAGCAGGAATACAAGTACTTTGGATGGCATAACTCAGTGTGACCCTGGTAACCTAGTAAAGTACAAGGACACAGATTCATAACATCTAAGTGTTTGGAGGGGTCTTACCTAGAGTATAGAAATAAGGGATTCTTAGTCTATGGAGAACTTGCACTATGGCCTGATTGATTGGGGCTACAATATAAAAGTCTTCTAGGATGAAGTTGGTTAAATGCTAGAATGAATTACCAAGATGTTGTGGACACCACATCTTTAAAATTAGGCTATGTCCTCATCCATCTGGAATCATTTTAAGTGTTAGCCTGCCCAAAATGGGAAGATAGATTCAGTGACTTCTCAAGTTCAGGATTTTGTGTTCTTAGAAATAAATGCTTGACTAAATAAGGTAGAACACAGTCATCCAGGATTAGGCCCAGCAAGTGAGAATAAAAAACAAAGTCTATAGAATAGATAGATAGATAGATAGATAGATAGATAGATAGACAGACATATATATGTATATATATGCATACACATATGTATTTTATTATGTATACATTTTCTAGCAAAATTTTATTTCATCACCTTTACTGAAATCTAGATTGAAAATAAATATTTTTTCTATTTTTTTCTGCAATTTAAAATGTTTTGGGAGAATCAAGGAAAATAGTTTGAGCAAACATTCCTCATTCCTGCTCTGATGTACACTATTTTGTCTAGAGAAATTCCTCATGTTGGCCAAAATAATCCATAGGGGATGGCTGCTCTGCCTCAGAATGAATTTCTGGAAACCATGGAATAAAGTCGGTCATTTGCAAATGAACCAGATTTTCCCATCAAAACAGAGGCATGGTTGCATTATTGACTGAGAATCTGATCTCACATACATCATGGGTGTGGTGACCAATGTCATAAAAACAAAAATACTACAATTATGAACTCTTTGATCACTTAATAGAGTAAAATTTTATTCTAGTTCCTATACAGTGAGAAAAATTTTCTACCCTCATAGAACATACAAAGATCCCCAACTGTATCATCAATTTGACATAAAAATGAATGGAATTGCTATAAAGATGTTCAAATGTTTAATTAACAGTACCTTTGTTGGACTTCTTAGAATTAGAAAGGTTTTAAAAGTGTAATTTCGGTGTCCCAAACCTCATAAAAAAGCTCTCTCAGAAACTGAGTTGTCTTTTTTTCTTTACATAAATATCCCCCAAGCAAATAGAAACCTTCAAAAATCATTCCATTGACCTTGGAATCTTCGCTGAAGCATGAGATTGACCCTGTTCCTACCGGATGGTTTGTTGACATCTACTGACACAGTCTCGCATTTCTTTGAAATTCACTTAAATCCAACAAACATTTATTAAGCACTTACTGCATGTGAAGCACTGCGCGAAATATTACAATGATAATTACCATGCTTTTAAAATGTAGTGTCAAACAGTTTCTTACTAAACCACAAATGCTATAGGATCCTTTGCACGCTTAACAACCTTACATAGCATTGAGATAGGAGTGCTACTTAGATGACATTTAATGAGTATAATTTCGATATTGAACAAGTAAAATCGGTGATGGTACAAATTAAAGTCATTTTTAAAAAGCCATAAAAATGCATTTTCAATATCCGAAGATGCATCATTTGACTGAATTCAAATCCTAACTCTAATTAATTTAGCATAATTTTGATGACCTTCTAGGTCCTTTCTAATGCTAACTTTCAGGTCTTGAATGTTTGGAAACCAAGTCAGGAGAGAACAGGGTATGGACTTCCTTCTCATATTAAGACATCAGGCTGATGTGCTTTATGTCAAAGCCATTATAGGGACCTTCTATTTAAATACATTCGTTGTATAGATGAGGAAATTAAGTCTCAGAGAATATAGTGAATCGCCCAAAGTCACACAGGTTTCTAGAAAGTGGGAGAGTTCAGCCTTAGAACCCAGGATCAACTACATCAAATCAACTACATCAAATTCTCTTTATTGTATCACATTTATGCAAATGCAATGAGACAATATTAGATATTTCTGCTTTAAGGAACATTTTTTATCTGCTTAAGTATTTTTTCTTTAATAATAAAACTATCTGTTTAAATTTATTTCTATAGACACATAGTTTATCATTTATTCTATCACAACCTTTTGGGTTAAATAAAACCAATAGGATTTGCAGTGTGCTAACTATTAAAGCTGCCCCAAGGTGTAATGTGTTAGCCTGCCAAAAGGTTTTCAGGTAGAAGCCAGATGAGCATTTGTGTGAGCTCTTTGAGTCTCCTTTCTCTGTACACTCAGTGTTTAGAACAGTGCCTGGCACATAGTAGGTGCTTAATAAATGTGTATGATTGACTGATTACTTGCAGGTTTGACTAAATAACCTCTAAGATCATTAGAAATTCCAAAAGTCAAAGATTCTACAATAAATCGCAATGCAGCCTTTATCATTCTGTAAGAGAGACACCAAAGACCATCTTGAATCAGTTCATTCAACTGATACTGTGGCTATTTTCTTATTTATTGTAGTTTGCCATAAATTCCAGTCTATCCGTAATGAAACAAAGTAACTAAGTCCTCATCCAAGTCTTTGATATTTTAACAGGCCTGTGCTCCATTGTATCACTGGAGAACCCTCAAAGCTACCCGGGAAAAGGATCCTGTCGGCACTTGCTACGTAGCCATTCAGAACTTCAGCGCATACGCAGAATATTCTCCTTGTCGGAACAGTAAGTTGTGTTTATAATGTCGACTTGTTGAAAGTAATATTTGGGTCAAGAGATTCCTACTTGTAAGTATAAAAAGAGACAAAACCCAAACAACAGTGTCAAGTGACCTCACCTAAAACGCCCCTACCAGGATCATCTGGCTATAAACATGCTGGAATGATTAGAAGTAGCTAGGAGGTTCAGTGGATAGAGTGCTGGGCCTGGACTCAGGAAAACCTAAGTTAAGATCCAGCCTCAGCTACTAGCAGTACAATGATGGGCAAGTGATTTAACCTCTCTTAGTCTCTGTGAGCTCACCTGTAAAATGGGGATAATGGATAATAATAGCATCACAGGGTTATTGTGAGAATCAAATAAAATAACAAGTCCTTTGCAAACTTTAAAGTGCTATATAAATGTGAGCTATTATTGTCACCTATTTTAAGTGGGATTCTTATTCTCACATATGTACACTCACATGTGTGTGTGTATTCTTTTTCAATATATACCATAGCAGAAGTACATGGTTGCATATATCATCCTTTGTTTTTATTTGGAAGAGAAAAAAGAAAAAAAATAGATGGCGGTTGGACTAGATGACACTATATAAATGTGAGTTAAGATCAGCAAAACTTTTTCTATCCAACAACTCTATAAGGTCAGTAGTTTGGGATTTGTTAATGTAGATGAATGATTTCAACTCCCAGTGCATAAGTGATTTCCACTGACAGGAGGCAGGTCAGGGTAACTTAGAGTCTTAGAAAGCTGCCTGAGGGCACTGAGATATTAAGGGGCTTACCTCGGATCCCACGGCTAGTGACGCATCAGAGGCAGGTCTTAAACCTGGGGCTTGCTGCTTCCAAAGCTAACCTTCTCCCCACTAGGCCATGCTACCTCTAGAGATAAGGAACACACATATTATTATACCCATTTCACCAATGAGGAAACTGTAGCTCAGAGAAATCCAGAGACTGATCCACAGTATTATAACTCATCATGTCAAGGTAAGATATGAACTCAAGTTTCCTGACTCCAGTTCCAGTACCCTTTCTACCAGGCCATACAGCCCCTTTATCCAAGCTAAGTTTTTTTCTAGCTCTAAAAATGCTTTGATTTTAAATGTATCTACCCTATTAAAAATTATGCCTTGAAGAAATGAGCCTGTGAATAACAGGTTATTTATGAGAAAAGACATTTCTGATTTAATTATTTTTTTTGTTTTCTTTTTTGTTTTTTTGGAGGGGAAGGGCAGGGCAATTGGGGTTAAGTGACTTGCCCAAGGTCACACAGCTAGTAAGTATGTCAAGTGTCTGAGGCCAGATTTGAACTCAGGTCCTCCTGATTCCAGGGCCGGTACTCTACTCACTGCATCACCTAGCTGCCCCTGATTTAAGCATTTTTAATTGGAACAATAGGGAGTTTTCTCTTTCTCAACCATGTATTTTTCCTGTATCCTAAACCGATTGTCATCTGTCAAGATTATTCTTCAGAAGGTCAGGGAGTGTCAGGAAGAAAATAAGTCAAATTTCATAAAAATCAATGGAGATATGTTATTTATTGCTAATAGCCAATGTTAATAAGTGCTCTGAATCTCATTTCAGATGAATTCATGCTCATGTTTATTTGTATTAAAATTTAATGCTAATGAGCTATACGGGTATAATGTACATTAGTTCTAGTAGGTTCCCAGAACTGGAAATGGCTAGTCAATCTTCCCTTCCATCAAGTGATGAATCTTTCTTTATTCACTCCATTCTTCTTCACTGACTCCTTTGTCTAGTAAGTCTCTTCACATTTCTTTTTTCTCAAGTTAGCCACATCTTTCTTTATGAGACTCTGAAGTGAAAAGAACACACAGGAAAAGGGGTCATAATGATTATCTAGAGGGACTGCTCTCATTATGACTGTTGGCCCTATGATAATGGAAAGAATGTCATGTTTTGGCCACAGCTTTGGTCCAAGAGACCCTTCATAGCACTGCTTGGATCGCATCTACACCCACTTCTGGGTCTTTAAAGTCACCCTCTGGATCATGTCATTACATTAGGCAGGGCTGTGTTTTCATTAGCATATACAAAGCTACCCAGTTGTATAGGATCGATTCTATAAGAACTGTTTATCTCCCTTTCTCTCAATTTAAATTAGCCTCATGTTACTCACTGGTGTATATCTGCCTTTGTTTTGGTTGTTCAGTGGTTTCAGTCATGTGTGACCCCATTTGGGGTTTTCTTGGCAAAGATACTGAAGTAATTAACCATTTCCCTCTCCAGCTCATTTTACAGATGAAGAAACAGTCAAGTAAGGTTAAGTGACTTGCCCAAGCTCACGCAGCTAGTAAGTATCTGAGGCTAGATTTGAAGTCAGGTCTTCCTGATTCCAGGTCTGACACTCTATCCACTGCAGCACCTAGGTGCCCCTATATCTAGCTTTAGGCTGCATCTATTGACAACAAGCAGCCTGAACCAGAGGCCTAAGAACAAATCGTATTTGGTGCACTTAATTGACATATCGGATCTCCAAGGCACAGAAAAAGAAGCACAGATTTCCCTGTCTACATGGCTGTACATCCTTGGATGCTGAATTCTTATAGTACCCTGAGTGAGGGCTGCTGTAAAGTGTATGGGTTCTACCGTATGAATTTTGTGGCATCTATTTTGACAGTTAAAAGGATTGAAAGTAAGAACAATTACTAATCAAACATTCATTAAGTACTTACTGTCCAGCACTGTGCTAGGTGCTGGAGACATGAATACAAACAATGAAATGACATCTGTCTATCCTGAGTGAACTCACATTCTAGCCGGCGAAACAAGTTAATGAATAACCACATAAAGAATAGTTCATTCTCAAAGTAGTTTATTATCAGGTGGTTTAGGAAGGAGGACAGTAGCATTTGAGGGGATTAGTAAAGGCTTCATGTAGAAGATCACGTACGACTTGTGTCTTCAAAGAAAAGAGCAGCTCTCTGGAATAGAAGGGAGGAAGGCATGCATTCCAGACATGGCGGATGGCCAGTATAAAGCACATTGATGAAAGATGGAAACTTCTTTCTGTGTGAGGCTCAGAGAAGTCAGTTTGGCTGACACAGACTACAGGAAGGGGACCAATGTCTGGGGAGGCTAAAAAGATGGATCAGGGCCAGATTTGTATAGGACTTTAAAAAGGAAGCAAGAAAATTTTTAATTTGTCCTTGAGATGATAGACACTTTAGTGTAAAAGGCGGAGAAATGATATGCGTGGTCAGATCTACATTTAAGGAAATCACTTTCGCAGCACTAGGAAGATAACCAGATCTTAAGAGATTATACATGATGTTAAGCCAATTATTTGTTTATAATAATTTATTCTTTTTAAAAGTATTATTTGTACTAGACATCGTTTCTTTTTAATTTTGAGTTCCAAGTTCTCTTCTTCCCTCCCACCCCTCCCCCGCCCACTGAGAAGGCAACCAATGTCTTCTCAATTATTTATACGTATGAAATCATGCAAAACATATTTCCATATTAGCATATCACAAATAAAAAGCCCAAAGTAAAAATAAAGAGAGAAAATAGTACTTCTGTTTGCCCTCAGAGTTCCTCAATTCTGTTTTCTAGAGGATAGCATGGATATGATTTTATGGATAGCATTTTTCATCATTAGTCTTTTGGAATTATCTTGGATCATTGGATTGATCAGAGTAGCCCAGTCTTTCACAGTTGATCATTATTGCAACATTGTTATTGCTGTGCACAATGATCTCCTGGTTCTTCTCACTTCACTTCGCATCACTTTATATGGGTCTTGCCATGTTTTTGGTTTTTTTCCCCCATTCTACTTCTCCCTTCCCCTTTCTCCCAGTGCATCCCTCTTTCTCACCTCTTCATTTTTTTGAGATCAACCCAACACAATTGACTCACACTCATGCCCTCCTTCTGTGCAGATTCCTTCTAACTGCCCTAATAATGATAACTAATAATAACTCTTAGGAGTTATATGTATCATATCGCACATAGGAATATAAACAGTTTAACTTTATTGAGTCCCTTGGGATTATTCCTTCATGTTTACCTTTGTATGCTTCTCTTGAGTCTTGTGTTTGAATGTCAAATTATCTCTTTAGCTTTGGTTTTTTCATCAGGAATGCTCAAAAGTACTTTCTTTCATTAAATATCCATTCTTCCCCCACCCCCCCCCCCAAAGGATTATACTCAGTTTTGCTGGGCATACCATTCTCTCTTGTAATCCTAGCTCCTTTGCCTTCCCGAATATCATATTCCAAGCCTTCTGCTCCTTTAATGTGGAAGCTGCTAAATCTTGTGTGATCCTGACTCTGGTTCCATGATATTTGAATTGTTTCTTTCTGGCTGCTTGCAATATTTTCTCCTTGACCTGGAAGCTCTGAAATTTATAATATTCCTGGGAATTTTCATTTTGGGATTTCTTTTAGGAGGTTATTGGTAGATTCTTTCCATTTTTATTTTACCCTCTGAATCAGGGCAGTTTTCCTTGATAATTTCTTGAATTATGATTTGTAAGCTCTTTTTTTGATCATAGCTTTTAGGTAGTCCAATAATTTTAAATGATGTCTCCTCAATCTATTTTCCAGATCTGTTGTTTTTCCCATGAGATATTTCATATGATCTTCTATTTTTTCATTCTTTTGACTTTGTTTTATTGTTTCATGAAGTTTCATGGTGCTACTAGCTTCTAATTGCCCAATTCTAGTTTTTAAGGAATTATATTCTTTAGTGAACTTTTGTACCTTCTTTTCTATCTGGCCTACCATGTTTTTAAAAGAGTTCTTTTCTTCATTGGATTTTTTGTGCTGCTTTTACCAAGCTGTTAATTGTCTTTTCATAACTTCCTGCATCACTCTCATTTCTTTTCCCAATTTTTCATCCATTGCTTTTATATCTTTCTTTAACTATTCCAAGAATTCTTGTTGGGCTTGGGTCCAATTAGCATTTTTCTTTGAGGCTTTGCTTATAGCTGTTTTCACATTGTTGTCTTCTAAGTTTATGTCTTAGTCTTCCCTGCCACCATAGTAGCTTTTCATGGCCAAGCTCTTCGTTGTTGCTGTTATTGTTGTTGTTTGCTTATTTTCCAGCCTATTTCTTCACTTTGAACTTTATGTTAAATTTGGCTCTGCTCATCTTGGGGTGGCAGTGGGGAGGAACTGTGCCAAGTTTCAGGCTTTTTCTTGTTACTGTTTTCAGAGTTAGTTCCAGGAGGTCTGCAAGTTTTTGGTGCTTCCAAAGTGGTATTATCCTGGGATAGGTGTGGTCACTGCTCTCCTGGTCTGAGCTCTGGTCTTTACCCAGAAAGGCCCCAGCTCCCTTATAGTCACTAGTACTAATGCTCGTCTCTACTCTGTAACTTTATTTCAGAACTGTTTATGGACAATAGGGTTGATAATCAGCACCAGCTGCACTCAGTGCCAGCAAAGGGCTACCTGTGATCTCCTTTTGACCCATTGTCTTACTTCCTTACAGTTTCTGGGCTGATTGCTCCCAAAGCTGCTGCTGCTGCTGCTTTTGTGGCCACTTCCAAGGCCTATCATTTGGGCTCCTGCCATGCTGTGGGCCACCCCACCACCACCTCCCAGTGCTACAGCCCTCTCCTGTGGACCTCCTAAGTTGTCTTAGGCTAGGAAAATTTCTCTCTCTAACCTTTTTTTTTTTTTTTGCTCTGCTTCTTCAACATTTGTTTTGAGAGATTCTTTTAAAGTTGTTTGGAAGGGAATGTTGAGACTTCAGCTTAGTCTCTGCCTGTACTCCACCATCTTGGCTTTGCCAGAAGCTGATTCTCAAGAGGTGAATTTTTTAAAAAGTAAAATGGAGTTGATGTTGAACTCATGAACCAATAGAAGGATGACTTGAGTCATAGAGTATACGTGTTCATTTCTGTACCTCTGGGGCTTCTCAATTATTGGTCATTCTATTATCCTAAAAATGCCCAGAAAAATTCCTCTTGGTTCCTAATGGGCTCCCAGCCCACTAAATGAAACAACCACTTTCCATGGTCATCTAGTCATGGAGCCAAAACATCTTCAATGCCATTTTTCAAATAGAAGTCAGAGAAGCTGGTCTTGCTAACTTCTACAAGACTGTCTTCAAAAACATCATCACCACATTGGTCACCCTTCAGTGCAGTCCTGATGAAGGAACCAAATGGCTCACATACTCTTTGCTTCCTATTTTGCTTGGGTATCAGGGTGCTGCTTGTAGCCTGGGATGCAGAATGGTAGAGTGGAAAGGACTCTGAATTGGGAGTGAGAGGATGTGAGTTCCAATCCCAACCCTGTCACTTACTGCTTGTATGACTTTGAACAAATCACTTAACAACCTCTCTGGGCCTCAGTTTCCCCATCAGTAAAATGAAGAGGCTCATCTAGATAGCCTCTATAGTCACTTCTGACCTCTAAGTCTGTGACCCTCAGACAGAGCTGCAGAACACACTGGTGTTTTACAAGAAGGGATATTTCCTTTTATGTTGTTATTATTGAATCATTTTTCAGTTGTATCCAACTCTTCCTGACCCCATTTGGCATTTTCTTGGCAAAGATACTAAAGTAGTTTACCATTTCCTTTTCCAGCTCATTTTACAGATGAAAAAACTGAGAAAAACAGGGTTAAGTGACTTGCCCAGGGTCACATGGCTACTAAGTGTCTGAGGCTGGATTTGAGCTCAAGATGAGGAGTATTCCTGACTCTCGGTCTGGTGGTCTGTCCACTTTACCACCTAGCTGCCCCTCAATATAGGGTGTCGCAAAAGACTCAGTGAAAACTTAAAGTTGTATTGATTTTTAGGGCACCCTGTAAAAACTAAATGATAACTAATCTTTTTTGCAAAGGAAAGAATTTATATTTATTATCCAATGTTCAGAGAAATCTTTTTTTCCCCTGGGACTTTTCTTTTATATACTATTTGAAGGGCAGTTTTTATATACACACATATAATCTCATACACATTCGTACTCACACTCATACATACTCACACACTCACACTCACATATTCCCATTCATACATATACACTCATAATCACACTCACATACATTCACATACAAATGCTCTCCTACACACCCACACACCCACACACACGCACACACACACACACACTCACTCATGAGCTCACTCATGAACTCAAGAAAAATGGCACCCAGAAGTCAGAGGCCACCCATTTTCTGTGCTTCACACACGTATGCCATAAAAGTCAATCTAGGGGAAAGATGAAAAGTGGTAAATATAGTCCACAAGATAGGAAATTATGGAAAGAAATAGGAGGGACATCTGGAAAGCATGGGAGATGAGTGAATGCCAGAAATAGTTCTGGAGCACCGAGCAAATGGAGAAAGAGCAGAGTCCATCTTCAGAAAGGACAGGAAGACCAAGGCCAGTTGGAAAGCCTAGGAAGGGCCCTCCATGCCCAACCTATAAATTTTTTCCCTGATGATGTGATGATGATGTGTGCTTCCTTCCTGGCCCTCTCATTTCCATTTCTATCCTGACAAAAAAGAAAACAAATAATTATTCACATATTTGCCACACGCTCTTTAAAGAATTCAGTTTTTGCCAGCACTGAAGCTACTTTCTGGTTACAATTTAGACACCTTACGAAACTGTGGTGACTCTTTCAAGTTACAATTTATGAGTAGTTAGAGTTTGGGAGGAGGGGCTCTGATGCCACATCCTCTGAAGCCTCACGATAAGGCTCGCTTCGGGTTCCATATGTGAGGCTGCCTGCTGCGGGGAAGGCCCTCGTGGGCACTGGTTCAGGAGGCGGAGGACTTGAGTTCAGTTATTACATCAGGCTCTGACTTAACAGCCAAGTCCCTTATCCCCGCTCAGTCTGTTTCCTCATTTTAAAAATGAAGCATTAGACCACATGGCCTCTGAGGTCCCCTCCAGCTCTTGACCTGTGATCCTGCAAGTTGGCCTTGTTGGTAATTCAGTCCCACATGTAAGTTGTTGCCAAGGCCTGCTGGTTTCACCTTTGCAGCATCTTCTCTCTGACACTGCCCCCACGCTGGTACATGCAGGTCCCCAATACCTCAAACCTGGACTGCTGCTATAGTTGCTGCTGAGTCTGCCTGCCTCGAGTCTCTCTCCACTCCTATTCATCATCCACTCAGCCACTAAAGCGATTTTCCTAAAATTCAGGTCTCATCATGTCACCTCCCTGGTTGGCAAACTCCAATGGCTTTGTCATGCCTCTAGGAACAAATTCACAATACTGTTTGGCATTTGAAGCCCTTCCTAACCTAGCCCCCTCCTACCTTTCAGGTTTTCTTACACCTTACTCTCCCACATAACCTCTTTAATCCAGGGACACTTTTGGCTGTTCCACAAACAAGACCTTTCAACTCCCAACATTCTCTCTGGCTGTCTCCCATGCCTAGAATGCTCTCCCTCCTCCTCTTTGACTCCTGACCTCCCTGGCTTTCTCAAATCCCCGCCTTTACAAGAAGCCTTCTCCAACCCCTCTTAATTCCAGTGCTTTTCCTCTTTTAATTATTTCCTATTTTTCCTGTATATAGCTGACCTTGTATATTTTTGCTTGTATGTTGTCTTCCCCCAATAGATTATAAATTCCTTGAGGGTGTGGACTGTCTTTTACCTCTTTTAGTATCCCCAGCACTTAGCACCGGGCCTCTGAATAAATGTTTATGGTGTTGTGTTATAATTCATTAATTAAATCATCTCATCTCATAAAGGGGCAAAACTAGACCCTACATGGTGAATCTTACTTGAGTATGTAAAATGTGTTAGACTATGGTGTGAGCCTTATGGCCTGCAATGTAACTTTACAAAGTGCCATAGAATCACCACAGTTAAGCTTCTTGTAAGCATGATGACTTCCTCATATCACAAGTGTTGAAACACTTAATTGAGCCCCTCTTGCCATTGGATATGCATTCACAATGATTGTCAAGTTATTCTGTTTCTACTTTATCATAAGACATTTCCCATTAGGTTTGACATGTGAGCCTTCCCCAAGTGTGAGCAATGCAATGTACTTCAGTTCCAGAGATGTCTAGTCTTACTGAATTCCATATTAGTACTTTTTATATAATGACTTAAGGTTTCCTAAGCGCTCTGCATACTTTATCCCATCTGGGAATTTGGAGGCACTGTGGTATAGGGAAGAGCATGCTGATTTGGGAGTCAAAGGACCTGGGTTCAAATCCAGACTCTGCTACTTACTACCTGTGTCACATTGGACGACTTCAACCTCTCTAGGACCCAATTTCCTCATCTCTAAAAGCCACGGGCTAAACTAGCTGACCCTTAAGGTCCTTTCCTGACTCTAAGTCTTTGATCCTATAACCTTTACAACAATACTGTGAAGGAGGTGATAGGATTATCTCTATTTTGCACTTAAGTTATATGACTTATCCAGGGTCACACAACTATTAAGTAAGCCTCTGAGGCTGGCCTGAGGCTCAGGCGATTTCAGCATTTTACCAAAGGACCATGGCTTTACTTAGAGGACTTGCTATAGCCCTGCAAAGGGGAACAAACCACAACACTACCTTTTATTCCCTATAAATATGATTTGTGAAGCCAGAAATAATGACTTGCCTGACCCATGTGCTCGATTACCCATAGCAGCCCACTGATATTTAGACAAACAAATCCATTCAGAAGTGCCAAGAGACTATTAATAGTGAATGCAAAGAAAGCAACAAAATCAAACATATTGATTGTGTTGCTTGTAGTCTCTGTAAAAAGCAAAGGACATCCTAACGTGGGCAGAAAGAAGACGTCCCTATTCTAACAGTTCCCCATTTTGATCTTTACAGGCAATGCCGACCCCGAAGGCCAAGGTTACTGTCAAGCAGGCTTTAGCTTGGACTTTTACAAGGTGAGATTTGCTTCATTTGTAGCTTTCAGGTTACACTTAATTTATCTGTTTGTTTTGGAAACTCTCCCCAAATCAGTTACCTCTTTTGCTAGCTTGCTCACATGCCATTTATGTTTCTAATAGAAAAAAAAAATCACTGTATGTTTATACTAATTCATAAATCAGTATTTTGAAAAGATAACCATCTCTGTCTCTGAAACTTTCTCTGTGCTGCCCCTAATAAATATTAAATATGTTATGTATGAGTACCAAAATCCATAACCTCTTCGATAAGTGTTAGATCAAAGTAAAATGCAGCCAGAATGGGGAACATCCAGATAATATCGAGAATACTAGCAGCCTACGGACTGTTTTCCTATAGAACTTCTCCCACTGAATTTGGGGGCGATTGCAATTAGAGTCAGGAGGGGCTGCGGGCCTGAGAATGGTTGTCACTATGGAGAGCCAGAGTTTCCTGGTGTAGTGATTGCAGATATCAAGAAAAGAAGAAAAAACAAAAAAGAAAAGAATAGAAAAAAGTGGGAGCCTTCTATGTAGCCACATTCATTCTCATCACACAAGCCTGAGATTAATTCGAGCCTCATTGTTGAGATTCAAATGATCATGTGTATTATTACATGAAGTTAAAGTGTTGCAAAGACTTTAGTGGTTTGTTTTTGTGACACAATCCGAGGAAGCTGAATTCACTCATTCTTAAAAAATAATCCTAACTGCCTCATTAATTCGAATTGCTTTAAAATGTAAAACTTAGCTGGGTTGCTAATGACAGCTTAATTTTAAATATGTTATATGGGTCTGTCTTCTGAATAAATCAGAGCCAAAGGAAAGGAAGAAAATTAACCTAGGCATCTGTAGTGGGGCCAAGAGAAATCTGGGTTTGAATCCTGCCCTTGAAATTTACTAGCTGTGTGACCATGGCCAAGTCATTTACCTTTCCAAACCTCAGTTTTCTCATCTATAAAATGGAGATAATGCAATCTGTACCACCTACATCATAGGGTTGGTATAGGACTCAAGTGAAATAATGTCTGGAAAATGCTTTGAAAACTTTAAAGCACAAAATACACATCAGCTCTTTTAACTTCGTGTTAATATGGTTGGCAGAGAAGTGCCTTT
>CM053623.1:40983368-41006090 GCA_028646595.1 Phalanger gymnotis | reverse complement strand
TCAACCTCTCAGGGCTCCTAAAAACTCTTTCAGACCATAATGTGCAGGCAATGGCCAATCTGTATCCGACCAGAGAGTTTCTATATCATGAGCTCTCTCAACACCAATGAAAGCATTTTTTTTTCCTGACAAAATTTATAGCTTTGAGCTGGTTTCGTGACTATACCCAAGTTTCATATGAGAATTATTGGGAATATCTAAAAGCAAGCTTCTCTCGCTCTCCGCCGCCTCCCTGCCCCCCCCCCCCTCAGCCTCCTCCAAGGCCTGGGAAACTTGGCAAATTCTATAGCATTGTTCTCCCTGGACAAGGCATGAATAATCACCGTTGTCTGACTCAGAATAGTCCTTTAAATCATAACCATCGAATCAGGTTTATGGCCCTGTTTCCTTGTTTTACTTGCTCCAGTCCCAAGTAGTGTGGGAACCATGTGTTAATTCACTGGGGGAGAAATTTGGCTTTTAAATTAATTATTACATGTTGTCCTTTAGAGAACATATCCCCAAATTGACAGATTTAATATCTTCCCTCTGAAAGACAGGAAATTACCAGATCACATTCTTCCTTCAGATGCTCATCATAAGCTCAGTATGGCCAAACAGCAGGCTCCCCGCTCAGTCAGAAGGGTACTACCATGGAATAGAAGCAGGGGCCGTCTCTCTCTCTCTCTCTTTCTCTCTCTCTCTCTCTCCAGCCATTCTTTCTTCCTTTCCTCTTCTCTTTCCCTCCCTCCACTACTTCCTTCCTTTCCTCCCTTCTTCAGTTAATAGCTACCATTTCTATAGAGCTGTAGGTTTGCAAAGCATTTCACAAATATGATCTCATTTTATCCTCATAACAAGCCTAAAAGGTAGATGCTTTTTTGCCTACATTTTAAAATTGAAGAAACTGAGGGAGAAAGAGGTTAAATGACTTTTCCAGGGTCACAAAGCTAGTTAGTGTCTGAGGCTAGATTTGAACCCAAGTTGTTCTTCAGTATGGGTCCAGCATTCTAAAAAAAATAGGAGGGAGAGTGGTTCATTAATAATTGTGCTGTCTGTCACATAGGACTATTATTAAAGGAATTATTAAAACTTAAAGGAAAGTAGAAGGCTCTATAAAGGCAAATGAATAGTAATACAGTAATTGTATTGAAATGGGTATAAAAAAGACCTAGTGGAGAATTGTTGGACGTCTGAGATGTATTTCCCAATATAATGGTACATGTTATACCTGGTAGCCCAAGGTAGCTCAAGTTGACTTAGCAGATTCAGAATTAGAATAATCCAAAATACACTGATTTACTCTCTGGTAATTCATTCTAATCAGAATTCCTGCCATGTGTATTTTGTGTTGTTGTTATTGACAACGACGACGATGATGACGATGATGATGATGATGATGATGTTGTGACCCAGAGATCATTAATAGTTCTGTCCATGCAAGTAGAGGACCATGTATTTCCACAAGACTACATGGCTTTTTCTTGGATGGGGTTATAGGAAAAATGGTGCCTCCTTGCGTTCTTTTAACATGTGAAGTTATTTGACCCCAGGCCAGGTGATTACAGCCAGCATTGCCGACATCATTGCCAATTACTCCTTCAAGGATATTCTAAGGAAACTAACTCGAGAAAAACAAACTGAAGTTGCTCCAGCATCCTATGACGACAGCTACCTTGGTAAGAATCATTGACTCTTGGAGGTATTTGCAATTGTTTTTGGCTAGAGATGTAAGTCTCACCAATGGCTGATGTGAAATCCTTTGACTTTGTGGTCATGTTAGGGAGAGGCTTTTCCTATTGGATCTATTGACTTGCCTTTTCCCAAAAGTATTCCTGAATCACTTCGGTTACTCACACTAGGTAACATGTACATATTCCTTTCTTTTTGATGAGGGGAAGGCAGGGCAATTGGGGTTAAGTGACTTGCCCAAAGTCACACAGCTAGCTGTGTCAAGTGTCTGGGGACAGATTTGAACTCAGGTCCTCCTGACTCCAGGGCTGGTGCTCTATTCACTACACCACCTAGCTGCCCCACATGCATTCTGATATAGTGGAAGGTCAGCAGCATGGTAAATGGGAAAGACACCAAGAGGCCCTGAGATTAAATTCCAGCTCAGACGCTTACTACTGGTATGAGCCTGTTTTCTCATCTGTAGTTGAAAGGATTGGAGTAGAGGCCTCTCAGGTTCCTTTTGTTATCATTAATTTAAAAGATTTGACATTATTGACTATGTGACATCCCATCTTTTCCTCTCTGTTTTTGTCTGTGTCCTTCCTCATGTCTGGAATGTTATCCCTGCTCACTTCTTGGAATCTCTAGCTTCCTTCAAAGCTCAGTTGCCAAGTACATGATGTCTTTCCTGATCTTCCCTCCTCCCCTCCATTGTTTCCCCATTCCTATAGAATGGAAATTCCTTGAGGCCAGAGAGTTTTATTTTTGTACTTGCATTTATGGTACCTAGCAGAAGGCTTAGCCAACATAACAGGTGCTTAATAAGTGCTTGTTAAACTGAATTGAATTGAATCAATTGAAGCGCTGTTGCCCAAGTATTCCTAAATATGAGACAGAATTGGAGTTCTGAGTGAAAATGTGGCCAAATATTTCACATGTGTACTATCCTTCTGGGTAGCACAGCTGGCTCTGGAGGCGGGAAAACTCATCTTCCTGAGTTCAAATCTGGCCTCCGATATTTACTAGCTGTGTGACCCTGAGCAAGTCACTTAACCCCTGTCTGCCTCAATTTCCTCATCTGTAAAATCAGCTGGAGAAGGAAATGGCAAATACTCTAGTATCTTTGCCAAGAAAACCCAAAATGGGGTGGCAAAGGGTCAGACATGGCTGAAAAATGACTGAAAAGCATCCCGTAATTGTGTCTCTTATATGATTCCATGTAAGAGTAGCCTTCTGTTGTAAATTTTTGTGGTGGAAGACATAAAACAAAAAATGACAGGTCTTAATGGTACATGGACCTCTTGAGAAATTAAGAACCCCGGCTGTGTCTTGTTAGCAGATACATCACTGAATTTTTCAGTTGGCTTGTTTAATGAAGGGAAAGTTGGGAAAAGTCACTTTTCAGCTAAGTAGAAAACCAGAGCCCCTGCTGATTACCTGAAATGGGAAAACCCTAAGCACCTATCTACTCACAGAGAGAATAGTTGCTAGCACATATTAACAATCAGACACAACGGCAATTAAAAATGTCACTGCTATTTCAGGTTGAATTATGAAGCATCTCTGCTCTTAGCATCTTGGACCTTAGGAGTTGTGATGTTGCTATGCTCTTGTGATCAGCAGAGCAGATTTATTGTTTTTTTATAGAGAGAACACATTCAAGTTCACTTGACTGGTGCTTTTCTTTCTCTAGTCTCAGACTTTCTCTTTTGTAAAGTTGCTAGAGCTCTCCAAATAAAGGAGGAGCCTAGAAGTGCTTGACTCTGCACATTTCTCTCTTAGTAGTTTATTTGTAGGTCTTCCTAGCTGAGACTTGCAATGTTAATGGCATAAGATCCTCCCCACCCATTAATAGGCCTCATGTGGAGCCCATTGGGGGAGGTGCTTGCTTAGGGGGAGGCTTGCTTTAGGAAGGCTTTCACACCTTTTGGTACTAAAGCTAATTAGGCACTGAGTCAGGACGTGATGCCTTTCTGGCTCTGAACCTATTAGCCAAAAGTGTATATATACTGAGTTGGTATTTTGCTTTGGGTAGTCACTTGTGAGAAGGACCTTGTGATTCCCCGGTCAAGACTCTGAGTAGCCATATGAGGCATGTAAAGTATATAGCAAAATTGCTTTGATTCAGACACAGTCTTGTCTGTTGGTCTTTATAGTAATTTCTCTGCTTGCATTTTCTCTGACATTCAGAGTGCGACCTTTCCCCTGAACTAGTGAATGTAATTAAAAGTAGGATTGTTAACCCCTTTTTGGCAGTCTTTCCTAGAAAAGCAGATGTAAGAACCTGTGCTAGCAGGCCCTCCTGGGCATGCTAAGGTACTTGCTGCCACACTTGTTCATTCATTCATTTTGTATTTGTTTATTTACAGGATATTCAGTTGCTGCTGGAGAGTTTACTGGAGATTCTCAGCAAGGTAGGAAATACTGCACTGGTTGCTGTAAGGATGACAGAGAACTTTCTTCCCTACCCCCCATGTTGATAGAAAGTGTTAGTTTCATCATGCACATTTTTTTACAAATGAAAAAAACTGAAACCCAGAGGCTGATTGACTAAGGATCATCAGAACATAGACCTAGAGGTAGAAGGGCCTTTGGAGGTCATTTAATCCAACCTCCTCATTTTACATATAAGGAAACTGAGTCCTGGAGAAGAAAAGTGCTAAAAGTTGACCAGGTTCAGTTCACAAAGCTGGTAAATGCTAGAGCTTAGAGTCAAATTCAAGTCTCTGACCCCAAGACCAAAACTCTCCTGGGAAGTGAGGGCATCTTTCTCAGGTTCTGGATAGAGGTGTTACCAAATGTCTAAAGACTCAGACAACATGATGCATTTAGTAACAGATCTAGGATGAGAAACCAAGAGTTCTCCATCCAGTCCAGGTCACTGATATTTATGTCTCTGATTTATAGTAACTCCTGTTCATCTACCTGCTCTAATTCATATTCTTCAAAGAACAAAATTTAGGACATGTTAAATACAGTCATCTGGTAGGGAGGCAGATAATCCTTTTATCAGTCATATGTTCATATTGCACATAATGCAGAAACATAAAAAGCATACTGCAATTAACTAGACTTTAGTTGGGGGAATTGTTTATTTTCTTAAAGATATCTGCTTAATTTAAGCCAGTTCTTATTTCAGAATTTTCTGGTGGTTTGTTTTGTGGCCAAGAAGAGACAAAGCTGGTAATGAGGGAGGTTGTGAAGAGGACCAAAGATCTAGTACTATCAGGAGGGGGAAAACATCTCAGTCCTGTAGTCACTCAGGGATTTTGCAAAGGAAACTATAAAAAATGCCAGACAATCTGTGAGCACAATAGTTTTAGGATGTTGGTTTCGGCACTTGTGGGAAAGAAATCAAGAACAGCCTTACTCTTGGGCTGTTGTTCAATTCTGACCCAGGAGAAGGCATTGGTGATCTTAGAGAAAAGGATTGGGAAAGACCTTCCAATCTCACAAATGCTGTTAAAATAAAAACTGTTCATATGACAGATCCAAGTTTTTAGTGATTTCCAGAAACTTTGGTGAGCTGCCTTTGAAATTCCAGTATCTGAGAACATCCTCATCAGTTCAAAAGAAAATATAAACCTTCCAGGCAGGCCAAGGCTCCATAGGCCACCCGCCTTCAGTATTTACTCAATGAGATTGTCCCACAAGGGGGTGAGGAGAGAAGCCTGTCAAACAGAGTAAGTAATTCCACATCCTCTAGTAATCCAGTCAGATGCATTGAATCCAAGCTCAAGCAAATAATTTGGCCCCTGTGGATCCCCCTTCTCTTTCACTGAAGCCAGACCCTGTCACTGTCTGAACAGCAAATGGCATTTGAGTGAAGATTCCGCTGAATCACTGGCATCAAATGCAGATCTCCTGACCCCAAGATCAACATTCTTTCTCCTAGCCAATGAAAGGGCTGGGAAGTGAGGGCATCTTCTTAGGTGATAGACAGAGGATAGGACAGCTAGATGGCCTAGTGGATAGAATGACAGACCTGCATTCAGGAACAGTCCTCTTCCTGAGTTCAAAGCTGCTATCGGATACTGTGTGACCCTGAGCAAGTCCTTTTACCCTGCCTGCCTTAGTTTCCTCATTTGTAAAATGAGCTAGAGAAGGAAATAGCAAACCACTCAGTATTTTTACCAAGAAAAGCCCAAATCGGGTCACGGAGAGCCAAACATGAGTGAAAAATAACTCAAAAGTGACTTGGACAAAGTGGAAAGAATCTGAATGTCCTGACTTCCAAACAAGAGTACTCCTAGTTAACTAGAAGTGTTACTCCTCACAGGAGTCAGGCTCTCAGCAACTAAAACTGTCTGAGTCAGTGTTCAAATTTCTTCCAAAACAAAATGAAATTAGGGGATTTTAAATAGAGTTCTGAAAGAGTCCAAGATTTATATTTGGAGCACCTGGGTCCCTGCTCTGGCTCTGTCGCTTAACTGTGTGATCTTAAGCAGATGACTTTTTATGTCTCAGACTCAGTTTCTTCATCTGTAAAATAAGGGTTGGGCTAAATAAACACAGCATCTTGAGTTGGACCAGACCTCAGAGGCCATTGAGTCTAGCCCAGCCCTGACCAGAAATCCCTTCTGTGGTCCCTCCCACCCAGTGTTCTCCCGGCCTCTCCTTCAAGACTTCCAATGAAGAACAACCCACCACCTATCATGGCAACCTATTCCACTATAAGGAAGGTTTACTTTACATCTAAACTTAATCTGTGTCTCTGTAACTTATACCTGTGTCTTGTAGTTCTACTCTCTGGGGCCAATTCCTCTTTCATGACCCTGCAGATATCTGAAGGCAGCTCTCATGTCTCCCCCCAACATACTTATTTTCACTAGTCTCTAGGGTTCTGTCCAGCTTTAATTTTCTCAGATTCTAGAAGTTTAACAAAACCAGTTACAACTTTAATAACTTTTGAGTTAAACTCTAGAGAGCCAGAATTCTGTAATGGAAAGAATGCTAGATTTAGAGTCAAAAGACCTGGATTCCAGCCCCAACTCTTCTTCCTACCACCTGAGTAATTTTGAGCAAGTTACTTCTTTTGCTGGGCTTCAACTTCTTCTTCTCTAAAATGAGGGAATTGGATTACATGGTTTCTAAATTCCAAGAGTTATTTTGCTTTGGTGATGTAAAATTGGACTCTTTCAAAAGGGTATGTGTCCGTGTGTGTCTATGTGTCTGTGTGTGTGTCTGTGTCTGTGCTTGTGGGATGTAAGAGACTAAATGTTACATATCTTGAATCCGTTCATAAAACTTGCCTGGTTTAGAGCAATATGGGACAATGGATAATGAGTTGACCTCAAAGTCAAGAGGACCTGGGTTCAAGTTCTGTCATTGACACATACTGGCTTTATGACTCTGGGCAAGCCACTTAATTTCTCTGCCTTGGGCTACTCTTTAAGACTATAAATTGCAGAGAAAGTGGCTTGCATCACTAGCCAGAGGTTCCTTACTTGGGTAAGGAACAAATGAAATCTCTGGGGTCCTTCCTTTCATTATATTTTTCCTGGTTGTCAGACCCCTTCCTGAGTTCTCACAGCTTCCTAACACTTCCATGTGGTTGAAAGTCTTTCAGGTGCCAGGTGAATTTAATTCCTCCTCATCAAATAAGGATGACTGTAGTCAGTGCCAAATGTTACCAAAGTAGACAGCTCACAGCTAATGCATCCACATGGCTTAATTTTCCTGAAATCTCTTTTTCCCCCCAAGTAGATGGATTTACTACTGAAAATTCCAACACCTACCCCAAAATGAATGACTTTATTCCTAATTCTAATCCTCCCAGCCCAAGCCTGTCCAGATAAATTTCATAAGGCCCAAATTGTTTTGTATAAGGTTAGGGTTACAAGTTTGATTTGAGAGGGGAGGGTGGGCAAAGACACAAGGGAAAGGCTGTTGTCCTTAGAAATAAACTTAACAAGTTTTTGAATGGAAAAAAAGACCCTTACCCACATGTCAAGCTTAAGTTATTAGTGCCATGCTTTACTACAGGGCTATCCAACCTTAGTTATCTTAGGGCTGCATTAAAATAAAAAAATATTCAAGGGCCTCACCCAGAATAAAAAAATACAGTACACTAATAGAAAGTGGTGGGACGTGTGTCATCAATACGACAGGAGAAGGTGCACAGCATGAAAGCAAACACAAAACAACAAAGTGACAACACAACAGTATAAAGGTAGGTGCATACTGACTAGTCCGCCTCTTACAAACAGAACACATCCCGAAGATCGATTAAAAATTCCGTGTGATATGTACCCTCCATAATACTGCTTAAAAACACCAAAGAAAATTAACATCAATGAGATTATTTATTAGTGATGGAATTAAAAAATCTAATACGCATTCCATGCAAATTATTATTTTATTTATTTCACTTGTGAAAACTATAACCCGCAGGCGGGCCACATAAAACTGCACTGTAGGTCGCATGAGGGCCACATTTTGGACAGCTCTATTACATTCATCCCCTAATTTCACCTAACTCCCTGATTTCCATTACTGTACTGGTTTCTTTCTGACATGTACCACGGTTGAAGGTGCTGTAGCCGGTTCCGAGGAGAAAATGTGTTTTAAATGGGAGTCCTCCAGCCTGCACACCTGAATCTCATAAATAGTCTGTCCTTGTGGAACCTACAGTAGGAGGATGCCAGTCACCCATTCTTTCACATTTGTGCAAGCAGCCTCCAGTCACTGGAAGTGAAGGACAGTTAATGAGACAACTGAACCTCCTTTGAAGTAGAGAAGTAGCAGGAGTTAGCCTTTCTTCTCTAGAGCCCATGCAGGGAAGGCAATGGCAGTGGGTGTCAGGTTCAAAAGAGGAAGCCCAAAGAATACACCTGAAGCAGCTGGTCTGAAAGAAGTTTATTTAGAGACCCACAGCTCTGGGAAGCACTCTAAAGGAAAGGGCCCCAATAGAGGAGAGAGCAGACTTTTTATACTCTAAGAAAAACAATTGTTTATTTTGAAAGCTGCTTCTCACTCTTCTGGGAAGTAGCATAAAATTGTTTGCTGTACTTAAAGTTAGTGTTGTAAGGGTGGGCAAAGTGGCTTATTTCTCCCATTTAGGATGACACATCTTTCCATATTTAGCCTTTCAGAGCACACAGGGATGGGCGGTAAAGTGAACAAAGAGACTGGATTGATCTACACTGCCATGGTACCTAGTTCAAAAATGAAGCCACTTGCATCAGTATCTACAGAGAGAACATCAGGGACTTTATTTCTGTTTGTACCCTGGGGTGACAGGCTGTGCCTGTGGCACTCTCCCTTCCATTTTTATCAAATTTAAAGAAGCACAAATGGAACAAGGGTTAAGGTATAAAAGCATTCATATAAATCAGGCTTCAGGTTGAATTTCAAGGTGGTGTTTAGTTCGTCCACAAACTCTCTTCTAACATCACATGCCTGGTAAGATGAATAAGCATGTCCGCTTTCTAACTACCCATTTTTCCTTTCAGAAATCCTGGCTGGGGTTCCACGAGGTGCGCAGAATTTTGGATATGTAAGTACCATGACTGCATCTCTAGGTTCATCAAAGAGATATCTTTATCTATCTCTATTTCTAGTTCTGTCTCCATCTCTTTGTGTGTATATACACATATGTACACATATGCCTCATGTTTTATGTATACACACACATACACATTTATCAACATATACACATATGAATTTTTTTTGGTCGGGACCTACAATTGCATTAGTGTAGGAAGTTTCTCATGAAGAAATTTCCTCTACCAGTATAGAAGAATGAAAATTATAACAATGACAAGAATGATATTTCTTAGCACTTTAAGGTTTACAAAAGGCTTCACATAAGTCATCTCATTGGATCCTCACAACGATCATGGGAAGTTGATGCTGTTATTATCTCCACTTTATAGATGCTATACTTGGAGCAAACAGAGGTTAAGTGACTTGCCCAAGGTCACACCATGTCTAGTGTCTAAGACTGCATTTGAACTCAAATTTTCCTGATCCCAAGTCCAGCACTCTATCCAATGAAGCACCTCACTTCCTAGGGCAAGAATCATTTCTACTTTTCATTTTACATTTTGCCTGTTACCTAGGATAGTGCTCTGTACACAGTAGGTGGTTAATAAATGTTTATTGAGTAAATGAAGAGGGAATTGGAAATCAGAGAAACCATTCACTGGGTTCCTTTAATCCAAATACATTGGAGATACCCATACAAAAATGAACTAATTTCTTACCTTTTAGGAGCCAACCTCCCACTAGAAGGGAGTATAAGGCAATATGAGGAAGGAGAGGACCCCTTTCTGTTCCATTGTAGGGGAGTGAGCAAAATTTTTATCTGGAAAGAATCATGTTGGGATAAAAAGCCTTCGTTGACTTTTAGAACTTGTCTCCGCAACCACTTCGCTCATTTGAATCCTCAGTTTACGTCATCACATCACATACAGAAATGAGGGAACGGTAGAAGAAAGAGATAATCTTGAAAGCTGGATTTTCTGTTGCTTCTCAGTGATGCAGCATCTGATTTCTATGATTTTAGGTTTCAATCGTTAATTCAACGGATATGACCTTTATTCAGAATTTCACTGGCGAACAGGTAATTTTCATTTTCAACATTTTAACACTTATTGTGTTATATTTATATGCATATACACATGTATATATATATATATATATATATATATATATAACATGTATAATATGTCAATCTTACTATTTGATCTTTACTATCAACTTTTCATCAGAAGAGAAAATCAGTGCTAAATGAAGATTGGTACCAAAAATGTCTGAGTTTCATGTAGTCTTCTACACTTCGAGTTTATATTTTAGTAGGTGTAACAATAGCCTACAAAAACAATTATGCCTTGATTATCCCACTAATGAAAAGGATCTAAGGCTCGAAAATCCAAAATGATGACTAGTTCAAAAAGTTTTCTTTCTGACTTTGAAATTCTTCTTTTTGCAGCAGCAATTGAAGGCAGATGCATCTGATGTCAATTTCTCTTTGGTCTCCATTTCATGCTGGATATTGACCACCTGACCTTTAACACGAAGGGTCAGAAGCCTAAATTGAATTTCCTGATTGCTGTCTTTCCCTCCCTCATCTCTTCCCTCAGTTGAGGGAAAGAATTAAGTATTTTAGTTAGAAATGGCCTTTGTGCTACAGACTACAAAGGACAAAGCCAGGCAGACTAGTGATAATAAAGAATTTAATAAAATGAGAAAGTGATGAGAGGAAATAATCCTTCACAAACGTGATTTTTGTGGTTAACTTGCATTGGCGATATATTTTTATTTCAATGAATAAGGGGCGATTATATAAAAATAGTTTGGGGACACAAAGTATATAATAGCATCTGGTTTTCACTTGCAGATGGCATCTTATTTTGGATATGCTATTTCAGTATCAGATGTCAACAATGATGGGTAAGCAACTACATGCTATATTATTTTTTCTTTCCTAATTTATAATGCTTACATAAAAATATGCAATTTTTCCTATAGAAAATTTACTTATGACTCCTCAACTAGAAGGAAATTCTATCTTCATAACCTCATAGAATTTGAACTGGAAATGAGTCACACGGTCAACAAACATTTGAGTACCTACTATGTGCTAAGCACTGGAATGAATTTTAGAGATCTTCCCCCCCCCAAGTCCCTTGTTTTATAGGTGTAACGATCAGAGGCATGAAAGGCATTGGTCAAATTGGGCTTAGCCCCAGGAACCAAGGCACCTACCATCAGCAGACCTTACCTCATGGTCCTCTGCCAACCATTCATAGCTCAGCTGCAATGTTCCAGAATCCCGTTGCTGAGGTGCTATTTACTTTCTCCCTAAATTCCCAGAATAGTGGAGACCAGACCATCCTTCTCAACATGACTGTACGTGTCATTAGGCTGTCCTCAGCATCGTTAACTCATTCCCTTCCCACTCAATGGTTTATGCCTCAGATGAAAAAAAAAGAATTGTGTTCTTGGTCTAGAGGTATCCAAGATCTAGGGGTATGAAATGAGTTGCTCAAAGTTTTACAGTTTATAAAGCTGAGTCAGAATTTGAACAAGGAACATCTGTTGTTAAATGCCCTGTTTAGCCTACATTAGGACAAGGTGGTATGCCTGTCAGATAGCTTTCGCCTATCTTCTTTAATTCTTCACCCAAGTTTCTAAGCTGTCATTCCAAAGGAGGTTATTTTGCTTTGATTTCTACTTTACCTTTACAAAAATGATTATTCCTTCATTAAACCATCCATCAAAATTTATCTTGTACATTAAGTTTTGGAGGGCTTACTCATCTGGCTCTCCACACTGGCTCCCTCCAGTAATCGCTCTTTGCACGCCTGTACACATCCATCAACAATTCACAAATTAGTAAATTATGCTTCTAATGGTCTGTTAATTTGGTAATGGGTACTCTCTTGTTAGGGTTCAGTACTTAAACCAAATAATGTGAGCTTGGGAATGAGCTAAATTGTGGTTTTTGGTAACTCTTTCTAAAGAAAGTAGTTGATTTTTAAAAAGGCACCTTTGTGATGTTAAGAGTCCCTAATGGGAGTGGTTAAGTCAACAGGCCTTTGGAATGACCATTAGCTGCGCCATTTTTGTACAGCTGGGATCAATTGTGTTTTACGTGTTTCTGTTTGTGTGTTCTGTGTGCCCATCCAGATCCACGAGCTGCATATGGACTTAGAAAACCCCTAATTAACATTATCTGTGTTGTATTTTTGTTTATTTTGTTAAACATTTCCCAATACAATACATTGCTGTGTAGGGCTCTGAGTTTGACAGCTCTGATTCTACTCCAACCCCTCATTTTATATATGAGGAAACTTAGGCACAGAGTCATTAATTGCCCCACCCAAGGACACATAGATAGTGTCTAAGTTGGGATTAAAAACTGGGTCTTCTGACTCTACAATCCAGCAATCTTTCCACAATACCCACAAGTTTCCCATCACTGGAGGTAAGCCCAGGTGACCACATGTCAAGTATGTCATAGAAAGGATTTCTACTCAGGTACCAGGTGGACTAGATGGTCTCTGAAGTCTCCTCCAACTCAGGAGTTCTGGGAATCTGTGACTCCATGTGATCAGATATTTAGATTTTAAGACCGTCTAAGAGGTGATCTTTTTAAAATTCAGTCAGTTTTATATCTATCTTCTTACACCATGAGCACAAATTGCCATATCTACTTAGACTAAAAATCCAAATTGGGAAGAGCACATTGACTAACCCAGTATCAGGTAGGGGGAAGCATCCAAAAATAAATTAAGAGCAAAAATGTCATAGTGTCCCAATTTCTTTAATGAAAATTCATTTGCATGATGGCCTACCATCCAACAATTGGTATTGCAACCAACACAGGGATACCTCCCTGCTGGGGCTTGCACATAGTGTTTTATAGGGTACAAATTGGCTCAATCTGTTCTTTTCCATGGGTCAACCACTTTTTTTTATTCCTTTAAACTTCCTTCCATATTTCACAACATACACTGCAGGACATTATATCCACAGACTCATTCTAGTCCATAGCAAAGTTTTGTGATACATGCCATTTATTGTATTCAGTGTTTAAAGAAGAACTAGAAGGAAAAAAATACCTTGCAAGAACAACCTTGTTGGTGCCCCCTGATCAAAACAACATGGTTGTAAGTAACTAACACCAGCCTTTCTCCAGTGCTAATCAGGCCATTCTTTCTTATGCTTAAAAACTGCTCCTCTGGCTCATGCAGTCCATACACAATTTCCCTGCATTGTGTTGGTCATTAGACAGTTCATTCTGAATGCCTTCAAGTGCCTGGAATAATGTCTTCGATAACTTAATATTGTCCCTTTAAAGATAATCTGGAGAACCTGGAGATGGTATACCCTGGTATTTTAATATACTAAGGTGCCATGTAAACTCAATATCAGTATACACATAGTTAAAATGTTCTTTGGACATGGATAAGAATGCCTCATAAAGAAAATACTCAAATTTATCTCCAACTGAGATAGAAAGCCACTTGGAGTTACATGATCAACCTCTATGGCTGTGTTTTTTATGAGATGTATGTTTGGCTTTACAATAGACTAAAACAGGAAAAACTGTGACCTCTTTTTTGTATCACAGTGTTTGGGTTTTAAAGTTGAATGTTAAGGCTGTCTGTAACAACATAGGGACTGGCCCAAGGCTGTCGTGAATCTCCTGGAAGGGCTTTCAGTAATCTCAGGACTGGAACAAGCACCTTCTGTACATTCTAGAACCTTCAGGGCACAGTTTCAAGTAAAAAGTCAGCATGAGTGGGAACTGATCTTGCCTCATATTTTGACCTCTGCTAAACTCCTGAGGCAGGCATAAGTTTGCTAAGATATTAGGTAGCAAAAGATGTGCAGGCTTCCTTTTATGAGAAGGGTGCTTTCATCGTTCTGGGCTCATGGTGAGATTCCAAATGGAGATTCTCCAATTGTGTGGTCCAAGGTGCCACAGTGGGTTTGCCTGCCCCAAATGTTTTAATGAAGCTTTTTTTTGGACAAGTTCCGTTAAATCTCCTCAGATTGCTTCAGCATTTTTCATTTACTCTTCAGCTTAAACATGGTACTGTTTGTTGCTCTCACATGCTACATGTAGAAGGGCAGTAAGTGTCATGGGGCGAACATGGTACTGAGAGGGAAGAGATTTGGGCACTGGTCCAAGTGTATCCCTAACTTGCTATGAGATCTTGATCCAGTTCCATTTCCCTCATCTATAAAACAAGAGACAATTGCCTGTGATTTTTAAGGGATTGTCTTTATTGAACATGTAAGCCAGGCAGATGAACAACTCCATTCATTTCTATGGTGATCTTTCCCCAAACCCTCTCTAAAGTTCTTCGAAATATAATCTTTTATTTGCTTTTCACAATCATCCTGGTAAAACCAATTTGTAGACAAAGGAACTGAGATTGAGAGATTAGATGAGCTGACCAAGGTTGTAAATGGGACTAGATGCCAGATTACCCGATGCTTGCCTACTCTTTTCACCATACTGGCCCTGGCCCATTTTTTTAGTCCTTACAGAGTATATGGCAGTGTATTAAGCCCCTGCAAGCCTATAGTTAAGAATAGACACAATCTCTTCTTGCTAGGGCCTTATAGTCTCACAGTTATAGTCATTTATAACCTAATATATAGAGAACCATTACAGATCTGTATTGACTTTATTTATCTTAAATAACTGGGGAGTATAGGATTAAAAAAATTGAAACCTCTTTAAGGAAATCTGAATCCTTTAAATAAAAAGGATTCTATAGGACACTATAGCAGAATAAAGATGTATCAGTTAGTCAAAAGCATGATAGAACCAACTTATCCATCAAGAGCTAATTGTTAAAATTTCATTGTGATCATTTATACCCCAGAAATCAGGAAAGGCTATATACAAACCAAGACTCAATTTATAGTTTTGTTTATTTCTAGACTTAAAGGGATGGTTAAAA
The DNA here is from genome assembly GCA_028646595.1 of Phalanger gymnotis. Taxonomy (NCBI): domain Eukaryota; kingdom Metazoa; phylum Chordata; class Mammalia; order Diprotodontia; family Phalangeridae; genus Phalanger; species Phalanger gymnotis. The sequence continues at coordinate 40,991,010 of CM053623.1, read as the reverse complement.
TGTCAATCATAAAGATTTAGTTTAAAAGTGTTTCACGTCTTGTTAGAGAGTCAGCTCTTAAACATTTACCCGAACCCCTCTCTGTATTTAGGCCATAGTCGCACATTTCCCTTTGTAAGCTGCTTCTACTCAGTTTGGTACTAGATGCATGTTCCTATCAAAACTATATGTGTGGTATAAATACTTCTATCTCCCAAGCCCCTGGCCCCAACAAGACAAATTTAGACTACATCTTAATCACCAATTCATCAGTGGAACTTTGTCCACCGTTATCAAAAATATATATAATTAAGCTGGCCATGTGGCATCATGGAATGGAAATTCCTTGAGGGTGGTATAGATGAGTTTCAGTAGTATATTAATCCTCAAGGGGAGGAACTGTTTCTTTTTTCATTGTTATATTCCCAGGACCTAACAGGGCCTTGTACATATATACATAGCAGACACATAGCACTGTGTTCCTTAAATTTAATTGAGTTGAATTGGATGGAGTCCTATCAACTTATTGACAAGTATTTATTAGGAGTCTACTCTGTTCTAGATGTTGTGGATACAAAAACAAACGAACAAAAATGAACCAAGAAAATCAATCTTGTTTGATTGAATATACCTTAATTCTAAATGGCTAAGTAACTTTGCAAGTGTATCCTCAGCCTTCGTCTCTGGAAGCGTCATAGAATATCAGCTTTGCACACAGGTAATTTTTTTTAAAGGAGCTTCCTGGGGCAGCTAGGTGATGCAGAGAAAAGCGCCCTGGCCCTGGAGTCAGGAAAACCTTAGTTCAAATCCAGCCTCAGACACTTGACAATTACTGGCTGTGACCTTGGTCAAGTCACTTAATCCCAATTGCCTTGCCTTCCCCCTCTAAAACAAACATAAACAAAAACCAAAACAAACAAAAAAGCTTCCTAAAAACTCTACTTAGGCACAAAAGCCCATCCTGTTTAGTATTTATCCATGATAAAATGGATTCCAATGAGCACTGGCTATTTGGAGTAGTTGACTAACTAGAGTTAATTCTTATTTTCAGGGACAGTTAATGACCATTTTGAAAGAGAAGTGGTGATCACCAAGAGCCAGCATGGCTTCATCAAAACAGGATGTGCCAAGCTACTCTTACGGGTTTTTTTTATTATTAATTAGACTGTTAGATGAAGTTAGTGCTGTAAGTATAGCTTACTTCCATTTTACTAAAGGATTTGATAAAGTTGCATATGCTTTCCTTATAAGACACCATGCAGAGAAATATGGTCTAAAGTATAATATGTTTAGGTGAATTCAGAATTGTTGAATGGCTAGACCCCAATGAGTATTTATTAATGAGTCAATGTCATTTTTGAAAGTGGTCTTCAGCCGAATGCATCAACCATCTTTGCTGGGTCTGTCCTACAAGGGATTTTTGTCAGTGTGCTTGTACATAGCAGGCACTTTGTAAGTTTTCCTTGAATTGAATTGAGTTTTGTTGGTCTGGATGCACTTCGATCAATTTATCAACAAGTGTTTATTAAGAGCCTACTTTGTTAAGCTAATCTGTGTCTTAAAGTCATAGACTGCATGCTTATCAGATTTTCAGATGACACAAGTCTGAGAGAGATGATTAAAATATTGGATGACAGAATCGGTATCTATGGAGACCTTGATAGGTTAGAACATAGTGTCAAATTTAATTAGATGAAATGCAATAGAGATAAATCATACACTTGAGATCAAAAAGCCAACTTCACAGACATAAGATGGAGGAGGCATAGCACACCAAGTGTCTGAAGAAAATTCATGTAGAAGTTGCATTAGACTTATTTTACTTGGTCCCAGAGGACTGATACAGGAGCAATGGACTGATGACATGGAGTCAAATTTAGGTCTGATGCAATGAAAAACATGTCTATTTTTTTTCTCCTGAAGGATTATGTTCAGTTGTGGTGGGTGGGTGATTCTTGGTTGTAATCCTTGTTCTTTTACCTTCTGGAATGTCATATTCTAAGCTCTCTTCTCCTTTAATGTGAAGGCTGCTAAATCTTGTGTGATCCTGACTGTGGCTCCATGATACTTGAATTCTTTCTTTCTGACTGCTTGTAATATTTTCTCCTTGTCCTGGGAACTCTGGAATTTGGCTATAATGTTCCTGGGGGTTTTCATTTTGGGATCTCTTTCAGGGGTGAATGGTAGATTCTTTCCCTTTCTATTTTACCCTCTGCTTCTAGAATATCAAGGCAGTTTTCCTTCATAATTTTCTTGAAATATGATGTCTAGTCTCTTTCTTTCATTATGGCTTTCAGGTAGGCAAATAATTCTTAAATTATTGCTCCTTGATCTATTATCTAGGTCAGTTGTTCTTCCAATGTGATATTTCACATTTTCTTCTATTTTTAATTCTTTTGAATTTGTTTTATCATTTTTTGATATCTCATGGAGTCATTAGCTCCCACTTCCCCAGTTCTAATCTTTAAGGAATTATTTTCTTCAGTGAGGTTTTGTATCTTGTTTTTGAGTTGGCCAATTATGCTTTTTTAAGATGTTATTTTCTTCAGTATTTTTTGCCCCTCTTTTACCAAGCTGTTAATTCTCTTTCCACATTTTTCTTGTATCATTCTCATTTGTTTTTCATTTTTTCCTCTACCATTTTTGTCACTTTTATTAACTCTTATGAGAATATTTTTTTTTTTAGTTTAGGTCCAATGAGTATTTTTCTTTGTAGCTTTTTGATAGCTGTTTTTCACATTGTTTTCTTCTTCTAAGTCTATGTGTTGGTCTTCCCTGCCATAGTGGTAGCTTTTTAAGTCAAATTCTTTGTCATCATTATTTGCTCATTTTCCAGCCTGTTTCTTGACTTTCAGCTTTATGTTAAAGATGGGCTCCGCTCACCCAGAGTTGAGGAGATACTGTGCCAAGCTTCATTCTTTTTCATGTTGCTATTTTCTTCCTTCTTCCCTTTCCTTTCCTTCCTCCCTTCCATTAAATATATCTTGCATTTATATAACACTTAAATGTTTTCAAATCACTTTACACATGTTATCTCATTTGATATAAGAATGGATCAATGGAACAGTCTAGAAACAAGGATCAGCTTTAATTGAACTCAATAAATCAAAACAAGAACATAAACTACTTGGAAAGAACTCCACATCTGATAAGAACTGCTGGGAAAACTAGAGAACAATTTGACAGTAATAAGGCTTAGAGCAATATATTGCACCATATAGCACAATAAGCTCAAAATGGACATGCAACCCAACTGGAAAGGTTATGGCATTAAAAATAGATTGTTTCAGTTGTGTGAAATAAATAATTCTGTCATGCTGCTATTTTCAAAGTTAGTTCTGAGGGTCTGAAAGATTTTGGTGTTTCCAAGGTGGAGTGATCCTGGGAGATGTATAGTCCCGGCTTTCCTGGCCTGAGCTCTGGTCTTTATCCTGGTCCCCTACAACTGCAAACATTAGCATTCCTCTTTGCTTTGGAACTGTGACCAGGTTGCCTGCTCCCTTGTGACCAACACCCAGTATTCCTTTCCACCCTGGAACTATGACCCAGAACTGCATATGAGCAACAGAGTTGCCAGTCAGTGCCAGCTTTGCCTAGCAAAGAGTCCCCTGTAATCTCCTTCTGACCATTTGTCCAACCCCCTGACTGTCTCTGGGCTGAGAGCTCTTGAAGCTGCTGCTGCTACTTCCACACTTGTTGCCACCAAGCTTCCACCCAGATGTCACAGACTTCTCCTGCCAACTTCCTAAGTTTTCTTTGGCCAGAAAAATGTCTCACCTTGATCTTTTGTTGGCTCTGCCCTTAATCCACCATCTTGGCTCCACCTCTTTGACAGTCAGGCTTCTTTAAGGGCAGTTTTCCATGGTTGTCCCCCTAGTCATCTCAAATAATACTAATAATAGCAACTAGCATTTATATAACACTTTAAGGTTTATAAAATGCACTTTATTTAAATCATTGTACTTAATGAAGGCCTCATGAAGTTAATCAAAATAAGATTCAGAGTATGAGTTGAATATTTCTTCTTGGTATAGTACTTTGTTGTCCTAAAGCTGTGGGAAAGATCAGCATTCCAGGTCACCAACCAAGAGATAGGTAGATAAATAATAGTATTGTCCATTATAAAATTTAAATCTGCTTTCCATTTGTGTATTGTGTATGGCTCCCCAACTTAGGACTTTGTACTCTGACCCTTAGGGGAACCCTGCCCTCTAATGCCTTTCAAGATGTTACATTCTAAGAACTCAGACTCAAGAGGGAACATTGATTAGTTATATTGGGTAACACAGTCTAATGAGTAAATTAAGAGACATTTTCTTAGAATTCCCAATCCCCCTCCTCCACTCACACATTAACCTAACTCAATACAATCTCCTGATAGCCATTTGGGTAAATTCTAAACAATTTGGATTAAATTGTTTAGTGAATGGTGATTGTTGATTGATGAATGAACTTTCAAGTACTCTAGATATGCGGGAAACATAAACAGGCAGGGGAAGTTAACTTGAGACTCTAGATGCTCTGCCGAATAGAAGCCAGTCAACTCATGTGAAGCCATCGACGTTTGGTTACAAATCTTTGGACAAGTTCTTCAACAGCAAAAGATGTTGGTGCTTTTCATCTTCTTCCTGAAACAAACAAACCTGTGTCCAAAATTTCAATCCCACTGCCTCAGTGTATTGTACTGTATCAGGGTTTCACAAAATTACATTTTAACCCATTGACACTTCCCATCTTCCTGCTGTTTGTAGTCCCTGCAGGACTCAAAGAAGAAGCCCAGCAGGTGGCTAACTTGACCCTTCTAGGGCCACTTTATCAGAAAGGAAGTAACATTGGATACTTGTGTTGATATGGAGGACTCAGCATAAATAAATCTGTTTGTTGACTTACCCTGAGGACTCCATCCTGGCTCAAGTTCTGGTAGCCAGACTTAAAAAGCAGATTCAAATAAAAGAAAAACACAGCAAATGTCTATATCCACCAATATCTGCCTACCTACATCTACATAAATGTATTATGTATGTATACACACACATATCACACAAAGAGATCAATAAAAGAGCTGGCTGGTTTCTGAAATGCAAGCTTCTAATAATTAAGTGACTTCCTTATTTCATAACGCAATTGGAGTAATTGATTGGATCCTGCTTTAACCCTTGCAAACAAATGCTCTGTTGTTCATTGCTTCATTTATTCATTCAACCAACAGCCTTTACCATGAGCCTAGTGTGAATTAGGGTTACTGGATAATAGAGAAGTGGAACACACAGCTCTTGTCAAAGAGAAAATTCAAACCCAATTTTGGAGCCCAGTTTATGCATGAAACACCTAATTACAACATGTGAGCAAATTAATGAGATACATGTGTGGTACTAAAACTGTGACTTGATGCTGGATAAAAGTAACAAAGGATCACTAGAAAGTGGATTTAGTCAGAAGGATTGGTAGAAAAGATATGGAAAGCTAAATCAGATATTCTATTATTAGTATTTAAAGAAGAACCATAACATAATTTTTTCTGAGTTTTATTTGGTTAGATGTATAGTATGTTGTAACAACAAAAAGGAGAAGTGAAAGGACCATTAGACACCATCTAGTTAAATGAAGGACTAGCAAAGTGATGTGATTAGCCCAAGGTCACACAGCTAATACATAGCAGAAGAGTGTGTAATTAACAACATGTAGAATGTGGCTTTATATCAAAGTTCATTCACAGAGTTTTTGAACACAAAGTCTTTGCTTGCTCTTTTGATATTTGTCACATTTCTGGAAGATACAGGATTAAATCCTGAATGAATGTGGGGCTTTTTAATACCAAGGGAGTGAGAGAAGATTTATACATCAAATAAATGGGGATGGAGGATCAAACTCGAATTGAGCAAAAATGTCTTTAGGATGATCACCACAAAGGTGCCATAAAAATGGTACTGAACAATTGGAAAGTCATTGACAGTAAAAGGATCCTGTATAATGGGCACACGTATATTTTAGTCCTGATTTTGTGAAACTTATTACCATAATAACTTCAGTGTATAGTATAGACACCGAATTACATATACTGTATACATATACATTAGAGTAACTTCTATGCTATCCAAACTTCAGACACAAATAAAGTGTTTTTAATATTGCCATCATTAACGAAGTCATATTTTAAATGATATTTCTTCATAAGCTTCTTTATTCTCTTCGGAAGTGTCTTTAAGATGCTATTCTACAGTGTTATGTAGCATTTGATTTTTTTAAAAATTGACAGCTAGTGAACTGAAAATGTTTATTTCTTACTAAATGAAATGGACATATTCACAAAATCATTTAAAACTTGAGGGTGTATTTAGGTAGGAACATGACTTTCCCCATTAGGAAAATTTAAGGTCATAAAATAATTGATGTGATTTTATAATAGCCCATATTTTTGGTAGTATATTACTATTGAGGTGCAGTAAAGTCATACAGGAGATACCATATTTGCAAAACATTTTTAGGACAATGATGAATTCAAGGCATACTTCTGACTTAAAAATATTTCAAGCCTGAGGAATACTGATTCTCCCAATCTCTCTCACTCCCTCTCTCCTTCCCTTTTTCCCCTGTGTCTGCCTGTCTGTCTCTCTCCCTCTTCCCCCCTCTCTCTTTCTCCTTCCTTCTCTCTCTCTTTTCCCTTCCTCTTTCCCTCTCTCTTTCCTCTTCTTTCCATCTTTCTCCCTCTTTCTTTCTCCTACTCTCTCTTTTCTCCCTCTCTTCCCTCTCTCCTTCTTCTACTCCCTTTCCTTCTCCCCCCCTCTCCCTCTTTCCCTCTATCTCTCTCCCCTTTCTATCTTTCAGCCTGGATGACATATTGGTTGGAGCCCCCCTCTTCATGGAGCGTGAATTTGAGAGCAGCCCTAAAGAAGTGGGGCAGGTTTACCTTTACTTGCAAGAAAGTCCTTTGCTCTTCAGGGATGCCCAAGTCCTCTCAGGAACTGAAGTGTTTGGCAGATTTGGAAGTGCTGTCACTCATTTGGGAGATCTCAACCAAGATGGATACAATGGTGAGTTTAGTTTAATTTCACAGTATTTCAAAATTGTCACAATTTTCATGTCACTGTTGGTTGTGGGGAAAGAACAGCATTTCATACTGGTCTTTTTGGTGTACTTGATGCAGAGCCATTAAAATGTGGCCAGTTTCAAGGTGGTTGTTTGGCACTTTATGTAAGAAAATCCAAATCGATACTTTGCATGCTGTGTTGAGGACAATTTAAAAGTTCCATGATTTCAGTCAATCAAAAATAATTTATTAAATGCTCACAATACGCCAGCCACTAAACTAAGCACTGTGGCTGTAAAGAAGGAGAAAAACGATCCTTGATCTCAAAAAGCTGACATTGTCATGTGGAAGAACACATGAAAATAAGTACAGACAAGAGCAGATGGGAGGTAATTTCGCAGGGAAGGCATTAGCAGCTCGGTGGACAGAGAAAGGCTTCCTGCAGAAGTGACATTTGAGGGGAGAACTGAAAGAATCTAGGGCAAGTAAGACAGAGTAGAGGGGGGAGATCATTCCCCACAAAGGAGACATCCATCATCAGAGCATCATGGAGGCAGAAAATGGAGTCTTGTACAGGAGCAACAGTGACTTGGCCAGTGTAGCTGCCATGTACAGGGTGCTCCTAAAGTCTGGACA
>CM053623.1:40947390-40982868 GCA_028646595.1 Phalanger gymnotis | reverse complement strand
TCACATTTTATAGATGAGTTTCCACAGTTAAATAACTTAACTCAAGGCTACACAGACAGTAAAGCCTAAGAAAATGGAGTTGAAATCAATTCAATAATTCAATTGGTAGAGCACCGGGTGTATAGAATCAGGAAGATCTGAGCTCAAGTCTAATACCATTCATTTTCTAGCTGGGTGACCCTGGGCAAGTCACTTAGCTGCTGTCTGCCTCAGTTTCCTCCTCTATAAAATGAGCACCTACCTCTCAGGGTTGTTGTGAGAATCAGATGAGACATTTGTGAAGCACTTAGCAAAACTTAGGGCACTATATAAATGCTATATTGCAATGATAATAAGAACTATCATGGTTATTATCATGATTAGGCAAAGATGGGACCTGAACCCAGGTCTTCTAAATCCAAGTCCAGTCCTCTTTCTATGATACCATTTTGCCCTCCAGATAGTGACTTGCCAAGAATCAAAGAATCTAGCCAAATGATATTCCTGTTTCTGTCTGACTTAAAGCAAATGGTATTTTATTAATAAGATTATCTTTCAGGGATTAATCCACTTAGCTATCAGAATGGAAAAAAAAACAGGTTGTCAGAAACCATCCCCTCCGAATTCACTGTCAAATATGACTGCTCTGAAAAACTCAATTTAAATAAGCAGTTAGCTGTGTGACTGATGGGTTTCTTTTTGCCTGTGGAGTTCTGCTAAGACCTCAGTTCAGAGATCTAGCGAGGAGAAGGAGCTCCAACTTCGAATAATGCCATCTAAAACATTCAGTGATACCCTAACCCCCAAGTAGCCAGGTTGCTATACAGTAGTTACTTAGCTATTGGTTTTTGTCCTCTTTTCTTGATGTTTTAGTCATCGAGGCCTACTAAAGAAACTCGGCATCTGTAGATCACATGGCCCTCGGGGGAAATTAGATTTTATACTGATTTGTGATTTGGGGCTTTCCGATGCTACTTTTTTTCTTTCTTGATTTATGACTTCCAAAGACTCCCTTAAGTGAATTACAATTCTCTGTTCCCTTGGGGAATTGTCTTTTATCATTTATTTATTTCCTTACCCAAGTCCTTAGTAAAATACTTGGAAGATGACAGAAATGCTTTATTAATTTGTTACAAAGGACAGTTCCTTTCTATTGATATTCAGTAAGCTAATTTCACATGATTCTTCCAGATCATTTTGAAGTCTTTTGTGAGCTTTAAAGTGAGCATTCAGCAACAGTATTCTTATGAGTTGTTAGGAGCTGATCTTTTGAGAGCATTGCAGTTAATTGAATATGTGGCAGAGGAAATAAAAATGCCTAAGAAAATGGAGTTGAAATCAGATCAATAATTCAACAAACATTTGCTGTGCAGGGCACAGTGTTAAGAGTCAATTGCAAAGACTTGGAATCAAAAACCTGTGTTTAAATTTTGGCCCTTCCCCTTCCTACCTGAGGTGGTACTGCCTAAGACGGGAAGAGCACTAGCTCTGAAGTCAGACAATCTGAGTTCAAATCCTACTTGTTTGACCCTGGGCAAATATCTCACTCTCCTTACATTTCATTTTCCTCCTCTCTAAGCCAAGGAGGTCAAACTAGAGGGCTTCTGAACTCTAGATTTATCAGCCCAAAAAGCCTCTTAACCTCTCTAGATCCCATTTTTCTCAACAATAAAATGAGGGGGAGATTGGACTAGCTGACCTACAAAGCCTATTTCAAAGATAAGTCTGTGGTATCATGATCTTACAAATTCTGATTTCAAATGATCATTCTTTAAGAAATAAATGTTTACATCTTGTAGACATTGCAGTTGGTGCACCATTTGCTGGAAAAGATGGAAGAGGCAAAGTGTTCATTTACAATGGGAATGAAGAAGGATTAAACCAGAAACCATCCCAGATTCTGAATGGAGCCTGGGCCTCCCAGGCCATGCCGTCAGGATTTGGCTTTACTTTGAGAGGTGATTCGGATGTAGACAAGAATGATTACCCAGGTAAGTCTTTCCACAGGAGGATTCATTTCATCCATCCCTTCTCTGGAAATCACATCAGGCTTCAGCAACTCTTTCATAAAGGCCGAGGTCAACCTCAAATATAGTCACAGGGGCTCCTTGTATATGATTCCTGGATGGCTTTCCTGCAAATTTAGTCAGACAAAACAAATACTCCCTTTCCTCTCAAGAGACAGCATCAGAGATGCAAGGAAGATTTAAATAGTTACATTGAGCATAAAACCTGTCAGCTTTGGAACAAAAAGATTAAGCCCCCTTTCACCTCAAAATCTCAACAAAGTAGATGTGACAGAAATGGGGACAGTTTCTTCTTAAAGTATTCGATCCTTCACAATTTATGCTGGCCCCACAAGCACCCTCTGTATTTAGTCAAGTTGCCTAAATAGGGCTGGGGTGGGACTGGGGTGATAGCACTTCTTTTGAGTAAGAATTGTTTTTCCCTGTTTCAAGATTTTCTGAAATAGATTGCATAACTTGGCTTGGGCAACTAGGTCACCGTAAACAGAGCTCTAGACTTGGAGGCAGGAAGTCTTGAGTTCGAATGTTACATCAGACTCCCACACAACTTATTTGTTGTGTCCCTGGGCAAGTCACCTAACCTCTGTGAGCCTCAGTTTCCTCATCTGTAAAATTAGGGGGTTGAACCACCTGGCCTCAAAGTTCCCTTCCAACTTAAAATCTATGATGCTTTGAAAAACAAAGCAATGCCTCCCATCCTTCTTTCCAGAGTAGGCAGAAACATTGTCTATACTGTCAGATTTAGTAGATGGGTTGATTTGTCTTACCGAACAGCTTCTTCCTCTCTTTGTCTGTGTCTTTCTCTCCCTCCTCCTTCTCTCCTTTTTTTTCCCTTTGTTATGAGGAGTAGCTCTCTGAGAAGAGGGGTATGGATAGTTTCTAAAATGATATAAAAACAAAAGATCTCCATACAAATATTTAAAAAACAGTAAGACAACAAAGGGGAATTATGGAAGGTGAGACAGTAAAGTATCCTTCATTGGTTCATTTTGATTACAGAGTTATGGAAACTCTCCGTAACTAAATGAATTGTTGTTTGGAAGAATCTTACCAGGGCACATGGAAGTTTTCTACACCCCCCCATAAAGACTTGCTTCAAAAACTGCAGTTTCTAGCCAAGAACTTGAAACTTCTTGGTTTTAAGTTTTTTTTTTTTATTCATTCAGATTACCCGCCTAGTCCAAGATGATTTTGTCTCCAATCACTAATAGTTTACTGACAACCACTGACCCTAGGTTGGTATTTTCCATGTCTAAGCCTTGCTATGCTTCAGGGCAGCTTTCCAACAAGTCAGCTGCTTAAATATACATTACTCCAATTCTCATCCTTTCACTTTCTCTTTCCTCTGTAATGGAACAAAAAGGGGCTTCCACACCATTTGTTTGTTTCCCCTACTTCCATTTTCAGTCTTGGCAGAAGACTTTCATCATATTAACATAGATATTGTGAGCAAACCTTGGGGTTGTGTTCATATCTACACTAATGCCCAGGTAATTATTTGACAACTCAAGGATGTAGCTTTATCCTTCTCTGAGATTACATCATGCCAACCAAGAGCTTCATCAATAACTGTAACCGTGATCAGCTACATGGGAAGGCAGTGAGCTATTTATAACGTATCCTTCCTAAGATTTATTTGTCATTCGATGTTTTAAGATCCAAGGCAGAGAACTTTTTCTCCCCACCACCACCACCCCGTGGTGCTCTTATCTGATTCCTAGCCCTGGAATGTCCGAGTGGTTAGTTAAACTAAACTACCACAATGTAATTTTAGATAAATAGCTGCCTTAGAAAGTTTTTTCTTCTTCATTGTGTTTGACACAGCCTTTCTTTCTCCCATCCTTACAACTAGTGATCTTGACAAATGGAGTGATTCCTGGGTCTGCCAGGATTTAAGGGAGACAAAGGAAATATCCCTTGAAAGGCCAGCCTATCTACTTCCTTACAGTGAAGGGGCAGAAAACATTGAGAAATGGAACAATTTATTCTTAGAGGAATTTTTCCTTTGAGAAGGAAGAAAAGAAGCTTGGAGGCAGAGAAAGGTTCTTGTAAACACTATTCCAGGGACTACTTATCAGCCACCATATATCTCTTTTCACCCCCTCAAATGATCTAGAAAACCTGACAGCAGATGTGGCTGCTCAGAGGAAAAAACAAAAAACCAAGGGAAGTAAGTCTGCTTATCTTGGGAGTGGTCACTGCCCTCCAGTTCTATCTGTAGGAGTTGACAAGTCCAATTTATAGTAACTAATGAAGGCATGTGGAGGGGCCCAGGTGGTGACTTTAAAAAATGAAGTAGCTGATGTCTCTTCCCCTTGTCCTGAATAATAGACCTCTCTGTAGTGCAAGGGTTTTATGAACTTGGGATCCATGACCTTGGGATTAACCTGAGGTCCAGGAACTTATTTTTTAAAATATTTTGATGATTTCAATAGTCAGTTTCTATTGTAATTTTATGTATTTTATTTCATGCATTTAAAAATATTTTCCAGCGGTTGGTCCACAGGGTTCATCGAAGACTGCTAAAGGGGTCCATGACTCCACCAAAGTGAAGGACCTCTCTTCTATTTCACTATTTCAATACTGTTTTTTTGCCCCCGTTATGGATTTCATTCATGTAAAGCACCCTACCCCTTCCTCTTCCTATTAATACAGATTGGCAACTTTTATGCAAGTTAAAGGTCTCAGGGAGATATCCATGGTGCCTACCTACCAAGATCATAAGGATGGGTCACAGCAGGACATGGGCCCAGGTCAACCTGACTCCGAGACAGGCTCTCTGTCCATCATGTCCCAATCAGAGCCCACTTTGGGTATAATGGATCCCTCAGAGCCTGAATGTTCAAAGAAATGGCCTTTGTGCAAAAAAGACATTACAGTTCCCCAAAACAGAAGCAGTTCCCAAGTTAAAAACCATTCAAGAAGATAAAAGCTGCAACAAGAAGGTGACAATCAGACAGCAAGAAGGTTCCCTGAGGTCTGGGGTGTCTACCACTGAGGTCCTAAAAGCTACTTCTGTACTCCTCTGCTCAAGGGGCCCATAGCTGAGTTCTGAATAAATCCACCTTGTGGCAAAGTCAGCTCAGACTGCCCTAAGTCTATACAACTTCCTTGCTCACAACAATCCTGGCTGGTGTTATGGGACCATTCTCCCTAATTCTCCCAATGTTTTAGTCCACCAGAGAGTACAACAAAATGCCTCATTTCAATACTCGAAGGGTCCATTATTTCACGTGCATGGGTATTCTTTATACCAATATAGATATGACCCCTCTGAGCCTAAGTAAGTGATCTTCATGCATTGCTGTGTCTGAAAAGAATGAATAGTCCAGTGGCTAATCTGAAAGTGAGCCTCTCCCAATGCTCCTGGAGCAACACACACGTATTTTGTTACCAGATTGTGCTGAAAACCTTTCTGGTTTGATGAGGTCCAGAGCTCAAACATGTCCTTCAGTCTTCTAGAATCCAAGATCACGGCCAGACCCTGATGAGACAACAGAGTAGGACTTTAACCGAGGCTCTCTAGAATAAAGACTTTTAATTAATTGAAAACCCAGTTAATACAACCCCACATTTTAACAGCATAAATGTCACCTTTATCTACTATGCTATGGATGCTTCTGAGGCTTTCAGTCCTCTCTTGTTATCTTAGAAATAGGTAAATGATGCTTTTGCCTTCCAGAGATCTTGCAATATCCATTTGAATTCTCCATCAAAAATTTTGCCAAGAATCAAAATCAAGTCCACTTGCCTAAACTTTAACGAATCCATCTTTTTTTTTTCCATTGGGAGACATTTGCTTGTCTCTGGTCCTGAAACTAATTTCCTTCCCCCCGCTGATTCTTCAGAGATTAAAGAAGCAGTGTGGTCTAACAGATAGAGAGCTGGCCTTGGAGCCAGCTCTGAAAACTTGGGCTCAAGTCCTGTCTCTGACCCACGCTGGCTATGGAACTCTAGGCAAGCCTCTTAACCTCTCAAGGCTCTGGACCATTCGCTAGACTATAAATTGCAAACAAAGTATAAGTCTGCATTGTTAAAGGGAGTGTCTTCCCCTGGGAGTTCCTTGTGTCAATGGAATTACAGATTTAATTCCTCCCCTTGTCCTTATTTTCTAAAGATTACCAAATATAGCTCATCAGTCTCATCCTAAAAGCCTTTCAGTCCTGGAAATTCTGTTGTTGACTCCTTTGAGGAATATACGACCCTTCATGACCCCATTTGGGGATTTGTCGGCAAAGATACTAGAGTGATTTGCCATTTCCTTCTTCAGCTCGTTTTACACATGAGGAAACTCAGGCAAACAGGGTTAAGTGACTTGCCCAGGTTCACACAGCTAGTAAGTGTCTGAGATCAGATTTGAACTCAGGTCTTCCTGATTCCAAGCCCAGTTCTCCATCTCCTGCTCCAGCTAGCTGCCCTCACCAGAATGGGCCATCCCAACCTGGTGACTTGAATTCCTTGAGAGTTGCTTGGTATTCCTTTACAATTATCTTACCATCTTCTCCCACATTTGGATGATCACTTGTGGAATATGCTGTAGAAAGAATCCTTGTTCAGTCAGAAGCTGAGTTAATTGGCCACTGAGGTCCCCGTCATCTTGTGATCTTTCAAAGAAATGCCTTTGGCATCACATCCCTAGTTGCAGCAAATACTGCCTCAGGCCTGGAAGACAAGCAAGTTCTTGGTTGAGGGAGTGTGTGAAGGAGGAAAATTCTGTGCATCAAGGTTAATGAGGCTTACCATAGTAAGTAAAATTGGTGTGGCCACCTGTGAGTTTGAAAGACTGAGATATGTTGATCAAAAGTTGGGCGAATACCCGGCCTGAAAGTTATCTGTTCTCCTCCCTTAGGGTAACAGGCTCAGTCTAGAAAGGAGCTGAGAATCCCTTCAAAGTCCAGAGTAAAGATCCCATGGCCTCCATTTATGATTTGTGGATGGTCTGGAATTCTAAGAAACTCTTGCAAAAAGAAAGGAAAAGAGTGAGACAGTGTTTGTGTCTATATTAAGCATTTGGTCAATTCCATTATTATTGCTAAACGTCTAGATAATCTAAGGAGGAAGATCAAACTAGCCAGTATTCTGGTTGGAAAGAGCTCTGAACAAAGGTTCAAATCCCAACTCAGACATTTATTCATATGAATGACCATGGGAAGTCACTTTACCACTTTAGCTCGGTTTTGTTATTTTAATTGGAGATAATGATAGTGCCATCTTTTCCTCAAGATTGTTGTCAGGAAACTGCTTTGTAAACCTAGAAGCACCTTGTAAATCTAAGTTGGTGTTTTGAGTCATATCTGGGAGCATGTAGCTTGGATAGACATTAACTTAATAAAATACCTAGTAAAAATCGTGCTAAGAAGTGTCTAGGGAAGTTTATTTCCTTTGGTAGAATGGGAAAAGGAAGAGAACTTCCCATTTGTAGTTCGACTTTGAAAGTTAATGCTTTTCCTTTGGCAGTAAAATTATTTGACAAGCCAGGATGTATCCTTTGTTCTTTTCATAATGGCCAAACCCATACAAGGTTTGGACCAAGGGTCCTTGTCAACCATTTCCTTGTATATGATGAGCACAGCAGCCATTGTGGTAATTTGATATTCCTTACAAAGATTAGCTGTTGGCTCATTCACAAAAATGAAGACAGGTTTACAACATGTGTGCATCAGAATCTATATGTCTTTCTACTATATATATATGTATGTTATATACAGCATATATGTATATTGCCTGATGAATATATCTTTAGACATATTGCCTTAAAAGTCTTTTTTGCACATTTAAATCTGATTTTCCCAATGGTTTTTTTTACTATAAATTTGGTTCTGTGTTTCTCTGGGAGGTGGGGGCAAAATTGTTGACCCTAGGACATACCCCCTCCCCCAAAAAAACATATTTGTTAATACCGAAAACCAAATTTCAAGAGAAATGGCCATTTCTAAAAGTAAAATATATTTTTTTAAATTACAAAGTAAGAATACAAGATAATTAGGGCTATTTTTATATTTGGCACAATAAATTCAAGGTCTAAAGGAAAAGAAAATAATTCTAGCATAGCTGAAAAGGTCACATTAGGCTAAGGAGTCACTTCGATTACACAAGATTTCCAAAAGGATATTCTAACTCAGTTCAGTAAACATTTATTAAATGTCTGCCATATGAACCTAAGATCTGGAGTCTCTTCAGATTGAGGGAACCTCTCTGAAGGCGTGGGAGAGCTCTAATAATATCCCTCTGCTACAGGGGCCCATTTTTAATAGTCCTCATGGAAAATACAGGAAATCAGTGCTTCCTCAGTCCTTATCTTGATTGATGATTCTCTTTGGATTTTGATTATTAAGTAGGTGTCTTCCAGGATGTCCTTTGAAGACAGAAATATGGCACATTTCCCCACACAATTTTTTATGTTAACTGATTAAGTGGATAACGGATAAAGATTTTGAGTGAAGGTCATTTGAGAATAGAAATATGCAAATATGTTTATGAGAAAAAAAAAATGAGTGGCTAGTTTACTTTCTCCTGACCCAGCTGTTGATAAACATGATGCCATATATTTCTTGGTCACTTGAAAAGAAGTCAACCAATGTCATTGTTCTTTTTTCAAATCCTGAGATTTTTGCTCTAATTTATGTCTGTCTAATCTGGGTAATTTGGCATAAGGAATTCTTAGTGAGGAAATTCTCTTTACCAAAGCAGATTTGTGACTTATAGCCTTTAAAAATTGCTTGGGGTCACTGAGGGGTTACATCATTCACCAGCGCACATCTAGTCAGTATTTGTCAGAGAAATGACTTGAACTCAGATCTTCAAGCCTTTGCTCTATCCTCTATACCATGATATTTCTCTTAATATAGTTGCCTGAAGGAAATGTCCAGTCAGTAGGAGGTACAGTGTGACCTCATGAAGAAGCTACTCTAGTATTTGCCTATTCTTCAGACCATCAACCTCAGGTGTATAGATCCCAAGTCTCCAGAGTTTCCTATAGTTTCAGGCCCCTGCCCACTCCTACCCTCCATTGAATTAGATTCCCTGAATCTATCGACTTGGAAAACCAAGAGACAACACAAAAGGGTGATTTTAAGGCATTGAAGTTGTCAATTTCTAGTTCATATTAAGGTAAGTTGAGTTGGTTGGGTTTGCTGTTCAGCATGATTTCCTTAAAAACTCTGTCTAGATCTGGAAATTTCTTACAAGTGGTTGCTTCTGATGAGATAAAGACAGGATGTTTTCACAATCATGGTATCTCAGCTATCCCACTTGAACTCAGTTAAGCAGAGTTTTGCTGCTGTCATATAGTATAGTGAGAAGTGTGCTAGACTGAAGACATGACTTTTCCACCTATAAGAGTCTAAGGTCCTACAATCATTTTACCTCTGAGGGCCTCAGTGCCCTCATATGTAAAATTGGGAGGAAGAGAATTGGACTAGATGGTCTTTAAGGTTTTCTTCATAACTAATATTCCGTGATCCTGTTTGTCACCCTCCTTGCCAAGCATTATCTTTCTACCACTTGTCGTGCTTCTTTCCCCGTCATGAAATCCAGCAACACATCAATGAAGTGCCATCTTTGATCTTTATTGGTGCTTCCTCCATGCATGAGGAAGGAAGTCTGCCCTACTCTTTATATAAGAAAACCTTATAGGTCACCATTACAACTCTTCCTGTGGGAGGAGACCATGAGACTGATTTTCCTATATTATTTATAGATGCTGGAGACAATGAAGGCCATGTTGGAATTTATGAAAGGGTGTTTTCAAATGTTGCACAGGAAGGTAGGTAGGCATGGGTGGGTTGTAATCTGTATCACTGAGGAAGACATCCAAATTGTTGAGATCATGGGCCCATTTGAGTATTTGAGGATGTCTATATTATCAATTATGAAATAATTATTCAGTCCTAAGTTCCTACATGGCTGAAAACCATCCATACACATCATCCATGAAGGGCCTCACCAATTCATCCACATAATTTTAATAATAAGACCAGACAAAATGAGCACATGCAAAGACTAACATATTTCCAAGCACAGAAACATGGAAGTGTTATGGCCTTTTAAGGAGAAGTTGTTATTACTGTGGACCTGGAACCAAACTCATGGTCTCCTCTCAGTTGAAACAGTGAGAAGGAAGAGTAGTAGAAAAAAACCAAAGACCCCAGGCATAATTTGTTACTGCTCTATTAAATATTTATTTATCTGTTTGATATTTGAGTGTTCATAATGTGCTAAGGACTAACCAGAGTCTAACCACAAATCTCTCTGGAATATGGCCAGAGCTAGAGGTGAGCGATATGTAGAATGAGGTGGGGTTATATCCCACAATTCCACCCCTGTTCTTTTCTACATTAGTATATGCCCTTGCTATTAATAACAACCATTAGCAACTTAATTCCATAAATAGAAAAAATCTTTTCACTTTTGTATTCCACTAGAAATAAAAATAATATTTATATAGTGCTTTGCAACTTGTAAGATGTTTCACAAATATTATCTCATTTGATCCTTGCATCAACCTTGGGAGGTAGGTGCTATGATTATCCCCATTTTACAGATGAGAAAACTGAGGCAGACAGAGGTTACAGGATTTATGCAGGGTCCTACAGCTAGTAATGTCTAAGGTCATATTTGAACTCAGATCTTTCTGACTCCAATGCCAGTGGGATTATAGCTCAGATATACGGATAACCTCTTTTGCATTAGGAAATTCAGTTTTACCACTTTCAATAGTAAACACGCCACAGTCAGGTAAGGAAAGGACAGGCTGAAGATAGAGGAACACAGTCAGAAGAAACAAGAACAACAAAACCAAGGAGTGAACCTTTCTGCCCCTCAGGGAGTGACAGAAATAGGAGATGGAAGTGCCCACTGACCTCTTTTCTGAGCCAGAGAGGAAAAAAAATGTAGAAAATCTCCCTGACCTCAATAAGAGCCAGCAGAGAAAGATAATGAAAAATGAACCCTTTTGCCTACAAAAAGGCTCTTTTCTACAGTGTTTGTGTAAATATATGTTTGTACAAATGCACTAACATATAGGTGTATTACATGTGTGTATGTAACCCATGTATTATGTATATTATAATACATGTGATACATATACACATATGTATATAATGTGCATATATAATACATATATATTTCAAGCTGCAAAATACTGGGCAATCATTGGAATCTCCTATTTTCAATGGCAATGATTTAAAAAAAATCCAGCTTTTTGATCTTAGTGGTATAGGGATTCCCCCCTACCAATCTATATCATAACCTTTTCTGCAACATATGGTCTTAGAGTAATATCTCCAACACTGAGATACTGTGGCTTGTGTAGTCATGAAACATGTGTGGTAAATAGAACTTGAACCCCAATATACCTGACTGTAAGCCCAGATGTGAGGGAAGGAATGAGTGAATAACTGAAGCTGATGAATGAATGCTGGAGATACAAGTAGAAAAGAAAAATTAGTCCTTAGCCTTAAGGAGCTCACGTTCTGTTGGGGGTAGACAATATATACAGAAGATATCAGCATCGAGACAGCTGGAAAGGACCCCTAGTCCTTAAGGGATGGTTGCCAGAGAGATTACAATGCATCTTTAATGTCAGCTCCACTGATAAAGTCAGACCGGTTTCTGATGTTGAACCATTGAAAGAGTGCCAAGGATTTTGGAAGTGAGAACTTTCTTTTCTGTATTTCCTTCTATCCATTGTCTTAGAAGTGTTTCTTTCGTTTTTGCATAGATCTTTTTCTCTTTCAGTCTGTTCTTTCAAACATTTGTTCCTTTTCTATAGGGACCATTCAGCTGGCTGTATAAAAGTTAGTGAGCCCTCAGATATTTTCTGCCAGGACCAGCCTAATTTACTAGTGGGATGGTATAGAAGAGGGTATCATGGGGAGTTCCAAAGGATTGCCATAGTGGTTGAGAGGGGGAAGGATTCAGGTTGGTTAGAATAGGGTGAGGTTTCGGAAGGAAGTGGCAAGAACAATTCTCATGCCAGATCTCCTCCATTCTGTACCCATGAAATTAATTTTTAAAAAATCAATCAGTAAGTTCCTTTGTGAGTAAGGGAGAATTTTTTACATTTCCATTGTGACCCCCACAACTCTTAATACAAGTGCTAGGCATATAGGTCATTAAATGCTGGATTGAGTGATAGAAATCAATGACATGAGTTCATATTCTAAATCTTTAAAAAGTATTTCAGAATCTGTCTTTTTGCCTTTAGTTCATTGGAAAGTAATCTGATTTCCTTTGAAGAGAAGCTCATTCCTGACAAGGGCCCCCAATAAATTCAGAGGCTACTTTATTTGGGTAGGGTTTTGCCTATAGTGAACCATTTTTTTTTCATTGCCTGCTTTATGTATGCATGTGTTCCTGTGCTAAACTATAATATAGAATAACAGGACACCTGGAAGATATGGTGTCAAAGACATTATGGTCTACTTAGAAAGCCAAAGCATTAACATACATAAAACAGATTACTACTACCACACCCAAATCAATCATTAAATGTCAACTAAATGGTACAAAATGCGTTGTAGAGGGGAGGGAGAGATGGAGAAAGGGATAGAGAGAAAGATCACTTCTAGCTAGGGTAGTAAACGAACACTTCTTAGACAAGCTAGAATCTCGAAGTGAGCCTTGACTGATAGGATAGAGGAGAGAATTTCAGGTGGCAGGACCAGTGTGAATAAAGGTAATGAGGCAAAATATAATGTAAACATGGAGGTAAAACAGTATGGGTAGAATGGAGAATTTATGTAGGAAATAGCTAAGGATAAGGTAGGGAAGCCAGATTGGAGAAAGCCTTGTAAAGCCGAGTGTGGTATAGACTCCTAACCTCACTACCTGGGCTGTTTTTCTCACCGAAGCTTACTCACACTGGAAATTCTGGGTTTCTTAGAGAGTAGGATTAGTTCAGTCATTTTCCAGTCATGTCCAACTCTTCATAACCCTGTTTGGCATTATCTTGGCAAAGATAATGGAGTGGTTTGCCATTTCCTTCTTTAGCTCATTTTACAGATGAGGCAACTGAGGTAAACAGGGTTAAGTGACTTGTCCAGGGTCATACAAAAAGCAAATATCTGAAGCCAGATTTGAACTCAGGAAGATTAGTTTTCTGACTCTAGATCTGGCACTCTATCTACTGCACCACCTAGCTGCCCTAGAGAGTAAGATACCACACACCTAGGATCCAAAATGTCTCTCAGAGTCATAAGCAAACTATGAAGTCACTTCTCTCCTTATGGTTCTCACTATTCTCTTGTTAGGCAAAACAGCTTCTTTTCTGTTTATATGTATGTATATATATATATATATGTTTGTGTGTGTATGTGAAATACATATACATACATGTGTACATATGCATGCTTAGATATGATGAAAGTATAGTATATTGAAAATGAAAATGTTTTTTAAGTCTAGAATTCCTGGGTTCAAATCCAATCATAATGACTGGGAGAGCCTGGGTAAATTGCTTACCACTAGGCAACTCTGCGTTGGTCAAGAAAATCTTCACTGGGAGATCCCTCTATCAATGGAATCACAAGAGTGATGAAAAAAATATATACCCGTATGCAAATATGTAAAATCCCTAGACATATTTAACTTGCAAGCACCAAAACTGGTTACTTACTGAAAATACGAGGTTAAGTGGGAATGGGTTTCCAAATGCGGCTATTTATGTGCTTTGAAAAGCTTAAAGGATGATTCACTAGTAATACCTTGAATACATTGATCAAATGGAAACATTTTAGAAAAGAAACAGCTGTGGTAGTCAGGCAAGAGTCGCTAACATTTAATAATCTAGTCTAATCCTATTAAAACGTTACTCTCTAACAGCCCCATCTGCTACAGGCATTAACCCAAACAGCAGAGGGAAGTGCATATTTGTTGTAGAAGCAAAAATTTCAGGCTATAGAAACTGTACAGAAAAAATGGCGCCATGCCAAGGTTATCATTTTCTTGTACAAGCTCATAATATATGATGATTATGTCACAAAGGCAATTTAGATAGTTATACTTGGGGCCAAGGGGGACTGTGAAATGGTGCATCTGTTTTGATGAGTAGAACATTGTACAATGTGTGCACATGTGCATGAGCAAGAGACAATACGTAAGAGGAAATAAATGGATGGGTAGATTCACCCAAATAGGGTAAAAACTGAAGCCAGAGTATAATGTATTTTGTCAAGCTTTGAGCCCACTTAAAATCACCAGTTTGACATTTGGAACCAACTTCTCAAGCCATATAGTCTATTTTTTTTTCCTTGCAAAACTCCTACTCATATTTTTAAGAAAAGCAGAACACCAAGCTGCTTTCATGTAACTGTATTTTGATAATTTCAGTATAAACAAATTAGAAATGAGCAGATTACTTTTCTACTAAGATGATTTGTGAATTTAGAGGAAATTAAAAATTTAATGGAAAGACTAGGAGATAGCAGTGTCAAGTAGTAGAAAGGGTCCTGGGAGCCAAAAGACTAGACCTCAAGTCAGAAATTTGCTAGTCATTAGTTGTGTAACTTTATGCACATCACTTCAACTTTCTGGGCTGCATTTACAATTGGATGATTAGATACAACCTAAAATTCTGATTCTAAATTAGGACTGTAGTTGACCCAACCTCTCACTGCTCTTCCTCATTAGTGACACTAGGACAATATGTCAAATGAGTTGATCAAAGGAGTTCACTCTTTGGCTTATGAAGTTATGAGTAAACTTGATGAAGATTGATATTGACCATGTCAATGTCAAAATCCAAATGTTCACTGATAGTGCCAGGCACTATGTTAAGTGCTAAGGTTACAAAGGTTACAAAGAAAGGCAAAGATAGTCCCCATCCTCAAGGAACGCACAGTCTAACGAGAGAGACAATGTGCCCATAACTATGCATAAACTAATTGACTAATGTCCATTGTCTATTCAAGAGTTCAGCATTTCCATGCTTAAATGGCTAGTGTCAACAACAGCCTCTTGGGTTTTGCTAACAAAATCTGGATAATGTTCCAAATGTATATATTCCCAAAGACGTTTTAGTGACTTCCTCCATCAGCACTGAATAGCATTTAGGGTAGTGAAGGCAGATAGTGAGAGTAATACAGAGGGGTATTTGAAAAGGCATGAGAAAGGATGGAGTAAGAGGGCAAGGGATTCCAGATCAGAGGACAGCAGATTCATTGGAAATTATTTATTAGGTCAAGACTGAGTGAGGGTTAGAATGAGAGAGGAGGAACGTAAGTGCAAAGAAAAAAACCAAGTGAAGGTTGTTGTTTTTTTTAAGGATGGAAGAGACACGGGTATTTTTGTAGATGGTAGGGAAGGAGTTAGTAGATAGGAAGAGATCAGAGAGAGAGAGAGAGTTGAGGTGGGGATGGAGAGTTGGGGCAATTTGCTGGAGAAGAAGGGAGGAGACGAGATCAAAGCAATGTGGTGATATAAGAAAGTTTGGCCTTGGAAAGGGGAAGACCCATTTCTGCATTTGAGCCTAGGTGTAAAGGAAGAGAGAATGACAGAAGATGGCTGCATTCATATGTCACTAAGGGTGTCACACATGGATGCGTTATAATCAGTCCAGTGGAGGGAACAATCGAATCAGCGAGACTGCAGATCCACAGAAGTGCTTCAGTATACGTAGTAACTGCAACAGCAATATGCCAGTCAGTCATTAAACATTTATTAAGCATCTGCTATGTGCCAGGCACTATGTTAAGTCCCCACCTTCAAGAAACTCACAATCTAATGGGAAAGACAATGTGCCAATAACTATGTATAAACTAGCTATATACAGGATTAAGAAGAGATCATCAAAAGAGAGAAGGCACTAAAATTAAGGGGGACCAGGAAAGGTTAGGCATAAGCAAACAAATAAATGGGTATGTATTAAGTGCTTACTATGAGAAAAGCATTGTGCTCTGAGGATACAAATAGAGAAGTAAGGCAATCCCTTCTCTCAAGGAGCTCACATTCTAGGAGATGACGACACATGTGGAAGGTTTCAGCTGCAAGTCATGATGGAAGAACCCAGTGATTATTACGGTGCAGCAGCAAAGCAGATGGCAATACCTTTTCTCTGATGTCATTTTCACTAATACAATCATATCAGTTTCTGACGTTGAACTATTTTAACAATTGTCAAGGACTTGGTGGCAAGACTTTTCTTTTCTGGGTCTTTAAGTAGCTGAGCCTAAAGCACCACTAGGCTACATCTCCACAGAGCTGGCTTTCCAGGATGACAGTTGAGGGCACTAGGCTGATATTCCCGAGGTCCTTACTGTCTGTGTCCTGGGCTCTTTCTAGCAGGGTCTGAAAGGAGATGGGATTAAGGTGGTGGTGATAGTGTTAGCTAACCTCGATATAATGCCATTGGGTTACAAAGAATTCATCTGCTTCATCTCACTTGCTCATCTCAACATTCCTGTAATGTACATTGGGGGAAAGATAGGATCCCCCTTCCCATTTTAAAGATTAGAAGCTCAGAGAGATAAATCGACTTGGTCAATATTACATAGTTTATGAAAGATAGGATTAAAACAGAGATCCCCTGCCTCTAAGACCTGTGAACTAGACCAGAGCCTTTTGGTCTATATGTTGTTAATATTTTAAAAATTCCATCATCTAGAAATTATTCCTTCAACTGTTATATTTAAGGTATAAGAGATATCCTAAATTGAGCTTTGGGGCAGGGCAAGCTGTAGGCTCAGTGATGAAATAGCTAACATCTGCCTTCAGGAAACCTAGCCTCCATTTGCTACCTTTTATCCACTGCCACACCATGGCATGTCCTACCAGACTCCACAGGCACCTGCTTCTTCTTCCATTTATGAAAACACTTCAACCAGACATCTGTAAACCCATTCATGTTAAGGTAAAAATGACTGATGGAATCTGCATTGAAATAGGCCAGCAGATTCCCAAGTAAAGGAATAAGGCCCAATGGAAGGACTTCAGGTATCAGTCTTCAGTGGGCAACATGTTGGGGAGTGAAGAGTAAAAGCATCCTGTGTAAGTCTAGTTTCCAACTTTATCTTTATGACATCAGCCTTGCTTAGCAAACATCTGACATCAAACAACCTATTATTCAGGGTGTTTTAACTGACATAATGATGCTTGATTCTAACACATGGCAAACTGAATTGGGTCTACCACTAGTGAAGTGAACAGGAGAAATTCTATGAAGGCAGAGCTAAATGCCATCTAAGCCATGGGACAGCCCATGAACTACAGATGTCTGTATCAGCAGCTTCAGCCTCTGAGGGCTGGTGAGTGGGCAACAGAGCAGGGGTATGATTTTTTTCTGCCATAGACTGGCAATGACATATGGGCCATTATTTTCATGAAGCTGGTCATGGTCAGACATTCATTTTCTTGGCTTTTGTCAGCTATCGAACAAAAAATAAACCTTCAGTAAACTAGAATGCTACAGCCTCATGGCTCATGAATGTTTTTCTTCAGAACTCAGTTGGGAACTTTTCACACAGATTGTTAGGGTGAATACTTTCTGCTTTAGAAATTATGAATGCTTTCTGAAGCATTTCTTCTTTAACTAGTCACCCTTCCTCTCAATGATGTTGTATAGGTTTCAACATAAGGGCAATGAATAAAAGCTGCTTCTGTCTATTTTTAGATGATCGTGCTTGCCAGACTTTAGGAGACTTATCTAAATGCTTGCTTTCCACAAAAATGAGTTATGTTTATCCAGTGCCAAACATCCACAGAGATTTCATAATCCTCTGCTTACAAACGAACATTATTGTATTTACTGACATGGTTTTCCTTCATTTTTTTTCTTCCATGTAATTATCACTCTAAGGAGGGATAGTGGAAATCAAGGGAGAATGCCGTATTCAACTGCCATACTTGGCAACCTTGGTTACAATTTGTGTTTCTTAGCTCCCTTTACCAAAGAACAGCGACTCCTCCAAAGTTACCCACAACCAGAAGCAAAATTAATTGGAATCTAGCAATCAAAACAGGCAGTTAGGTAGTGTAGTGGATAGAGTGCCAGGCCTGAGGTCAGGAAGACACATCTTCCTGAGTTCAAATCTGGCCTCAGACGCTAGAACTGTTTGCCTCAGTTTCCTCATCTGTAAAATGAGCTGGAGAAGGAAATGGCAAACCATTCCAATATCTTTGCCAACAAATCCCCAAAATGGGGTCACAAAGTGTTGGACAGGACTGAAAAACAACTGAAAAACCACAACAGAGTTAGGGGAGTGAGATCAGAGAAGGCTTCACAGAGGAGGTGGCAACATAGCCAAAACAGCAAAAACAGGAGGTGGCTTTTCTAGGCAGTCCAAACCACTGAAGCACTTCAGCTACAACCTTCTCTCAAAGAAAAAGAGGCAGAGTTGGCCCCGGATCCTACCTCCAAGAATACTGGGAATAGCATCCTCTCATAGGCCAGTGGCCCTGCCTCTAGCTCAACTCTCCCAGTGCTCATCCAGGGGAGCAGCTCCTTTGGAGACAATTCCCTCTACAAGTGATGCTGCCCCCACGTCCTCAAAAGTTCTCACCGCCATCATCCTTGGCACTGTTAAATGTGTAAACGTCACAATTGGATATGGTTTTAGTGATGGCCGTGGCACTAAGGAAATTGCTTTGCTGTCTGCCTTGCTACTGTACCCTGAGCACAACTGGACTTTTCCATATGCCATACAGATATATAAATAGACTTCTATGTGTATCCTCTTTCACTATTAGACTGCGAGTTCTTTTTTCAGTAAGTTCTGTCCTACCTCACTACCTGTGTCCCCAGAGCTTAGCACAGTACTTAAGGCATTTATGTTCATTCATTCATTACTTCACTCAGTCATCTGAGTTGGGCCTTAAATGAGCAGCAGTAGGTTGTCAACGGGGACATTCAAGGGATAGGAGCATAGCCAAGGCACAGAGGTGGCAAAATATATACAGGGTAATAGTAAATAAACAATGTTGGCCAGAGCATTGTGGGTATGATGGGGAAGAAGGTTGTTGTTTAGTCATTTCAATCCTGTCCAACTTTTCAGGACCCTTTACCATCTCGGGAAGGGGGATAGGAAGGGAGAAGGGATAGAATTTGAAACTCAAACCTTTAAAAACAATGTTAAAATTGTTTTAACATGTAATTGGGGAAAATAATTTTTAAAAGAGACACTTGAGATAAGTCCAAAAATAGGTTGGTACCAGATTTTTGGAAAGTCATAAAAGCAAGACTAAGGATTTTGAATATCTGAAATGATCCATAGGTTTGGATTCGAGATAGGTAGCACCAGTGGAGAGATAATTTGGTGTAATAGCTAAAGCCAACCTGGAAATCAGCAAGATCTGGGTTCATGACCCACTTCTGATGAACACTACCTGTGTGATCCAAGGCAAACCACTTAACGTTTTGTTGCTCTAGGCATTTCTAACTCTTAAGTTAAGGAGCAAATGCTGATGTGCATTGGTAAAAGGAGTTTCCTCACATCAGCGAAATGACAGGTCCAATCTCTATCCCTGTCCAAATCACTAATGTAGTCCCCACATATTACTCCATTCCTCTATGTGCAATTACACCATTCCTCTATTCTAGGAGGACTATGTGGAATTACCCCATTCCTCTATTCTAGGAGGACTAGAGCTCTCAAAGGAAGTGATAAATGCTTATAGGTGGCCACCAGAGTTCCAAGAACCCCATACCCCTCCATGCAACAATTTCAGTTGATTCTTTAATGTCTACCACCTCTCTTCCTGTGGCCTCCAACTCCTGCTACCCACTCTCTCAGGACTCCTAAGCAAATCACCTTCTTGTTCTGCTCACCTGTCCATTTGAAACAGAGCTGGTCTTTTGTAGTTGGAGAATCTCCAACTTTAACAATTCCCTTGGTGGATTGGTGAAACCTAAGGCTCTAACTTCTCCATTTCAAGCAATGGTTTCAAAGCTTGGCTTCTTTCTTCTTAAAAACAGAAAAAATGCAAATTTGGAGGAGATTGACACAAAACATGGGGGTAATACATTTCTCCTGTGACCTCACATTTTCAGTCATTTTTTCTTGCTGACTAAATCTGCATCCTTGTTTGATTTCAGCAAAAATATTCACTGGATCCAAGAAAAGTCAAAACAAAAATAAACATTTTGAGCAATGATATGGGTCACCAAAAGCCTAGCATTTTAGAGTTCCATTTCATTTTGTTTTATTTTTCTGTTGAGGAAAGAGAACAAAGGTAATTTACCAGACTCAGGTTTTTTTTTTTTCCAGAAAAGGAATAGGAGAGTGTAAAGTTATTTTTTTAAGGACCTGCCTGTGGACAACTCTTAAAAAAAGAAAGAAAGGAAAGGAAAAGAAACAGGCGGTTGATAAAAATCTGAGACCTGTTATCTCATGGTGATAAAGAAAGAAAGTATGTGGAGTTATGAATCTGAATGTTAGCACCACAATTGATCAGCCTCCAAATCACCATTGAAGGCCTGAGACAATGAAATATGTGCCCTGCTTGCCAAAAGCAAAAAGTTAAGATCATTAACAAAAAATATATACGTGAACCACAACATGGCTATCATAGCCAATCTCCCAGTTGGGGAAAGAAAATCGATTGGGCAGAAATGCAAGTCAACAAATGAGTTCTCCTCCACTCCAGAGGCTCCTTCCAGCAGGCACAATACCAAGGTGGTGTCTCAGAAGACAAGCATTTTTCTGGGGTTGATAACTAACTGGGTGTTTGGACTCTAGATAACCATAGCCACATTTCCATATAGAAACTACTTGTGATGCAGCCAGGGCTCTTATTTTCCACTGTAGGAAAAAACATCCCATTCTGGGGTGCTGAGATGAAAGACTCTTGAAGAAATAAACCATCTTTATTTACCGTCCTAAGGATTAAGCACGGGCTTTTTTTTTGCACAGGATAGACACTTTCTTAAATTGAATTTCATTTGTTCTGAGTGTTCCGGTACCAAAGTTCGGCTATTTCTGTCTTACCTGCTAGATCTGGTATCTTCTTTCAAAGCATACCTCAAAGTAACATGTAGATTTTCTTCCTAAAAATTTCAGCTTAGAATATGTAAATTCGTCAGAATTTGCCCAGGTTTCATACCATACATTCTCAACAAATGAGTCTTTTCTTTGTTGTCTTCATCAGCAGAATCCGATTTTACTTGTTTTCTTGCTAATTTATTCCAGAGATTCTATGCTCACAGTTGATTTTCAGAACTTTATATACTCAATATATGTTTCTAAATAGCTCACCTTATGGGGGGGAGGAGGAGAAATAAAGGGAAAAAGAGAGCGAGAAAAGATAGGAGAAAAGAGTAAGAGAAGAAGGAAAAAAAGAACAAAAGAGAAAGAATTTGAAGAGCAAGAGAAGAAAGAAAACAGGAAAAATAAAAAAGGAAGAAGGGAAAGAAAGAAAGTGGGGAGAATAAAATATATTTTCTAGCAGATTTTTCTCCAGCAGATTGCAGCCTCAATCACTATCCTCCATTATCCTTCTCCCTATTCATTCTCTACTGACTTCAAACATGTCCAAATGCTGCCCCCTCCGTCTTTATAAAACCTTCCCTAAACCTCACCATCGCCAGGATGTTGTCATATGCGTGCCTTCTCTTTCTCAGCCAAACTTCTAGAAAAAAAGCTGCCTGTTCCAGCTGCCTCCACTGCTCTCTTCTCAGCCTTCGACCCTTAGCCGTTTGTCTTTCGACCCCGTCACTGAACTGAAACTGCTCTTTTCAAAGTTATTAGCAGTCTCTCAGTTGCCAAATCTGGTGGTATTTTTTCCCCACTCTTCACCCTTCTAGAGCTCTCTGTCTAATGGTGGTGACCACCCTCTTCTGAATAATCTCTCTTCTCTTGCCTTCCATGACACTATCACAGAGGTTCTCCTCCTGCCTGTCTGACCACTCCTTCCCTGTCTCCTTTGACTGTTCATTATCTATATCATGTTCCTTCCTGCATCCCCCACCAACGGCGGGCATTCCCCAAGGCTCTGACCTAGGCCTCCTACTCTTCTTTCACTGCATTCTTTTTCCATGACCTCATCTGCTTCTGTGGGTTTCAGTTATCACCTCCATGCAGATGATTCACAGAGCTGTCTATATCCAGACCCTCTTTCTTCTCAACCTCAGTCTTTTATCACTAGTCACCCCTTAGACACTTCAAACTAGATGTCCCAGGGATGCCTTAAGCTCAACATGTCTAAAACTAGACCCATTATTTCCCCCTAAACCTTTCCCTTTTCCCAACTCCCCTTTTTCTGTTGAAAACATTGCCATTCTTCTTTTTTATTGGAGCAGGGTACGCATAGCAATTAGGGCTAAGTGACTTGACCAAGGCCACACAGCTAGGGTGTGTGTCAAGTGTCCGAGGCTGGATTTGAACTGATGTCCTCCTGACTTCGGGGCCAGTGCTCTACTTACTGTACTACCTAGCAGCCCCAAAGGATTGTTGTAAAGATCAAATGAGATAATATATCTTTTTGCTTTTTTGTTTGTTTTGGAGGGGGAAAGCGACTCTTCTAATCTCCCAGGTTGGTAACCTCAGGTTTTCTAAGCTCTCATTCCATCTGTTGCCAGATCTAGGTGTTTCTGCCTGCACAACATTTCTCATATACAACCCCTTCTATTTACTCACATTTACTCACCTTAGTTCAGGCTCTTGTTACCTCTTACTTGGATTACTACAACAGCCTCCTAATTGGTCTTCCTGCTCAAAGTGTTTCTCTATTCCAGTCCGTCACACCCAAGTGATTCTACTTAAGTGCATATCTGACCATTTTTGTTGTCATTCAGTTGTTTAAGTCATGTCCAACTCTTTATGACACCATTTGGGATTTTCTTGGCAAAAATACTGGAGCGGTTTGTCATTTCCTTCTCCAGCTCATTTTACAGATGAGGAAACTGAGGCAAACAGGGTTACATGACTTGCCCAGGCTCACACAGTATGAGGCCAGATTCAAACTCAGGAAGATAAGTCTTCTTAACTCCACACTGGGCACTCTTTCCACCACACCATCTAGCTGCCCTATCTTACCATGGTGCTCCCCTTGTTAAAACTCCTGTTCCTCCCTGTTTTCTCTAGGATAAAATCTAACTTCCTTGTTTATCTCTGTCGTAGTCTTTCCCAGAATATCACTCTGGCCTCATTGGACATTATTCCCATTCTTTCGCTCTGCTATCCAGCCCAACTGGCCTGTTCTCTGCTCTCTACTCAGGAGACTCCATTGCTTCTCAGTTTCTTTGCCCTGGCCATCCTTCTTGTCTCAAATATATTCCTTCTTCACCTTTGCCTCAAAGAACTACTCTCTACCTTCAAGACACATCTGAAACACCAACTTCTGCATGAAGCCTTTCCTGGTCCCCCCATCCCAAGTGCTCTTGTCCTCCTTCTGAAATTGCCTCCTTTAATTACTCTATATTTCTGTTTATTTATTCTCTTTCTATTTATTCCATTTGTATGTCCTCAT
The DNA here is from genome assembly GCA_028646595.1 of Phalanger gymnotis. NCBI lineage: Eukaryota > Metazoa > Chordata > Mammalia > Diprotodontia > Phalangeridae > Phalanger > Phalanger gymnotis. The sequence goes on along the minus strand of CM053623.1, from coordinate 40,959,463 downwards.
CTATCCCCTGAAAATATGAGTTTACCAGTAAGGATTATGTCATTGGTTGTCTTTGTAGTCTCAGTATCTAGCACAGGGCTTTGCACATAGTAAGAACTTAATAAATGCTTGACTGATTATGTGAGACAGAGCTGTCTAGAGCATCATTCTGTGGAAACATCAGGGTCTGTGGTTTCTGAGATAGAACATTTCACTTTCTTCAAATTAGTTCAGTATCTTCCTTTGGCATGAAAGAAAATTATTGTTCTACTGAAAGAGCTAGGGGAAAAAAGTAAAGAAATGAGAAGATAATTATAAAAGTATTTTAAACAATTAAAACTATACAAGTACAAGGTGAGATTAACATGAAAATTTTAAATAGACATGTTTTGGGAAGGCAAAATAAATTCATCTAGAAACTTGCGCTCTCAATTATCATGGTTGACTACTGTGGCTAAAGCGCTGAGCCCGGAATACTGGGCCAACCTGATTTGAGCCTGGAGTCAGGAAGTCATGAAGTTCAAAAAAGGCCTCCTCCTCTTGCCACGTTGGTGTGAGGATGAAATGAGCTAATATCTGTAAAGTGCTTAACATAGTGCCTGGCATGAACATAAGCACTGATTCCCTTCTTTTCCCCCTCACTTTTTCTCAAGGTTTCTTTAACATGATGGATAGCGTGATCTAAACTAATGATTATTTCCCTCATTTGAATTGTTAACAGTTTTTCTCCTTGCAGAAAGCCTCACAATAATGCTGTTTTGGGGGTCAGGGCATATTATGCTGTTCAGTATACTACTGAATGAAAAGCAAAACCGCGTTACAGTGAGATCTTTCCACTACGTACATTCAATCAATCATAGAATCTTCTTGAATCGGCCTCCAAATGGAACGCCATTCTACTGAATCAGGTGCTATAACCAGTTGTGTTATGATCCAGACTGTTTTAGAAACAGCATTCTCTGTTCTTATTTTGGTTGTTGATCGTAAATTAATGATATTATTCATCATATTTAATCGACCCAGGCAACTCTCTTAGACCATAGCTGCAGTGGAGTCTCCAGCGTGTTCCCATTCTTGGGGTTCCCTAAACTGATGAGATAGCAGTTCTACCAAAAAAAGAGAAAAGAGATCATTTCAGCATGTTACATATGCAAGTGATGAGTAAGACTTTGAAACATGGCTACTATAAAAACTGTTATATGTTTTTTTCCAGATTTAATTGTGGGTGCCTTTGGAACTGCAAAAGTGGTTGTTTATAGGTATGTGGTTCATGGTATGCAAATATTCATGTGGTTTCAAATTTGTTTAATTTTCTTTGTTACATTAGACTAAAATAGCATTTGGGGAAGTGCTAGTTCAGAGATTTCCAAATATTTCAAATATTTATTTTGGAAACTCCTTTATTTTTTTTAACATTAGGGTTGTATGTTTTTGTGCTTGCTTGTTTGTTTGCTTTATTTTCATTGAGCTCTCTGTGCTCATGACTTAGTATTCTCAATGAGTTCTGAATTTAGCAAATAGTTGCAATGCATCTGCTTTGTGAGAGAAAAAAATGGAACTGGCCTTCTCCTCAAGGAGCTTACATTCTACCCAGGAAGGAAGTTATAAAACATATAGAGATAAAAGGTGAAAGAACTTTTGGCAACTAGGGAGTGAAATGGATTGAGGACCAACTTGGAATCAGGAAAAATTGAGGTATGCTACTCTGGGCAAGTCACTAGCTGTGTGACACTGGGCAAATCATTTAACCTGTTTGCCTCAGTTTCTTCATCTGCAAAATGGAGATATAGCACTTACTTCCCAGGGTTGTTGTGAAGACCAAATGAGATGATATTTGTTAAGTGCTTTATAAACCTTAAAGAACTGTCTAAGTGCTAGCTATTATTTTTATATCACCTGAAAGGAGAAAGAGCACTTACAACTAGGAGGGAGGGATGAATCAGGGAAGGCTTCACACAGGAAGCACTCCTGAAATAGTCATAGCAGTAGTAATGGTAGTAGTGGTGGAAGCAGTAGCAGCACCAAAAGTAATGTTGGTGGTAATGAGTAATGTCATATGATATGACCCCACCCCCACCCCCAATTCATTCTCATCTATAACCAAACAAAACATGAACCTTAGAAGACTAATTAAGTGATCTGCCTTAGATTTCACTCTTTTAATTCTCTTCTCCTGCCTCCACCATATTTCCATGTGCATTTACAGAACAGCAAAGAGGGATAAAGACATCTCTAGAAATACATCTTGGATCCTTTTTTCTCACAGGGATAGGGTAGTAATTTTCTAGGTGGGTAGTGATTTTCTGGGTATGTCCAGAAGCAACAGGTAAAGCTCACGGAGCCTAAACCAATTATATAGTCAGTAGATCCTGAGTACTTCCTTATTTCTGTGGAGACCAGCCTCTTTCAAGTCAGTGATATTTGCCACCTCAATCACTCCCAACGCTTTGCTCTCCCTCACCACGTCCCATGACCCAAGTCTTGTTAATTCTTTCTCCAAACCATCTCTCACCTATGTCCACTCTGCTCTACTGCCCAAGTCCAGGCCCTGAGCCCCTCTAGCCTGGACAGTTACGGGAAGCTTTTCAGTCTCTCCACCTCTAGCCTCTCCCATCTTGAATCCATATTCTGCAGAGCTGCCAAGTCTTATTGCTGAAGTATAGGTCTCGTCATCTCACTTTCCTGCTCAACAAATGCCAGTGGCTCCTGGAATACAGTACAAACTCATCTTTTTTTTGACATTTAAAGCCCTTCAGAATCTGGCTTCAATCTACCTATCCATACTTACCGTAAATTATTCCCCTTCATATGCTCAACATTTCAGCCAAATTGACCTACCTTCCTTTTCTCATTACCCCCCTTTCTGTGTTCCCCCATGCCTGAAGTACTCCCCCGCCCCTTCCAATTCCTAGCTTTCTTCAAGATTCAGCTCAAAGACACTTTCTCCATGAGGACTTTCCTGATGCACCCAGTTTTTAATCTCCTCTGGACACACAGTACTTTACATGTATCTTAGCACCTACCTACCCTCCATTATATGCACGTATGCGCGCGCGCACACACACACACACACACACACACACAATTTTGGAGAGAGTTTGTATTTGGCAGCTAGGTATCTTATCTGGGCCTGGAGTGAAGAAGACTCATCTTCATGAATTCAAATCCAGCCTCAGACATTTACTAGCTGGGTAACCCTGGCCAAGTCACTTTGCCCAGTTTGCCTCAGTTTCCTCATCTGTAAAATAAACTGGAGAAGGAAATGGGAAAACACTCCATTCTCTTTGCCAAGAAAACCCCAAAGGGGGTCATGAAGAGCCAGATACAACTGAACAAAACAACAACAATTTTGTTTTTACTTATCTATGTACAGACTTTTTTTGGGGGGGGGGGTGACCTCCACGAGAATATAAACTCCTTAAGGGAAAGAGTTGTTTGTTTTTGTCTTTATGTCTCCCATGCCCAGCACAGTACCCTTCCCCAACTAATCAAACCCTTATCAAATTAATGAATTCCTGAAACTGTTTAAGCTTGTCTGAAGGACCCATAGCACAGAACCTGGGGGCACTAGGGCAAAAGAGGACCAACATCTTGCAATTCCCGAAGGGGTTCTATGGGCTGGTTCCCTCAGGTAGAAGAAGATTGCCAGCTTCCCCATCCAAATTCACAGGATGACTTCTTATGATGGCAGACCACAATCTCCCTGATAGCATGGGAAATGGAGAAGACTGCATTGCCAGAGTACCCATGGTAGGAATTTCATTAAATTTAAAACAAAGTCTTTTGTCATGGAATATAAATGAGAATCAGAAAAGGGTTTAGGAAAACTCCCAGTAGGCTGGTAGGACTCCTGGTAATCTGGTGATGGTTAAGCCCTCATTTAAGGCAGCATGCTGAACAAGTCTTTGCTGCCTACCCTAAGGCTCCACATTCCCATCTCTTAGACTATTGCATAGAAGAAGGTTTCTCCAGCATGACCATCGTGTGTGGCTTTTATCTGGAGTCTTGTGCCTACTAGCTGCCATGGTTTTCAGTTACTCCTTTTTTAAAAATGTACCTTATTTTCGGTCAGCTTGGTGGCACATTGGAGAAAGTGCTTGGCCTGGAGTCAGGAGGACTCATTTTCCTGAATTCCAATCCAGCCTCAGACATTTATTAGCTCTGTGACCCTGGGCAAGTCACTTAACCCTGTTTGCCTCAGTTTTCTTATCTGGAAAATGAACTGGAGAAGGAAATGGCAAACCACTCCAGTATCTCTGCCAAGAAAACCCCCAAATGAAGTTACAAAGAGTGATACATGATTGAAACAACTAAACTACAACAACAAACCTTGTACTCTTACTCACCGTATCTCTTCTACTCTCTGCCCATTTTGTCCTCTGCTGAGCCAGTGAGTATGGCTGTTCTTTGAAGGATCATAGAATTATAGATTTAGAGCTGGAAGGTATCTTTTGGGTCCTCTAATTCAACCTTTACATTTTACAGATGAGGAAACTGAGGCTCAAAGATCCTCAGGTTATATAGAAGCCGATATTGTATCCATGTAATTTGAATGGAAAAGTACAAAGTAAAATATATCACAGTCAAACTGGAACATTAAAAAACCAAAACCACCCTGTTACTATCAGAATCAGAAATTATGAATCACAGTAGAACTATGTAACTGTAACTCTTCACATAATCACTTAAGAGAGGAAATGTTCTGTAGTGGATAGAGAGCTGTCTTTGGCATCAAGAAGACTTGATTTCAAATCCCACATCTGCTACAGACCAGCTGTGTAGCCTGAGGCAAGACACTGAACCTCCCCAAGCAATTCTCCAAGACTATAGTTTATAGAGGAGGTGCTGGGATATGCACTGGCAGCGAGAATGTCCTCACAGAGCTCAGCTTATACCAAATGAAACCACAGGTCTGGTCCCACAAAAAGTCACTCTGAAGCGCTCAAGATTCCCAGCTCGGGTTTCCGTCACAAACTGACTGATGTCTTGTGTCTACCTCCGAGAATCAAATCTTGAATTTTCACATGTGTTGTCAAATGTGCAATAAAGGTGATTAATGACTATGATGCCCACCATACATCTAGTAAAGAAGACCTCTTAACAGGGATACTGAGAGTAATGGCATTGGGCCATGGGGCAAACCCCAGAAATGGTCAGGACGCAGCATAGTGGCTAGAGCATTAGATACAATGTTTTGGAAACAAAGCATTGGTTTTCAGGGATATGATCATCAATTTTTCACTCCTTCAGTGTGTTAAGCATCTGCTTCTCTCTCTCTCTCCCCACATTCTCCCCTCACCCCCAGAGCAAGACCAGTTGTGACAGTGGATGCCCAGCTTCTGCTGCACCCAGTGATTATAAACCTTGAAAATAAAACCTGCCAGATCCCTGGACTTGCAACATTGGTACCTTGGTAAGTTTGTGTACAGACGTTTCTGTGGCTGTTGTCTCCTTTGTACCTAGGCTTATTAGAAGGCCAGTCCCCCCCAACCCCCAGGGTCTCTGCAGAATTAAAGGCCAGCAAAATTTGGGGAACTATCCCAGTGAAAACCTCTTCTGGACACGGTGACTATTCATTGGTTCTTTACCCCAGAAGAATTAGGCTGCCCCCCCCCCCAGCATTCTAGGGTTACTGTACTGGAGTACTGAGACCACTTTTCAGACAAAAAAGTATTTTTTTGTTTTGTGAAGGTTGGGTTAAATGGTTACTTTTCCTATATTGAAAACTATCATCAGTTAATGACCTCCCATGCCAGTGGGATGATACTTGAGAGAATGTTTTTCCCTTATACTACATTTTTGCAATCATTACCACTGAATCATAGAGTTTTAGATTTAGGGGAGATGAACTAGCCCAGTAGGGTGAAAATCAAATAGAAGTGGATCTCTGCTCCTACATATTAATTTAGAAAACCATAGATTCACATTATCTTGGTTGTATCATATTTTTGTTCAGCAGCACTCTGGAGTTTTGTAGGAAGTGTGCCACAGGCTTTGCATTTTTCACCTCTGACTACTCTGTTCAGGAAACAGAAAGTTTAGGAAAGAGGCCCAGAGAGAAGAGTTGACTTCCTTAAAGTCACACCAATTGTTAATGGTGGCAGGACGATGTCTCCTGTGCCTAGATTGCAGGAGAGTATTCTTTGCGGCTTATAAAATATTTTCCTTACCTGACTTTGGAAGTCATATAATTGGATGAAAACGAATCAACGTGAGGAAACGTATCATTACTTCTGGTGCTGGAGTTGGAATCAGGAAGACCTGGGTTTGAATCCTACCTCATATATTTACCAGCCATATGGCCCTGAGCAATCATGTTACTCTTCTGAGACTCAGTTTCCTCAACAGAAAAATGGAATAATAAAACCACTTACTTCACAGTGTTGTGATGAGGGACCAGATGTGATAATGTGTATGTAAGTGCTTTGAAAACTTTAATGCATTTTATAAATGTGACATTATTATTTAGTTCTGTTCATCTTTATGTTCATTGGAGTTCAGATAAATTTTCTGCTTAACATGATTACTGGCACACAGTAGGTGATTAATAAATGCTTTTTGACTAACTGACAATACCACCCAAGTGTCATGGACTCCTTAGGCAGACTGGTGAGGCCTGTGGGTGCCTTCTCAGAAGAAAGGTCTTCAGTAATTGACAGAAGAAATGCTTAATTTCATTTAAATGTTAGAGAAAATAAAGATGACTGTTCCCCCATCCTAGTTCATGGATCCCCTGAAATCAATCCTGGGCCAAGGCTAAGAATCTTTGATATAAAAGGTCAGTTAGAGTACAAGGGGCTATGCCACTATTGTTCTAGAACCACCACCAGCACTACAATAATATTTTGTTGTTGTTCAGTTATTTTCAGTCATGGCTGACTCTTTGTGGCCCCATTTGGGGTTTTCTTGGCAAAGATACTGGAGTAGTTTGTCATTTCCTCCTCCAGCTCATTTTACAGATGAGGAAACTGAGGCAAACAGGGTTTAAGTGACTGGCCCAGGGTCATACAGTTAGCAATTGTCTGAGGCCAGATCTGAACTCTGATCTTCCCAGCTCCAGGTCTGGCTTTCTACCCACTACGTTACCTTGCTGCCCCCGAAATGATGAAAGCTAGTATTTATACAGTTTGCAAAGCAAACATTTCTAAATATTACATAGGTCAATCCTTACAGTAATCCTGGGAGGTAGTGTCCTTGTTTTATAGGTGAGAGAGTTGGGGCAGAGACAGATTGAGCGACTTGGCCATAGTCACAGAGCTAGGAAGTGCCTGCGTCCAGATTTGAACTCGGTTCTTCCTGACTCCATATCCAGCATTATCCACCATGCCGCCCAGCTGCCCACACTATGTATAATGGTCAGCAAAGAGGCAGCTTGCACAGGTAGAGACAATGATTGATTTTTGTAACTGAACAAAGAGGTTAGGAAGCAACATCATCATCACTGTTGTCATTACTATTGCAAGCAAACCGCACAAGTGTTCAGAATGTGACGCCGTGACTAATGTGTTGGACATGGAGTCAGAAAGATCTGAGTTCGAATCCTGCCTCAGACATTCCCTAGCAGTGCAAACCTGCACAAGTCATTTAGACTCTCTGAGCCTCAGTTTCCTCATCTGTAAAATGGGAATAATGACATCTTCCTCATGGCATTGGTGCGAGGACCAAATGAAACAATATATGAAAAGTCCTGAGCAAACCTCAAAGCAGCATATAGATGATCAGGTGGGATGATGAATAGAATGCTGGACCTGGAGTCGGGAAGACCTGAGTTCAGTCCAGCCTCAAATGGTAGTTTTGTGATCCTAGGCAGTTCACCTAATCCCTATCTGCCTCAGTTTCCCCTTCCCTAAAATGAGGATAATAATGGCACCTACCTCATAGAGTTGTTATGAGGATAATTTGAGATAATATTTGCAAAGCATTGTTTAAATGATAGCTATTATTGTTAGCCGTGGTCTTATTATTATTAGGATACCTAGAAAAGCTAACAAAAACACAGTATTCAAATTTTGCCTTTCTAGGCAAAGCAGCCTCCTGAAATGATGTAGGAAGCTCTGAAAAGGGGCAGGATGCAGGACAATCCAGCCTGGGTAGAGCAGTTATTTCTGGCCCATGTTTGAGTGTTATTGATGGCCTTCGGACAGGAGTCTGAGCTGGGGGCAAAGCCTTTAAGGGTGGAGGGCAGGAAGGAAGGAAGACCCCGAAGAATTCTTTCCCAAACATCCTGTTACTCTTGGGCCACCCCCGAGGAGAGGCCGGTCCTCTTCTCACCTCCTCTACCAGCATTTAGCAATATTTGGGAGCAGCCCTGAGCCCATAAGAAAATAAGAGAGGTTATAAACCACCAAGTATTATGACTAAAACATGACCTGGGAAACTGGGGACATTAATGAAAAACGTTCACATTGATTCTTTGCCTGTTCACGGTGAAATGAACAAGAAATGGGCTGTGAGGGAGGCCGACCTGAGCAGGAATCTTAACCCTTTAAAGGTCTCCCTGCACGCACCTGGCTGCTCACATCACTCCCGAAAACTCAATGAGGTGGTGTTTCACTAGCTGGAGGCAGCGTATTTGGGAAGAAAATGGTAGTGCCCTGGAAAAGGATTCTTTTAAAAGCATTTCTCATTTTTTATATATTTTTATAAGGTTTAAGTGGGTTTAACAGATTCCAGGCACTGTTTTGCTTTGTGGAAAGAATATTACTTTTTAACAAGAAAAGTTCCTACATGAGTCAGCTTCCTGCTGTGATAGATAATATTATATGTAGAAAATATCATTTATTACATGAATAAATATATTATGTCACAGTCATTTATCCAACAGATTTATTGAATGAACACAATACTACGAAAGACATTTTCTTTCAAGTACACAGGGGTTTGGGTTTGTTCGGCTTTTTTATGTTAGTCCTGTGTCTTACAACAAGGGAAATTATGATTTCATCCAGTCTAGCAGAGACTAATTTCCCTGAAGATTTTATTTCTGGTTCTACAACTTTAACTCAGTTTCCCCTTATAATTGAAGGACAACTGTTGATTTTCGTTTCTATAATATTTCTCTGTGTGTGAGATAACCTTGTATTATACTTCTGAAAGCAATTAGGTAAATTCTAACAGGCAAATACGGGCAAGCTAGAAAACCCCAAATGGGGTCATAAAGAGTTGGACACAATTGAAAATGACTTAATAACAAAAAATAAAGTTGGTACAGTGGAGAAAATGCCAGCCCTGGAGTCAGGAAGACTCATCTTTCTGAATTCAAATCCAGCATCAGACACTTACCAGCTGTGTGACCCTGGGCAAGTCACTTAACTATGTTTGCCTCAGTTTCCTCATCTATGAAATGAGCTGGAGAAGTAAATGGCAACCAAGAAAACCTCAAATGGGGTCACAAAGAGTCAGTCACAACTGACAATGACTAAACGACAACAGTGACAACAACAGGCAAACAATTCCTCAGTCCCACTGGTAGAAATTTCTATATCTCTCAGCCAGCCGTGTAACTTGTACGCAATGCCTGGCTGACTAGATCTGGAGGAAGAGAACCTGAATTCAGATTCTGTCTCCAGGGTTTATTACCCATGTTACCTTGGACAAGTCTCTTCTTCCCAGGCTTCATTTCCCTCATTTATAAAATGAGAGAGTTTGATTACTTACTAGCTAACACCTACGGTCCCTTCCTACTTGATCTGCGTGATCCAGAGAAAGGGAGTAACAATCAGTAACATACTCTGTGAGGTAGTGGGAAAAGCGTTGGATTTAGGAGCAAGGACATAGATTGGAAACCCACCTCTACCACATGCTAGCAGTAAGACCCTGGGCAATCTCTCTGGGCCACAGTTTACTCATCTGTAAAATGAGAAGATTGTACTACATGACTACATATCCTCGAAGGTGGCACCTTCAGTTCGGTTTCTATGACATGTTTTTCATGTAAAAAAAATCCAGTGGTTCAAATTATAGCTCAAATTATACAATACTTTATAACAAATTATACTATATTTGTATATATAAACACTATATAATAAATTATATAACACTTTATAACAAATTATACTCTCTCTATACATATACGTATATAAACATTATATAACAAATTATATGACACTTTATAACAAATTGTACTCTCTCTATGTATGTCTACATATATAAACACTATATAACAAATTATATAACACTTGACTTAGAGAGATGTTGTGAGAAAATCACTTTGTAAACTAAGAGCGGTCATGAATCATTATACCCATTTTATAGACAAAGAAACCAAGATTCACAGAGGCTTAATGACTTGCCCAAGATCAGAGAGCTAGTAAGTACCAGAATCAGAGCTGAGACCCAACACTCTTCTGAGTCCAAGCCTGCATTATTGATATAGCAGAAAGAATGCAAGTCTCAATTGTTTTTATATTCTCTTTCATTTTAAATTAACTACTTCTCTATTACATGTCACTAATTCTTGCAGATATGTTGAAGGATTCCTTCTTCCAAATGTTGCTAGGTTAGGAGGTCTTTAGTAATCACAGAGCGAGAAGGTCATATAATGTATTGCCCTACCTCCAGGCAAGACCACATGGAAACCATCACGGACATATGGTTTTCTGTCTCCTATTCTTAAAGGTCTCCATGGAAGGAGAGTCTTTGGCAGAGTCTTCACAAAGAGACTGGATTCAGAATTACCGATCAGACTGCCTGCCTACTTTGAACCAGAGGCTTCAGTTCCACTTGGAACTTTTAGCTCTAAATCAGTGCAGGGGTCCTATGTAGAAATAACCCACATCTTCCCCTCGCGGCCCCACCAAATGTCTCTTGCAATCAGGGGGTTGGCCTGAAAGGAGACAAAATTCTATGGTATGTTTTTTAAGTCACTCTGGAGCACCATAAAATTAAACCCAACATGTTTGCCTTTGAGAAACTTAATTCATGAAGGGTTTAATCTATTCCAATTTTTTTTTTAACTGGGAGACTTTCAGGTCTATTTTCTGGGCCATAGAAGCCAATCCAATGTTATTTTCTATAGACTGGCAAATTGCCCTCCCAAAGGTTATCACATGATGGGGCAGGTTTAGGCATTAGTCCTGTGCTTTACAGTTGGTTATCAGCTGTAGTTGCCAAATTTGGGTGAAGCAGATTAAAATCTTTTCAAATAAAGGTAATAAAGCCAAGAATGGTACACATGCTTGTAATCTCAGCCCCCTGGGAGACTGAGCCTGGTAGATGTCTTGAACTAAAAGTTAGGTGACTCATCAAAGCTCCACAGATAATAAGTGACAGAAGTGATATTTGGACACAAGGTTCTCCAGCTCCAAATCTAGGGTGCTTTCTGTTGTACCATACCTCTTACAAGTAATTAAACATTTTCTACAAAGTGTAGTGTCATCAGCGATACAATTTTTCACAAGAAGAGATCTCCAACTCATCACTTTAATGTAGCATTTTCAAGTGGGTGGTATTAGCCAAAAACACCATACCAGAAAAAATTATCACAGTATTTTTGCCTTGACAAGATTTTTACTATTAAGTAGAATCATCTATTTTTAAGGCATTTAGCAATATCCAGTGTATAAGGCTTAGATCCACCTTTGAGTGGAATGTTTTCTAACAAGTAGCTAAAGCAATTCAAAAAAGACAGATAGCAAAAGAAAATTTTTCACTTAGGACCCAGCCTGTATCTGAAATTTCAAGCTACAATCAATTATTCATCTCACTCGAGTAATTCTTTTTGTTTTAATAAATTTTATTTAATATATTTAGTTTTCAGCATTGATTTTCACAGGAGTTTGAATTACAAATTTTCTCCCCATTTCTACCCTCTCTCCCACTCCAAGATGGCGTATATTCTGGTTGCCCTGTTCCCCAGTCTGCCCTCCCATCTCTCACCCCACTCCCCTCCCATCCCCTTTTCCCTTCCTTTCTTGTAGGGTAAGATAGATTGCTATGCCCCGTTGTCTGTGTATCTTATTTTCTTGTTGCCTGCAAAAACTTTTTTGTTTTTGTTTTTGAACATCTATTTTTTAAAACTTTGAGTTCCAAATTCTCTCCCCTCTTCCCTTCCCACCCACCCTCCCTAAGAAGTCTAGCAATTCAACATGGGCCA
>CM053623.1:40929933-40946890 GCA_028646595.1 Phalanger gymnotis | reverse complement strand
ACTTACTTGACCCTTGAGTTTTTCAGTGGGGTATGACTGCTTGTAGACTAAAGAGTTCTATGTTCCACCCTTGGGGGGGAAGCGCCAGCCCTGCCTCACCAGCACTCCTCCTTCCCCAAGAACCCCGAACCAGGACTGGACTTAGATCTTCAGCAGGCTCTGCACTCCTGCTCTGAACCTCCACTTAATTCCTCCCACCAGGTGGGTCTGGGGCCAGAAGCAACTGCAGATATAGTTCTGTAGCTGCCCCACCTCCACTGCCCCCAGGGTGGTGGCTGAACAGCAAACTCCCTGTCCCCAGCAGCTTGTCCCACTAACCTACTCTGTTGTCTTTGGTGTTTGTGGGTTGAGAAGTCTGGTAACTGCTGCAGCTCACTGATGCAAGGTGCTAGGGCACGCTCCACCCAGCTCCTGGTCTGGTTGGTCCTTGCCACCCACGCTGGGCTCCATTCCACTCAGCTCTGCTCCCCTCTGCTCCCAGCTCTGTGCAGAATAGACCTTACCCAGAGACTATCTAGGCTGTCCTGGGCTAGAGCCCTGCTTCCCTCTGCTACCCTGTGGGTTCTGCAGTTCTAGAATTGGTTCAAAACCATTTTTTTTATAGGTTTTTGGAGGGACTTGGTGGGGAGCTCACGGTAGTCCCTGCTTTCCAGCCGCCATCGTGGCTCTGCCCCCCTCTCACTCGAATAATTCTAATTGAAACAGAAGTGAGACCCAAGTTTGTGATTTCTCTTGGGAAATGGAATAAACACTTGTAATAGCAGTGAGGCCTCAGGCAAAAAATTTTTTTTTTCTTAATGGCATGTGGCAAATTATTTACCCTGAAGGAAGGCATTGGCTGAGGTCACAGAAGATATATGAATCCCAGATGTGACACATTTTCATTGTATGTGACACAATTGTAATAAGCTTAGATATAATTTGCTGATTTTGAATTTGGTAAATACTTGAATTAATACTGCTATTTCATTATTATGATTGCTATTATCTAGTTTTTATATAGTATTTTAACACCTGCAAAGCTCCTTATATTTTATCCTATTTGATCCTACGGACAGTCTTACTAGTTCAAGTCAGCAAATATTCTGCAATTTACAACATTAGGGATTTGCCTGAAGAGACTTTGTACTTAAGTGACTTGCCTTTGGTTCTACTACCTGTATGTTTCCAGGCACAGATATGAACAAGAGCCTTTCCGATTCCTTCTTATTTGGGGGTGGGGGTGGGGTTGTTAGGCTTCCCCAAAACAATGGCTTAATCATTAAGGAATAAATAATAGCTCACTTGTGTGTGTGTGTGTGTGTGTGTGTGTGTGTTATGGACCTATCCTTCTTTTATTTATTTATAATTATTTTTATTTTCCGTTCCAAATTCTCTCCCTCCTTTTACATTGCTCTCCCACTCATTGAGAAGTTAAGAAATAGGATACATATTACACATGTGAAGTCACATAAAATATAGCTCACCTTTATATAGTCATTTGCATATTATAAAAGCTTATAAAATGATATATGATATAATATATAAAGGCTTAACATTAAAAAGGGATTATAATGATAATTATGAAAATTCTAAGTTTATAAAAGGCATTATCAACTATATTCCCTCTTTGAGGGAAATAGTACAAATGCTATTACCCTAATTTTTTTCAGATGCAGGAAGGGAAACTCAAAAAAAGTCAGTAATATTAATAAACTATTTTCATCCTTATTTTTATAATAAAACTATTACGGTCCTTGTGTTTTTCCATTGAGGAAAGTAAAACTTAGAGAAGGGGACTTGACCAAGGTCATATGGTCAGTGATTGCAGTCTGTAGACTAGAATTCAGATCTCTTGACTCCTAATGATACTAATAATAGGACAGAATGTTGATGGAGTTACATTTTGTTTCATTGTTATTGTTGAAGGATGGCATAAAGACACATTAAAGTGTCTCCTTTCATTTCTTTCACTTGGGGAAGAGGAAACTATATCTTCAGAATTTGGTATTTGTAGACTAACAGTCTTTTTTTTTTTAATAGTTTTACTTTGAGAGTGTGTGCATCTGTAGAAGGTCAGAGCATTTCAAATACAGTAGGTAAGCATCTTTTCATATTTCTATGTATATGTGTATTTTGATGCCAGATTAATGAAATTGTATTTTCTGCCACCTCTCTCCACCCTTTGCCTTGTCAAAAACCAGTCCAGAAACTGAAAAATTCTGGATTCCAATTGAGTTTTCTGAATATTATTTAGGATGAACAGAGAGAATTATGTCAAATTCACAATTTGCATAAATATATCTGGGGTAATTAGATTACTGGATCAATGGAAAGCTATAGATACAGCATTGATTTGAGGGTGAAATATTTTTCATTTTCAATTAATATTTTAATTAAATTATCAATTATCAAAATATTTAATTAATAATTAATTTTAATTTAATATTTTCTTTTTTTCAATTACAGGTAAAAACAATTTTAACCTTCATTTTTTTAAATGATTTTGAGTTCCAAATTCTCTCCCACTCCCCTCCCCACCCCTTCCTTGTTGAGAAGGCCAGCAATTTGATAAAGGTTATGCTTGTACAGTCATGCCAAACATTTTTTCATATTAGTTATGATATGAAAGCAAATAGAGTTAAAAAACCAATGAAAATTAAGTTTAAAAAACTGTATGGTTCAACCTGCATTCAGATTCCATCAGTTCTTTCTCTGGAGGTGGATAGAATTTCATTATAAGTACTTCAGAATTGTCTTGGGTCTTTGTATTGCTGAGAATAGTTAAGTCATTCACAGTTGATCATCATATAATATTGCTTTTACTGTGTACAATGTTCTCCTGGTTCTGTTCATTTTACTTTGCATCAGTTCAAGTGACTCTTTCCAGGTTTTTCTGAAATCATTTTGCTCATCATTTCTTATAGTATAATAGTGCTCCATCACAATCATATATCACAACCTGTTCAGCCATTTCCCAATTGGGGGATATCCCCTCAATTCCAATTCTTTGCCACCACAAAGAGCTACTATAACTATTTTTGTACGCACAGGTCCTTTTCCTTTTTCTTTTTTTAATCTCTTAGGGATACAGACTCAGTAATGGTATTGTTGGGTCAAAGGATATGCCCAGTTTTATAGCCCTTTGGGCATAGTTCCAAATTGCTCTACAGAAGGGTTGGATCATTTCACAACTCCACAAACAGTACATTAGTGTCCCAAAGGGGGAAAATACTTTTGGCAAAGTTTCTCAAAGTATACTTGTGGAAAAGAGAGAGAGGCAAACTGGCCAACATAATAATTGGGTGAATCTGAAACTAATTCAATGTCTGGGCTGGGGAATCTCTAATTGAGTTTGTTGTAGCTAAATGTGTTTCTAAATAAAAAAAAAGGCTTTGTAAATGTTTTCTTTTAAATAACATTGATATGTGGTTAAAAATATAGATGCCATACATACGAAATCTGAAAATGATATAAATCTAGGAGGGAAAGCCAGCACCCCATATGACAGAATGAGGATTCAAAAAAAATTCTGACAAGCTAGGCTATTGGGCTTAATCCAGTAAACATAAAAGTAAATTCTGACATAGGCTCAAAAAAGCAGCTTCATAAATACAATTTGAGGAAGATTTGGCCAGATAGATAGATAGATAGATAGATAGATAGATAGATAGATAGATAGATAGATGTGTGTATATGTGTATCTGGGGAGCTTAATAAACTGCAAGCTTTATAGAAATCAATTGTATAATATGATATCAAACAGCTAATTTGATGCTGCATTAAGTAGAGGGTCCAGTACAAGGAAAGTCACAGTATCACTGCCTCTACCCTTATTAAATTATATCAAGATGATTGTTTCCAATGTGAGGTGTCATAGTTTATGAAGAAGGCAGAAAAGCTGGGAGCATTCATAAGAAGCCTACCTAGCAGGATGGGGAAGGGCTCTGGTATCATGCTATCTAAGCATCAGTCAAAGGAATTAGGGCTGGTTAGTGCTCAGAAGACTAAATGGATGGTGTGCACAAAAGCTGCTATCAGGTATTTGAAGGGCTGAAGGGGTATTTGGAAGATGAATGAGACTTGATCGGTTAGGTCCCCAAAGACACAATTAAGAACAGTGGAGGGAAGGTACAGAGAGGCAGATTTACCCCCGATGTCAGGGAAAGCTTCCTAAGAATTAGACCTAGCCAAAGGAAAATGGGTTTCCTGAGAAGGTTTGGGCTTCTCCCCTCACTAGAAGTCTGCAAGAAGAAGAAGTAGCAAGAAGGCTACACAGGTGGGTGGCAGGGGAAATTCTTGTTCACCTTCAAGTGAGATGAGAGTGTTTGTGATCTCCCTTCCAAGTCCTAGTTTTTATGATTCTGTATCTTCAAAATCAGCTGGCATCATTGGCGTGTATTTATTAAATTTGAGAAATGGCTTATAAATTCCATTAACTTTTGTTTCCTACATTTTTCTTTTTTGGATTCCCATTCTTCTCCAAAGAGCCAACTTGAAGCAATAATTCTCTTTGTGTGTGTGGAAAAGCATGTTGTTCATTAAAGGTTTTTGTTCTGTGTTAAATGTTTAATTTACTTTTGTCCTGTAGCTCTGATAGCCGACGTGCAGTTAGATTCACTGAAACAGAAGGGAGCCATTAAGAGGACCCTCTTCAGGGATAACCATCAGTCACAGCTTGTCTTCTCTCTAGTGATAAACCAACATCAATCCCTCCAGTGCCAGGACTTCATTATTTACCTCCGAGTAAGCCTCTCCAAAATGCTTTCTTTCTGGCCTCCACTGCCAGTAGGGGTTATTTTTGTTCAATTTTGTGATTAGGAGATTCCTTCTATCAATAAAGATTTGTAAATTTGTTTATTTGTAAGAGTCGTAAATTTGTAAGATTTGTAACTTACTTTCCTAGAAGTGGCTGGAGCACTAACCACTGAGAGGTTAAGTCCCTTGCTCAGAATCACAAAGCCAGTAAGCATCAGAGGAGGGGCTTGATCTGGGGTCTCCTTGACTGGAAGGCTATCTACTACACTCTGTTGTCTCTCAATATCCAGAGTCCCACTAATGAAATCCCAGTAAAACTTCCAATCATTCTTTGTAATTTAACCATCATTTGGTTCAAAGAGCTGCCTTGGTCTCTGTTGGCTTTTGTAAATCAGTCAACATATATTAGCACTTTCTGTCTACTAGGCTTGGAGGATTGGTTGTTTGGTTGTTTGGTTGCTGTCCTTTGTTCTCAAAGAGGACCAATGCAATGAATGAAGCAGTTCCAACCTGCAAGGTTTTTGTATTTTAATATAAAATAAAAATCATTTTAAAGTTCCACAAGCTTTATCCAGACCCCTTGCCCCAATAAAACATGAATTTAGGGACATATCATAATGGAGCTTGAAGTTCATCCATTCCCAGATCTCCTTTGTTCTGAAAATCTTAATCATGGGATTCAGTCCATGCTTCCAAAACCAGAGATCATGGATGTCCTATTGCAATACCTTGACATTTTTTGAACACTTAGAAGTGACTTACAAGTTAAAAGGAGTCATGGCAAAGTTGTGAGACCTAGGTCTACTGCTTATTAACTCTGTGACTTTGGACAAATCGCTTCTCTCTGAGTCTAAATTTCCTCATCTGTAAAATGGGGCTATCCCCAAATTAGCCCTCCAATTAACTTTGGAAAGAAGAGCATTTTCTAAACACAAGACATAGAAGCTTAGCTTGATGGAAACAATGCTGAATGTGGAGTCAGAGAACCTAGGTTAAAGAGCTGGCTCTGACACTTATTATTGGTATGACCTTGGGCAAGTCACCTAAATCACAGAGCCTCACTTTCCATGTCTATAAAAGGAGTTGGTCTAGATGACCTCGATGACTGCTTTCTGCTCCAAAGCTGTGAATGTATAAATTATAGTGTTTATTACCATTAATCCTACTCAACAAGCATTTAGTAAGTCCATACTATTTTTCTGATCTCAAGGAAACTCATAACTTATGTCATCTTTGTGAATCCAGTCCATGATACTTTTAATCACATGGTTAAAGATTGTTTTCATTCGATGCTATGCGCATGGCATACGTGAGCAAATTCGGGAGCTTGGCACTTTGTAAAGAGAGAAGAGTGAGTCTATGTAAAGGGCTGCTGGTCTGGGTGACTGAGGAGAGTGTGTTCCTCTATAACTGCAGTCACTTGCTCTCCTGGCTTCCTTCAACTCTCAACTAAAATGCCACCTTCTATAGGAAGCCTCATCCAATCCCTCTTAATTCTAACGCCTTCCTTCCCCCTTGATTATCTCCAGTTTTTCCTGTCATGTGTCTTGTTTGCACAGAGGTGTTTGTATGTGTCACCCATTAAATGGTAATCTCCTGGAGAGCATGGGCTTGCTTTCTCCCCACCCCCCACCTTCTATGTATCTCCAGACACCTTGCCTGGCACATAGTAGGTATGTCTATACTAAGCACATAAATGCTCGTTGACTGACGCAATGATTTTCCAGTGACTTCACCTCTGGAAGACTCTGAATTTTGCTAACCACTATGGCCCACATAAATCAGCAAATCTCTCAGCCTATTGTTGTGATAATTGTTTCATTCATTCGGTGTTGTTTATGTAAAAAAAAAAATGTCGTGCCACTGTCATAGATTAGCATCTTGTAGCTATTTCATGGACCCTTCTTTAATTTTGTGATTATTTCCCCCAGGATGAAACTGAATTCCGAGATAAATTATCTCCAATCAACATTAGCTTGAATTACAGTTTGGATGAATCCACTTTTGAGGAAGGCCTCGCTGTCAAACCAATACTGAACTTTTACCGAGAAAACATTGTTAATGAGCAGGTATGATCAGGGACCCTCTCGAGTAGCCTTTGTTCAACCAGGCCATGGAGGTTGTTTATGTGACCTTGAAACAGATCCCAGCTCTTTGTATTTAATTCCAGCATGCAAATGTGTAAACAGTTTGGAATTTTTTTCTGACATGTTTCTTGAAACACTGCATCATTGTGTTTTCGGAAGCCCTTCCCCTTTGTGAAACCCAGATTTAATTCATTCAGAATGTGGATGTAATGGAAGCAATACAGCCTGTAATCTTCCTGACGTTGCCAGGGCTACATTCCGTATGAAAATTGTAGATTGAATTGGAATGGGGGGGAGGGGTAGGGTGGGAGAAGATAGGATGTCAACCATATTCCTCTGGTAGGGCTGGTGAACTTGTAGCTAGGTGGAGATGTGTGTAGTATAAGATGCACCTTTGTTTAATTTGTAGCCTTTTTAGTTGTTTTTAAGAAGGCAGTGATTCAGCTTTTCCAAGTGACCACTGATGCTTGTTTTGAACAAATGTAGGCTCACATCCTGGTGGACTGTGGAGATGACAATATGTGCATTCCTGACTTGAAACTTTCAGCTAGACCGTAAGTTTAAATAAATAAACTTGTGTATTATACCTAATGGAATACAGGTGCTTACTTAAAGCTTCTCTGGGGAAAGCATATACTTCCAATTGCCTTAAAAAAAATCCCACATGTAATTTTTGAGCTGGTTTAGGTCAGTTCTTTGTCACTTATATCAAGTGACACACCCTGAGATTTTGCCTGAATTGTCTCATCCTTCAGGGAAAGGACAAACATGTACGTTTTCAAATATACATGTGTGTGTATACACAGACACACATATACACATTAATATGTATGTGTGTATGTATATGTGTATATAGTACCTATATATAATGCCTATATATAACACATTTTAAAACAATTTTATAGGGATAGGGGCTGGATTACATATATGTGTGTATGTATGTGTATATATACACACACATAAACACACATACACATACATATATTTAAATTAATGAAGATACACATATTTAAAATATAATGCAGATAGAAAGGCCTTGAGACTCGGTAGGCGTTTCATAAATTCTTGTTGATAGATTGATGAATGAAAAGGAACCTAATTTATTTGGTGGCTCAAATGGGAAAGGCATGATAAGAAAGAGCTCAGTCATGCTCACATCCTGCATAGTCTTAACTGAGCGATCCCCAATCTTGCTTTCATAACACCCCAAATGTGTCTCCAGTTATCTCAGTTGAGATTTATCTATCTATGTAGACTTATAAATACACATCATTCTCTATATTTTTGAAAAATACATATTTTAAGGATCTCTGATCAATAGGATTTGTTAGAGCTCCCAAATCTGGGATATCATTGACCTAGGCATTTATAATTGTATTGTATTTTGTTACCAGGAGAGAAAATGGAACAGCTGGTCTAAACATCCAGTTGTGTGTCTGTACATGTGTGTACCTAAGGGTTGGGGAGGGAGGTAGATTTTCACACTTATCCTCAGGGTAGCTGTCAACGACGTCACGAGAATCATCCTGCTGCCCTCAGTGTCCTGATGTTTTTCTTGTGAATCTTAAGGGGTCAGCTTCTTAGGCTGTGGGGTCATTCCCCCACGCTGGGAGGTTGGGGAGGTGGTAGTTTTGAAGAATCCTCAAATAAAAGGACTGTTCTTAAGTGGTAGTCTTCCAAGTCTCTTAGCTTGAGTTCTTAGCTAAGGAGCTTCTTCCATTGGTTTCACGTTAAGAGATCAGAAGGCCAGGACCCTTGCTTTCCATTACTCTAGAGCTTATTGTTTTCTGATTTCCTTTCCTCGAGTACTCTTCCCCGCATCCTAGCAGGGTCTTTGTTTTAGCCTTTTTCTTCACCTTTTCCTCTTTGACTCTTCTAGATTCTTCTTTTCTTGTTTCTCATTTCAGGGATGGTGCAGACCCTTTGTTAATGGTGGCTTCTTTACCCCTCCTCCCCCATCAGCCTTCTGTCATTCTTAACCTGTTACACCTCCAATTGCCCCATCCTTCAGGCGCAGGCAAGTCATTGGCTAGGCCTTCAGTAGGACAACCTGCTCCACCATCGTAGACCTGCCATAGCTAATTAGTCCTCTAATTCTGTGTTTGTAGAGATAAGCACCAGCTGATCATTGGAGATGAAAACCACCTAATGCTCTTAGTAAATGCAAGGAATGGAGGGGAAGGCGCCTACGAAGCTGAGCTCTTTGTTGTGATACCTGAAGAAGCTGATTATATTGGAACTGAACGCAACAACAAGGTAATCTTTAAAATCACTCATGTTATTGAGGCTGGGTGTAAAGTACTGGGACTGGAGGCAGGAAGACCTGAGTTCAAATTCAGTTCAGACACTTATTAGCCGAGTAACCCTTCGGAGACTTGATTTCTTTATCTTTGAAATGGCGATATTAGTCCCTAGATCAACAGGGGTTCACTCACTTAGCAAGCATTTCCAAGATGTGTCAGGCATTGTGCTAAACACCGGGGATAAAAAAAAAAACAACACACTTTTTGACTTCAAGAAGCCAACATTCTACTGGAAAGTAGGGTTGTTCCGGTGACCAGAATAACACGGGTAGGCCAATCAGAAAACTCCAAAGTACCAAATACATATGAGAGTATTTTTGTAGTCAGCTCGATTTAGAGAGGCCCTGTCTGTCGTTCTTTTCCTGGCTAATAGAGCAGGAGAATTTTACCTCATGGTAGTAATTATAAGAGAAATAAACCAGGAGGAAGAAAAGATCTGGGCTCAGGTCTTTAAGACAGGATTAAGGTCCTCAGAGGCCCAAGGCACTTCTGTTTCCAGGCTCTGTGGTAGATACATTTTTTTTAAAAGCATATCTGATTTTGCAATAAAAAAAAGCCTCCAAAAGTACACATCCACTGGTAATTTCTTTCACTTTATGAAAAAAAATTGGCTTTCACATGGCTCTGACTATATATCTACTCTTTCTAATCTTGCTAGTTTTTTTTTAAAGATTTAAAAAAAATCTAAGCCATTTATGTTACATTATTTTATTTTAGAACTAGGCCCAGGGCCTGCTGTGCTAATGGTGTAATGTGGCCCTGCAGGTAATATCATCCCCCACATATTGAAGGGGTAACTTGAGTGGTCACAGTTACTTGAGTTGACCTGAGGAAGAGAAGAAATAAATAAGCATCTGACGAAAGTGACAAGAGACAAACCCCTCTTCTCCACCTGCCCCCCACTCTCCATCCCTTCTTTTTTTAAAGCCTGTTTATGAGTCCTTTAAGTTTCAAACAGGTCACAGGAGGCCTGGTTTTTATTATTGCTTGTGGAATGGGGCCCAAGCCTGCTGTGAACTGATAACAGGCTGCATAAGCCCTGGAAAAGGAACACATCCATTTTTCTTGCCTCTTGGCTTACTCTTTCACTGCCTTAACCAAGAAAAACCGACCAGTTCTCCTGTCTCCCTCGATCAGTGCCATCCTTTATGAAGCTCAGGCAGATGCTGCTTCTTCTTATTCCTTTTATTATCAGAATGTCGGTCTTTCTGCACTTAGTGGTCTTATGCACTCCTCTGAAGTCACTTCTTCTACATTATCCTTGAAAACATTCTCACAAAAGCTTTGAGAGAACCAGGACATCAGAATCATAAGGATTCACACACACTTGAGGAAAGGAACTTTGGCTTCTACTCCTAGCCTGTCCTCCATGCACCTAACTTAGCACTGAGAGGAAATATGGTAGAGCAAGAAGAGCTGTGGCCTTCTCATTAGGCGATGTGGAATTCTAGTTCCATCTCTGATGTTTGCCACCCATGTGACGATGGGCAAAGTCAGTGAATTTTTTTCTGATCCTCAGTTTCCTCATCTACCAATACACTATGGACCTCATGGTGTTATTGTGAGGAAAGAATTTGTAAACCTTAACACATTATACAAATGTGAGCAACTTTTGCTTTTCGTCATAATGAAAATTCAATAAATGCTTAATTTGATTGACTTTATGGAAGCAACCACATGAAAATGATTAGCAAGGGCACTGTGGATTTGCAGTGAAGGAATGAAGAAATCATATTAGAAATCAACTGTCCTCTAGTCCTTGCTCGTGCTATTCTCCCCCATGCCTTACACACAGTTAAGTATATAATAAACTTTCATTAGATAAAGGTGAATTCTTTATAAAATAATAAGTTGACAAAGTCCCAACTGGCAAACACAAAAAAAAATACCAGGAGAAAAATAAGTTTGTTTCCAAGCAAGTAATTTGTAAATTAATCTTTATATAGGCACACAGCCAGGTATGTGACTCTATGGAACAAACCAGAAGTAGAAGAGTCTATGTCCGATACCTATGATTTGTCAATTAATCTATAATTAATAAACATTTGTTTAAGCAACTACTTGTCAGGAACTGTGCTAAGCACTGGGGATACAAAATGAGACAAGTCACTAAAATTCCCCAGGCCTCGGTTTCCTTACCTGTAAAATGAAAGGCTTGAACTACACCTCTGACAGTCTGTTCTGCCTCAAGAGCTATGGTGATGGATGGATAGGTAGATAGATGGATGGATGGATATGTATACACATACACATATATGCGTACACACATCTAGAGCTATGATTATATATGTATATATACACATATAGGTATAGAGACATATATGGGTATATATATCAGCGTATATAGGTATATATGTATATGTGTTATATATGTACCCATATACATAGATGTCCAGAGCTATGGTTATATGTGTATATACACAAATGCGTGTATATAATGTATACATATACATGTGTATGTATGTATGTGTATATATATTTATTTTTATATGTGTGTATATATACATATATGCATATGTATATACATACATACATATATATATACATATATATATACATATATATATAATATGTGTGTGTATATATTTGTACCAACCTTGCTAGCCAGCATAATACTATTCCCATGGTAGATACCGGATATCATTTGCCGATGACAGGTTTCAAGATTGTGGATTCATTTTAACAATACCCTCATAGCATTCTTTTAGCCATTTACATGGGAATCTAGAATTGATTCTAAAATTATGCACAAAACAAAGAAAAACAAGCCCAATGATGTGATTCTAAGAAATAGCCCTGAGATTCCACACATACTTGGGATTGAATTCCCTCCATGTTGTCCCACCTCTCAGTTAAACAAAGAAACATGTTTCAGAAATTTCTTTTGTTTTAGCATAATAACAACAACTTTGTTCTTTGGTTGGCTTCATGGAGAGCAGTTGTTCTGACTTTCTGGCTGTAAATTCAGCTCTGAACAATTCAACAACCCTTGATCCAGATAAAATGGTGTCTGTAGTCACAGTCCATCTGGTCCTAATTATTTGGTTCTGCCATCAATTCTGCTTGAGCCACTTTTCCCAGTCTTTATTTTTCACTTTGACATGGCCTCTTCTTTTCCATTTCACATTTGTTCCTAAAAGCCACATTCAGGTGTGTCACTATAGATTTAGAGGCCATTCGCATTACGTGCACTTCTATATTTCTGTTCAGCTGCAATTGTTGGTAGCTTCTCTAGTGCATGGGTGGAAAAGGAAAATTCATTTCCCCTCAATGCTGAGATTTTACTCGTCTGTTGTTCAAAACTACATCTCAGGCAACATGAAGACTGTTGTGTGATTTCAGAGGCCTTAATTATGAGTCATTTTTTAAAAACCTCCTTTTGACAGCATTTCCCTATAATTTTTGCCAGGAGTGAAGGTACTATGTTCTTCTTCTTTGAGCTTTTATAGTATAACCAAAGTAATGAGGACAGCAGATCATAGGCTTGTAGATACAGAGCTGCAAGGAATTTCAGAGGCCATCTACTCTAACCCCTTCATGTTAGAGGTGAAAAGAAACAGTCTCAGGAAATTTTAAGTGACTTGCCCAAGAGCACATATGTAAAAATCAGAGGCAAGATTTGAACCCAAGTCCTCTGACATCAATGTCAGTGTCCATTACATTTCTTTGTTTTACAAAAAGGATAGGAAAAAAAAAATAAATCTAGTGCACTTATAAAGTTGGAAGGAATAAACAAATACTAACAGATATAAAGTTGTGGTACCAACAGTATAGTAGAAAATGAAGGATGTAATATGGCAAGTTGTGGAGTGCTAATATCTCGTTCCCTGGCTAGATTATTAATCCCCTGAGGGCAGGCACTATGCCTTAAATATTCCTCTGTATTTTCCTTAGAGTCTATCTGCACAGCGCTGTGCACATGGTAAACACTCAATAATTACTTGACATTTGATTATTATTATCTCCACTGTCCAATTTGGGTATCTTATAATGGGGTCACGGTGGGTTCCCAAAGGCCATGTATGCCCACAAAAGCAAACTCTGGTAGTCTAGTAGGTCTTCCAAGGCTTAAAAGCTTTTTAATAGGGGCTTGGTGACAGATTGTGTAGTAACTGAATTTCAGCCTAGCTAAATTCAAGGAGGCTTATTACCAGGAGGGCAGCAGAGTAACGAATGGTTCAGCCATGACAGCTTTTAAGAAGTATATTCTAATTTGTAAGGAAGTTGCAGTCTATCTGTGGAGAGGGTACTTACACCAATAAAATTATAGATCATTGACTTATTGAATTCTTGATCAATTTAAAACATTAATTCACTCATTTCAGCCAGAATGTATTAAGTGTCTACCATTAGCACAAGGTGCATGGGGGAGGAGGTGGGGAGAGTTGTATAAAAGATAAATGAGATGGGTGCTCTACCCTGAGGGAACTTATCATCAAGCAGGGAGAGGTAAGATATATACAGATTAATGCTTTAAAAGCTAGAATGTAATAGCAAACATTAAGTGCCTACTATGTTCAAAAATTTGGGGATGTAATTTTTAACGGCTCAAACCCTGTCTTCAAGGAGCTTGGATTATACCAACGAGAATAAGACATATTCTCAGTTAAGCATAATCTAAGCAGGTAATATGGGAACAAAGGAGAGAGCCATACCAAGTATCCTAAGAAAATCTGAATATCCAGAGTACCAAATTCAAGGAGACCAGATGAGAGAAAACATCACTTCCTTTTGTGGGAACCAGTGAAGGCTCCATTGAGGTGATAGCATTTGAGCTGGGCTTTGAGGGTGGAATAGGAGATCAGCAGGATGAAGGCATAAGTCAACCAATCAAACAGTATGAAGAGCCCACTCTGTGCCAGAGGGTCTCTTAGGTGCTGGAGATAAGATAACAATAAATAAAACAATCCTAACTCCCAAGCAGCATCAGTGGAGAATGAGATGTGCTCAAATTCTATACACATATAAGCAGCGGCTAGTTGATGAGAAGGAAGAGCACCATTATCTTGAGGCATCTCAAGTTTCTTTCTTTTTGCTGCTTATTAAAAAAATAAATAATTGCCTACTTCATTACACTATCACAAAGTCCTCAACGAGTTAGAACTAATGACTTGATTACAGCTACAAATGGAAGAATGGAAAAGAGTTCTTGGAACAATGGAGGGAAAAAATGTAGTTATCTATAAAAACAAGAATTGTTTTTCTTAAACCACAGTTCAACAATCCTAAGCCATTGAAAGAAAATAAATGTAAAAAATAGGAAGAGAGAAAAAAGATCTTTGATTGATGTAGGTGCCAAAAAGCTCGAATACTATTTCTAGCAAGGATGAAAAATGTATTGTTTATTTTTTGGCTGCTGGACAGAATCAAAATGTTTACCAAAGAAGATAAGAGTTGCATGAGAAATGGAAAATCCTGACGAAGTCTTACAGGACAATGGAGAAATAACTTTGTTAATGCTTTTGTTATTTTCTTAGCAAGTGGATACGTTTTCTTTTTCTTTGTTTTCTTTATTCAATAAATTCCCCCGATATTTTAGTCAGCCAAAAAGCATTTATTAAGAACTTATTATGTGCCAGACACTGTACTAAATCTTCAGGATACAAAGAAAGGCAAAAACAGTCCCTGCCCTCAAAGAGTTCATAGTCTATTGGAAAGAGATAATATACAATCAACAAGACTATGTACAATATATCTACAGAATAAATTGGAGATAATCGTAGAGGAAAGATATTAACATTAAGGAGATTGAGAAAGGCTTCTTGCAGAAGGTAGAAATTTAGCTGAGAATTGAAGGAAGAAAAATGTGGAGGAGATAATTTCAGACATGGAGAATAGCCAATGAAAATGCATAGAGTAGGAGATAATGCCATACATGAGGGACAGCAATGAGGCCGGTGTGACTGGATGATAGGGTATGTGGAGGAGAGGGAAAAAATGTAAGAACTCTGGAAAAACAGAAAGGAGGGAGGGTGTAGAGGTCTTTAAAAGCCAAACCAAGGATTTTATATTTGATACTGGAAGCAATAGGGAGCTTCTGATTTTATTGAGTGGGGAGAAGGGAGTGCTATGGTCAAACTTGAACTTTTTTGTCGTTTGATAGCTTCAGTCATGTTCAATTCTTCATGACCCCATTTGGAGTTTTCTTGGCAAAGATGCTGGAGTGGTTTGTCATTTCCTTCTCCTATTCATTTTCCAGCTGAGAAAATTGAGGCTCAGAGAAGTATAACTAGTGGAGCCAGGATCTGAACCTAAGTTATCAGACTCCAAATTCAGTTCTAGGTTTAACTGTTTCACAAATAAAAACATGGGATAGTGCTTGGAAAGGCTAAGGACACCTACGGCACTAGTGAATCAGGCCCTTAGTATCCAGAGGAAACCTGGGGCCACATATCATTTAGTAGCAATAATAATATGTAAATGAACATAAGCATACATAACATATAATATATAACAATAAGAGTATATCAATTTAGAGCTAGAAGGAACCATGAGAGATCATTGAGTTCAACCCTTTCATCTTACAGATGATGAGACTGAGGCCCAGAGAGTGACTCGCCCAAGGTCATACATACAGTCAGTAGTCCTAGATTCAAATCCAAGTCCTCTGACTCTGTCCATACTCAGCCCTCCTTCTACTGTACCAGATGTTCAGTTGCCATTTGTAGAGAGTGACCTTGACTATAGAACACGTTACAACATGAATCTACTTTTAAGTTTAC
Source organism: Phalanger gymnotis (assembly GCA_028646595.1). NCBI lineage: Eukaryota > Metazoa > Chordata > Mammalia > Diprotodontia > Phalangeridae > Phalanger > Phalanger gymnotis. The sequence goes on along the minus strand of CM053623.1, from coordinate 40,931,041 downwards.
TTAATCGATCGTTCAGTTTTCCAAATATTTAGTAGTAAAGGAATATACAGTCTTGCATCCCTAGTGACTTCCACCACCACCCTGGAGTTGGGGTAGGCATTGGAACTCTTCCAACTTACCTTCATTTTGACTTTGAAACCTCTGAAAGCCCCTTTGAAAAGTCATTCCATACATCACATGCCCTAGGTATTTATTCACTTTTAGCTACCTGTCAGTTACCTACCTGATAGCAATATTGTGAGGAAAAGACTTTGTTCACCTGAAGTCTCTATATTGATAGGAGCTGCCACTATTATTATTATTATTCAAACATAGTATTTAAGGTTATTTTTATTCTTTGAATCTTCACCTTGGGAGATGGGAAATCCATTTTGAAATGTTTAATACCACACTACATACCACAAAACATAACAGATATATTCCTCCATCTCATTTATTTCTATAATTATGCTTCCCCCCATCCTCAATCCTTTTCAGGTTCCCCATTTCCTCCTTGTAATTTGATGGTCACAAATTAAGTCGGTGCAGAATTGACCACACAGGTGTTTAAAATCAAAGGAATTTCACAACCCCAAAGCTTTCCTTGGCTGCCAGGGTATAATTTATTCTGACCCCCGAACTCAACGTTGGTGTTCTCCCTTGTTGCAGGCTCTTCACCCACTGAGTTGTGAGTACAAGATGGACAACATAACCAGAATGGTGGTGTGTGACCTGGGAAACCCTATGGTGGCTGGAACAAATGTAAGAGCAAACCAGATGCACGGCTGATTTTTATCTAATTGAATTTTAAGGGAAGTTAGTGGAAAACTACTCAAGTAGCACTGAGCTACTTAACAAGCAGTGGCTAAAACAAATTGCTCATTTAGATGGGAAATTATTGGAGTGATGAGATCTAGCATCATCTTCCACAAAGAGTAAAGAACTGGGGTCAAAAACATGAAAGGAAAATACCTTTACATGCCTTCTTCTTGACACTAAGAACCAGTTTTCTGATTCAGATTTATCTTTGAATTAGTTCTACTTGCAAAACATATGTTAGAAACTCAATTTTTAAAAACCCAGAAACATCTGAGTTCCTTTCTTTGGTCACCTCCAATTAAAAAAAAAA
>CM053623.1:40901641-40929433 GCA_028646595.1 Phalanger gymnotis | reverse complement strand
TTTCACTGCCTGGCCATGTTCCCAGCCAACTTACTTGACCCTTGAGTTTTTCAGCAGGAGCTGAAAGAGCTGTAGACTAAAGAGTTCTATGTTCCACTCTTGGGCAGATGCGCTGCCTCAGCAGCACTCCTCCTTCCCAAAGAACCCCAAACCAGGACTGGGCTTAGATCTTCAGGAGGCTCTTCACTCCTGCTCTGATCCTCCACTTAATTCCTCCCACCTGGTGGGCCTGGGGCCAGAAGCAACTGCAGCTGTAGTTCTAAACCGCAAACTCAGTCCCCACAGCTTTTCCCACTAACGTTCTCTGTTGTCTTTGCTGTTTGTGGGTTGAGAGGTCTGGTAAACGCCACAGCTCACTGATTCAGGGCGCTAGGACACACTCCGCTTGGCTCCTAGTCTGGTCGGTCTGGGTCTAGTCGGTCTGCGCCGCCCACGCTGGGCTCTGCTCCGCTCAGCTCCTCTCCCCTCAGCTCCCAGCTCCGTGCGGGATAGACCTTACCCAGAGACCATCCAGGCTGTCCTGGGCTGGAGCCCTGCTTCCCTCTGCAACTTTGTGGGTTCTGCAGTTCTAGAATTGGTTCAGAGACATTTTTATAGGTTTTTGGAGGGACTTGGTGGGGAACTCACGCCAGTCCCTGCTTTCCAGCCGCCATCTTGGCTCTGCCCCCCAAGACAGCAGTTCTTAAGCTGGAATCTGTGGATAGTCCATGGGGGTCTGCGAATTTGAATCCTTTAATATTTTGCTAAGTGTATTTGAAAATAATTGGCTCCCTTTGTAACCCTATACATTTTATTTTGTGCTTTTAAAAGCATTATTCTGAGAAGAGCTCCATAGGCTTCACCATACTGTCAAAAGTGTCTATGATATTTTTTTAAAAGGCTAAGGACACCGGGATCTCTAGGAGTTTCCCCACTTTAATCAATGTTTTAATGGAGGCATTTTTTCAATATTTATCTGTAGTAGTTTAATTGACCTCTGGGGCCATCCCATGTATTACTCCACCACTTGCCATTCCTAGACCCAGTCAGCTATTACATACACATCAGAGGAAGAAAGGAATCTCATTGTCCGGACCAGTCTTTGGCCAGGTTATTAAGTAGGCAGAGTATGCTTCTCTTTTTCTCCTTTCACTTCTCTTCCTTGTTTCTCTATCCTGGTACCCCTAACCTTCCTTCCAAGCATCTACCTTGAACCCCGCCAACTATTAACTAATCTTCAATAAATGATAACTGATGGTGTGATCCTTTCCCAGGGAGTATTTTCATTTTAATAGGAAGAGATTGAGGTCAGGCAAAACTTCTAAGACATGAAAGAATGAATGTTTGATGGCAGTGTTTTAGAAAGCATGGCAAATGGGGGACAGAAAAAAATTGAGAGACATCCCTGACCACCCCCTAAATCTCATTTTGCAAGCAGACATCTATGCTTCTTACTACTGAGACTGGTCCTTTTCATGTCTCTGAGTGTATTTGAATTTATTCCCTTTCCCTCTACTCTTTTCTTTCACTGTGAGAACCAGAATGAACACTATGCTGGAAGAAGCAGCTGAGAGCAATGCAACATCTCAACAGGGTCCTAGGCAATACATAAGATACATTTTGGATCCATGAGATCACTTGTGAACTTAATTGTCATGAGAGAAATGAACACTCACCAACCTACTTTTCTGATAAATCCCAAAGATGCAATAATGATATGGTTTGATTTTTTCTTAAACAAATTCGACCAAACCCAAAGTAAAATAAATACTCAAAATCAGATTTTGACTCTCAAGGGGACACTGATCCCCACATAAGGAAGCCTGGTCTCCAACTAGAGGAAAACTAGCTTTCAGTCATTAACTTGGAGCATTTTTAAGTCACCAAATGTTTTAAGTTTAAAAACCTTCCCACTGCTTTTGCCCTATGATACATGAAAGCATTTTCCTCCCTGCATAAGGAGGGTCTCCTATGTATATAACAGACACGTGATCACTTAATCCATTTCTTTTCTTCCCCAGAAGCTATACATTGAATGCTGATTCTATTGGCCAATATAATCAAATGGTCAAAAATCATAGAAGGCTCAGTGGTATCTTTAGGAGGGAGAGAAGGAAGAAGGGAAGAGAGACAGAGACAGAGAAACAGAGGAAATGTTGAGTGGTGAGGAAAGAGGAAATGTGCTAGTATTAGATGAAGACTTCGTGAAGAACATATTTAGCCTTGGCATGCATCGAGTTGTATTCCTGTAGAGGAAGTTCAACATTGAGTGGAAAGTAGAAATAGCATTAAATCATAGACAATGATGGATTACTTGTTTAATATAATGGCGGTATTAGCAAGAGAGGCTTGCTGTTCAGAGAGCAGTCAAGAAAGCATAGAAACTGTACATGTTAATTGTGATTCCTTTCTTATGAGGAGGTTTTGTTAAGCACTACTGGATTCAGTGCAAACTTCCATAGAAATTCTATACTGCAGAATATCACAGAATTGCTGCGACACTGGGTGATTTTTGGATACAGAATCAGAAAATTTGGTTTCCAGGGTTTTGATTGACTTTGTTGTATTTCAAGAAAGCCAACACATAATTCATGTTAAAAAAAATGGATTCCATACCCCATACCTGTTTACATTGTCATATATTATAAAGAATAACATTGCCAATTAAAAGAGTTAGAAATAAGACACAACTGAAATACACACTTAATGCACATAAGCATAGCCCTTATAATTCAATCCCGTGTTTTCCACTACCATGGAAACAGAAGAAAATGTAGCTACTCCTTAGAAGACTCAGATTTGCAAACTAAACCATTGCCCACGACTTAGAAGAAACTTAGAACCACGAAGCCTGCATCCAGCAGAACAGTCTAATTGCTTCTCAGTGGTTAGTAATTCCCAAAGTTGTCCTTGAAAAAGCGACCTTTATAGCTGACTGATGCTCCCCAGATGTGATCATAATAGACCAGTGTGGTAACAGGGGTTCAAACAGTGGTGAGCAAGTCCCTCTAGGCTTATACTAATGTTAGCCTGTTACAGAAACTGAGCCCGCCATCTGCCCATTTCTGTTTTGCATGTATGTTTGTGGTTTAGGTTGCCTTATCAGTACAAGTGATCAACCGGGATGTTAAAAAAAAAATAAAAAAGAATTGAGGGAACAAAAGAAACACATTTTAATGGCCTTTTCCCACATTTGAGAGTTTCTATGGAATTTTATCCTATTCTTCTCAGCTTCTAAATTTAGAGAGCTTTAAAAAGGTAACCAGAAGAAACCCTGTTCATTGGGAGTTCAATCCTATACCATTTTTCACTGAATCACTCTTTCTGATCTTGGAATCCCAAGTAGTTCTCCCTGGGGAATAGTCAGACTGTAAGACATTATCAATCTGCCTATGCAGTTGCAGGATGCAGATAGTGTGTTAACTTCAATGTATGGTAGAAAATAAATTAGGGCAGCTGGGTGACACAGTGGATAGAGTGCTGAGGGCTGGAGTCAGGAAGACCTGCATTCAAATCTGGCACTTAGTAGCTGTGTGACCTTGGGCAAGACACTTTACATTGTTTGCCTCGGTTTCCTCATCTGTAAAGTGAGCTGGAGAAAGAAATGGCAAACCACTCCAGCATCTTTTCCAGGAAAACCCCAAATAGGGTCATGAAAAGTCAGACACAACAACAAGAATAGGAAATTAATACATTTGGTTAAGATTTAACATTCTTTAATAAGCTTTCCAAAAATGGAATGAACCTTCTTGGGGATGACGATTTTCCCGATCTTGGGCGTCTTTAAGCAAAGGCTGGATATGTGAACAAGATTCATGTTTTGGTTAAGGGGTTGAATTAAATGATATCTAAGATCCCTTCCAAATCTAAATATTAATCTGAACTATATTAATAATTTCTTCTACCTGTCTTCTACCTACGATGGCTTTGAACGTTGACTTATCCATCTTTTATTAAATGGTGCAGGGAGCGGGGAATATTTTTCCCAAGGTCAATTTGCTTGAGAAAATATCAACAAATATAAGAATGATTTTACTATAATTTTTTAAATTATAAAAGTGCACTTTTCACCTGATATCCTTGAAGAACTTTATGGACAATTCATTGCTCTATTACCAGGGCATAGATGATGCAGTTTTTCATCCCGACCTGGCTTCTTCTTATAAACTAATATACTTGTAAGCCCACATTTCTCATGTGCCCGGAGAGTGGGTGTGGAGAGAATATTAACTCAAGAAATAGGATCCAGTTTATAGAACTGAAACTGACCTCACTAACATATCGTCCAAGCCCCTCATTTTGCAGATGAGGAAACTGAGGCCCCAGAAGTTTATGTGACTTGTCGAAAGTCGCACAGGTAGTGAGCATCAGAGATGGGAAAAAACAAGAAAAACTAGCATTTATATAGCATTGTAAGGCTTGCCAAGTGCTTAATACATATCTCATTTTCTCCTGATGACAATTATGGGAGGTGGGTGCTATTATTACCAGAACCCAGGTACTCTGACTCCAGAGCCAGGGATCTTTCTACTGGGCCATGAAAGTAAATTGTAAGGAGAGTAGATAATATTATATTTTTCAAGATCCCTATAGAAATGCTTTTTTGATTCTACTTGCTTGGGTATATCCATACCATTAGCATGAAAACCAAGTGTTGATTGGGCAATCTTTTGTGTAATAGACAATGGAAATAATGTACACATTTATGAGAGTATCTGCCTAGTAGATCCTGGGAGGCAAACTCAATCTGGTCATTTTCCTATCAAAATTCCAAAGACTAATTCACTTGTTGACATCTACAATATTGTCAGATAAGCCATTTTTTGTGATAAGTACTAAAATACCTTGACCCTTAAAAGATAATTTCACTTTCAACTAAGATTTTTTTTAGAATGCCCAAGTCACTTGTCATTGTTGATTATTTTTTAAAAAATATGGACTGTACTGTGTAGTTACTGTTCTTTAGAATGATAATTAACTTCAGTGTTATTATATTTTAGTTCCAATAAGGATAATCCAGACAGTAATTCTGTGAGCCTGCAAATCAACGTCAGTGCTGTGGCTCAAGTAGAGATAAGAGGGTAAGTAACAAATTGTAGCTATATAATCTAGGCATAAAAAGATAAAATACTGGAAAAAATAGCATAGTTCTTTTGTGTATTCATATATTCTACTAGCCCTATGTCAAAAAGTAGAAGAGACTTTTGATTGTATATTTTCAACTGTAGCTCCCTAGAGAAAAAGAAACAATGAAAAGAAAAACTTCCTAAAAATAGAGCTTTCCAAAAATGGAATGAGCCTTCTTGGAGATGACGATTTTCCTGGTCTTGGACGTCTTTAAGCAACGGCTGGATATGTAAACAAGATTCATGTTTTGGTTAGGGATTGAATTAAATGATCTCTAAGATCCCTTCCAAATCCAAATCTCTAAATATTAGACTTCAAGTATCAATGCTTTGATCTCTGTAGGAACTCTCTCCACTATAGACCCAAGTCTTCCAATGACTTCATTGACATTGGTCATAAGTTGTCATGGCCAAAAAGAATTTCATCTGTTAAGTTGCTTTCTGATAATGATTCCATCTGTATTTAGTTCAAGTTCTCTTTGATTATGGACATTGGAATAGGAATCTATGATTTCTTATTTATCATGATATCCCAGTGGGTGATGGCTTATATATCTATCATCCAAGGATCAACCTGGCTAAGTCTGAGAAACTCAGAACCAAGATTCAGGGCAATAGGTGGTCAATTTTTTTGTTACAGAAATTTATTAAGCCATCTATTAAAGCACGGGCAGCTAGGTGGTACAGTGGATAAAGTACCAAGCCTGGAATTAGGAAGAGTCATCTTCCTGAGTTCAGCTCTGGCCTCAGCTGTGTGACCCTGGGCAAGTAAGTCACTTAACCCTGTTTGCCTCAGTTGCTCATCTGTAGAATGAGCTTGAGAAGGAAATGGCAAACCACTCCAGTATCTTTGCCAAAAAATCCCAAGTGAGGTCACGAAGAGTCAGGCCCAACTGAAGCAGCTGAAGAAGAGCAACCAAAATTTAGAGATAGACCTTATTTGTGACAATTTTGGCAGAGCTGAAATTACAATATGGTCTCTCTTGTTGACTGAGCAATCAAATATGAGATGGGCTAGAGGAACTAGATTGCTAAATTTTAATTTAAACATTCTAAGTCTATATCTCATGCAAGGCAAAACTAGAGAAAAAATAAAACGAATTTTAAGTGGATCAGTTGTATTCACCATTGAAAATGACAAATCACAGTAACTTAATAAATACCATTTAAGAACCTTACATACCTTATATACAACTTATATACAACAACCTTATATACAACTAATTTCCATTTTCATTTCATTTTAAAGTTAACTTTAGACATTTAATAATTTTTTAGATTTTGCTGATGAGAACAGATAGCAAGGCATGATTCTCTGCTACCTCATTGTTTGTCCTTTTATTCTTTTCATACATAGAAAATGTATTTAAAAGTTGGGACTCTTAAAGAACAGTAAATCTCAGTTTCCTAACTTGACATAAAATGAATCAGTTTCTTATTGCAAATGAAATGTAAAATTGGAGAGAGACATTCCTTGGGTGAAGTGAGCCAAGAGCAATTAAGCTAAGGCTTAATGTAAAATATTCCCTTTGTTTTCTTATATTGAACTTCTGGGGCAAATGTATTTAATTGCCTCTTTTTCACCACTTTGACTCCTTTCTTGGTAGGGAGACACATGGAGTCAGTTCCTTTGTGTTAATAACTGTGATGTGCCATTCTACATAAGCTTTATTACAGGGATGTGATCATTGACTCCCTAAGGTGGTGTCGCACTTCTTTTTGGCCATTTTCAAAATAAAATTCTTCCCTCAAAACGCCAACCTGTAGAGAAAGCATGTGTCAAAATGTTGGGTTCTTCTAGGAATAATAAAATAATGTATTGAGTGTCTCCCATGCTTGGCCTATAGGAAAAGCTAACCTTTTTGGCCAGCAGCAAGCATATTGGATTTGTTGTTGTTGTTGAAATGAGGCACTATCTTAAACAGCAAATTTGAAGATCTCTCCATGAATTTCTGTTTTTCTAAGCCAAATGTGGATTCTAGCTTTGAGGAAAAACACACAGGAACTCATCAGCCTGGTTCAAAACTAGATAATCTCAGCTCGGTTTTTTAAATACAGCTACATACTGAATTGTTGACATTGTGAGCCATTCAGAAGTATTGGCTAATACTACAGTAGATTACAGGCTACAAACCATGATGAGAAAGCAATTCACATGAAGAAAGGCCTAAGGGTAGTAGTGGGCTACGGGAACAACATGAGTCATCAGTATGAAGAGGCAGGAAGGCAAAAAGCTTTGACTGGATGAAGAGGACCAGAGTGTGCAGAGTGTGATCGTCTCCCTATAGTCTGGCCTTCTCGACCCTACTTTGGAAGGCTGTATCCGGTTTGGGGTGCTACATTTTTCAAGTAACATTGACCAGCAGGGCCATATCCAGAGGCAGGTGGTGTGGAAAAGAATGGTAAGGGGCCTTAAACTCATGCCACCACTCAAAGGAACTGAGAATGTTTAGTCTGAAGTAGACAGTTCAGAAGGAACATGATAGTCTTCAGATTTATGGAGGGCTGCCATGTGGAAGAAGAAATAGACTTCTCTTTGTGGCCCTGGGTGGAAGTTACAAAGATTTCAGCTCAATGAAATGAAGGAAAAAAGCTTTCTAAAAATAGACCTTTCCAAAAATGGAACAAACCTCCTTGGGGATGATGATTTTCCTGGCCATGGATGTCTGGGTGATGATTTTCCTGGCCATGGATGTCTACAAGTGAAGGCTGGATATGGAAACAAGATTCATGTTTTGGTTAGGGATTAAACTAAATGATCTCTGAGACCCCTGCCAAATCTAAATCTAAATATTAGACTTCAAGTATCAGTGCTTTGATCTGTGTAGGAACTCCCTCTTCAATAGACCCAAGTTTTCCAGTAACTTCATTGACAGTGATTGTGAGATGTCATGGCCAAAAAGAATTTCATCTGTTTTGGTTGTTTTCTGATGATGATCCCATCTACATCTAGCTCAGTACACCATGATGACTCTTCCATGGGGCCATTACAATTATTTGGAAGTGAATCTGGTCTATATAATCAGTTACGTTCCTCTTTCTTAAAATGGTCAATTGATGTGGTATAAACTTTGGAAAACCACACCTTCCCCCCCTCAACAGTTTCCTCCAATCTAGGCAAAAGAAGTATTCTTTATTCAACAAAGAAACCAACTCAACAGACATTTTTAAGTACTTGCTTTAATCAAGGCATATAATCAAGATGTTAGGGATATAAAGATAGATGTGACCCAGACGATACTCATAGATAGCTTCAATTTAATGGAGAAAGAGAAAGAGAGAGAGAAGGAGAAGGAGAAGAAGAAGGAGGAGGAGGAGAAGGCGAAGAGAGAGAAGTGTACCATGGAAGAGGTTTAAAGGGTAGGAGCAGCATGAGGAACCAACGAAGGAGGCTAAGAAGGGGCGATCAGAGAGAGAGGAGTGAAAACTACAATAATGTAGTCTCATGAAACCAAAAGAAGGGAAAGTAACAAGGAAGGTGAGACTGCCAGTTCCAAAATGCTTCAAAGAGATCAAGGAAAATGAAGATGGAGGTGGGGGGAGTGTTTTTTATTTAGTGATAAGTAATGCTGGATATAGCTCATTCAACAGAGTGGTGAGAACAGAAAACAGATTACAAGAGGTTTAGGAGTAATTGCTGACAAGCAAAGAAAACAAAGGTATTCCAATCTATCTAGGAAATTGCGCAGTAAATGGGAGGAGGGATAAAGGGTACCCGAGGAGATATTGAGAATAGGGATGATTGATGAGCAGGTTCACAGAGATAGGGGAAGAGGCTAAGATTGAAAAAATAGGTGAAGAGTTTGACCTCTCCCAAAAGGAGGATATCTGGTTCCTCTGAAATTGTAAGAAGGAAGGGAGGGATGGACATTCAAAGGTGTAGAGACAGAAACTTCATTTACTCCGTGGAGGAGGTGGATAGAACTAGGAACCTGAGTAGAGACAGGATAGAAAGTAGAGAATAACTATTGTGGGGAATGCGATAGAGAGGCTCAGTGAGACATTTATAGAGACAAGAGATTACCATGTTGCAATGAAAACCTACTTAAGGTTAGATGATGGTAGACATTTATAGTGAACCCCATCATTTGTGTGCATAGATCCAGATTAACTCTTTCCAAAGCAAGTCTGCCAAAGACTCGACAATAAATATGAGCATTAGCTCCTGGCCCAAACTATTTGCTGCCAAGCTGGTCATATCGCATAGTTGCTAGTGTTGAAATCCCTGCTGCAACAGTGGTCCATGATCTCAAAGGCTTTGCCTCTCCCTAAAGGAACTGGTCATTGTCAGGTTCTCTGTCAAATGAGGGAGCTAAAGTAAATTATTTCTAAGGGCCTTTCTTGTTCTAAAATTCAGAGATCTTCTATAAATTGCTTAGACACATAATCTAAATGTTTTGTAACATGACTGTAGTGGAGAAAGGGACCATTTCTCAGTGATGAAATTGATAGGTCCATAAACTTAGAACATCAAGGAACTTCTGAGGCTACCTAATTCAACCCCTTCAGTTTATAAAGAATCTCAGGCAAGGAGTAGGAAGGTGACTTACCTAAAATCATGCAGGTAGAAAGTAGGAGAGCAAGGATTTCAACCCACGTCTTATGACTCAACATCTAGCACCTGAAATAAAAACTGTGTGTTATTGGCAAAGAGAAAGCTATGCCCCGCAATAGTTCTCATTGCCATTTGAATTAAAGTTTCGTTACGTTTCTGTGGGATATTAGAAAAAAAATTGTATATGACCCTACACCTCAAGAAAACAACTTTGCTTAATTACTTTCGACTAAAAGAATTAGATTTTTCCCCCAATCTCTATGATATGTTACTCAGCTAACTTGATAGGTATTATTATTGTAATTTTGCAGAAAAGGAGAGGGAGACTTACAGAGAGCATAGCATCTCAGACTTAGAGCTGGGAGGAACACGATAGGCCATGACATCCAATTTCCTCATTTTATAGATTAGGAAACTGAGGCACAGAATGATTAAATGACTCTCCCAGTGTTACACAGCTAGTAAGCATCATACACAGGATTCTAGGTCTTTCTGACTCCAAGTCCCGGCCCTCCCAACTACACCATGCAGCTTCTATTAAATGATTTGCCTGAGGCTAAGAATTCAGTTTAAAATACTTTTTGTTCTTTCTTTGGACTTGGATTATCCAAAAGAGAGAATAAGATTTGAACTTTCTGAGGGCTGAGTTGATTACATGCTCCCCTTAAGAGGCCAAAGTGATTGCTGGCCAAAAGACATCATTCCCATCGAGACTGCTTCTAGCTGAAGGTCTGTGAATTCTTCCTGTCATAGTTTGTTTGACTCCAGCACTTCTTGCTGGAAGAAAAAAAAAAACAATTTATTAATGATATCTTCTGTTAAGGCTCCGATCTGCCATAGGCTGTGACAAAAATAGTTATCCTTCGCTTGCCTTGAGAGATCAATACTTCTGCCATCTAATCAGTGACAAACAGATGATGATATGAAGTAACAGAATTATCTTCCATTCCCATTCTCTCCACACCCATACTCTATGTTGTGGGTAAATATATGACAAGTAAAAATACTACTGTATCAAATCACCACCCAGCTTATCTTCTTAGATAACAGCAATTTCTGTCTTATTCTCCCAGACTGTTTGCAAGTCACTTTTGGAATATTCAACCAGCTTTACCCAAAGTGTCCTCACTCTGGCTCTGGGCCCAGGCCCTGTGACATAAACTGAGATACAACAAGAAGAACCACTGAAAATTCAGGAATGGAAAGCTGAGAAGGAACCACCTGTCTGGTCTTGCCCTACCCTTTCTGTCTTCACCTCGGGACACATGCACCATCCCATTACCTGGGTGTTATTCTCTACTCAGCATTAGCTAGACCTCTGCTTGTGAAGCTATTCTCCAGGTTTTACTGTCAAAGTGACCTTGATTTCTTGAGGGCAATGCCGGCAGAATGCAAGCCCTAACAGGCTTGGAAAGGTTTCTGAAGTGGACTCGGAAATAGGCTTCATGGTCTTTCGTTTGAGAACCAACCTAGCTAAGTTAGAAGTCCCACCACCAGATGAGGGCCATAGCAACTTGTTAAGCCATCTGCTAATGCGTCAAGAGGTTATGATCCAGGTCACAGAGGAATAATTGACCCAGAGAAGCAAAATCTCAGATGCTAGAGACTTTGAAGCATGCGTAATTGAGATATTATAAATTTGCAAACTTATACACACACAAATAAGTGTGTATATATATTGCCATCCTAAATGCAACCACATATATCTGTGTGTATATTTAGGATAGGAATAGGGACTTGTGATTCATTGAAAACAAGGAATGATAAAGAAACTCTTAAAAATGTAGATTGGAACCTCTTCAGCTTATAGCCTCAGAGACTTGGCCAGAATATTGAGAAATTAAGAGTCTTGCTAGGGTGACATGGCCACTGGGTGTCAGAGGTAGGACTCGAGTCCAGATCTACCTGCCTTTGAGGCCAACTTTCTGTCCACCATGCTGTTTTATCATTATTGTTGAATCCTTTCAGTCATATCTGACTCTCCATGACCCCATTTGGGGTTTTCTTGGCAGAGTTACTGGGGTGGTTTGCCATTTCCTTCTCCAGTTCATTTTACAGATGAGGAACTGAGGCAAACTGGGTTATGTGACTTTCCCAGGGTCACACGGCTAAGAAGTGTCTGGGCCATATTTGAACTCAGGTCCTTCTGACTCCAGGGCCAGTATTCTGTCCACTGAGCCACCTAGCCACCTTAAGATCTGGTGCTCTATCCACTGCACCATCTAGCTGCTATAACACTTTGTTTATACCTCTCTTAATCATACGTATGACCTACAAGAATGAATTGGTCAGACCTTCAGACCCTATATTCTTGTTGCATGTTATTTTATATTATGACTATTTGTATATATGCCCTGTCCTATCCTCTTACCAGACTGTAAGCTCCATGAGGGCAGGGACTGTAATTTTCTAAATTTTTTTTTTATCTACCTCAATTCTTGTCATTGTACAGTAGGTACTTAATATGTCAGTCAATCCGTAAGCCTTTATTAGGTGTGTACTGTGTGCCCAGCACTGTAGTAAGTGCTGGGGATACTAAGAAAGGTGAAAGATGGTCCCTGCCCTTGAGGAGCTTCCAATCTAATGGATTAGTATGATGGATGTATATTCCTTGCTCATATTACGGAAATGTAATTTCCTTGAGGGAACTCTAGACCTTATCAATTTTTATATAGCTCATAGTTTGACCCAATGCTCTGCATTTATTAGGTGCTCAGTGAATGTTTGTTGAATGAATGAATGAGGATGATGATGACAATGCTCATTCCGTCATTTGCAATGCTTACATTACAGAGTATCCCATCCACCACAGATTGTTCTGCCAATTCATAATTGGGAGCCTGAAGAGGAGCCCCACAAAGAAGAAGAAGTTGGACCATTAGTGCAACATATTTATGAGGTAAATTAAACATTAATTTTGTCCTAGTAATGTTGTCTTAAATTCTCTTCTTTAACCACTTCTGATGGAAGTTTAAAATATCACCATTCAAAATTCTGGGCTTTGTACTCATCCTGGATAGAGCACTGGGCTCAAAATCAGGAAGACTCATCTTCCTCAGTTCAAACCCAGCCTCAGACATTTACTAGCTGTCACTTAACCCTGTTTGCCTCAATTTCTTCATCTGTAAAATGAGCTGGAGAAGGAAATGGCAAACTTCTCCAGTATCTTTGCCAAGAAAACTCTAAATGAGGTCATGAAGAGTCAGACACGACTGAGAATGACTGAACAAGAAGTTCCTAGGGTGGTTTTAAGTCCTATAAATTAAACTAGTCGTAAATCAGACTTACCTACTCACCTGCAGTAAAGGCTGTAAACGTGGCAGACAAACTTTTTATAGTCCTTTTCTTTTTTGTGCTGGACCTGAGAAATATAGTAAGATGACTGGACTATGATTCATTTTTGCAGGCACTGAGGCATTTTTTTTTGCATCTTTCATGACCTCACTCCTCAATCTGCCTAGGAGCAGACAACTCTCCTAAAAATTTTGCAAACTATTCACAGTTGGATTGAAACCATGTCTCTCTGAAGGTCGAATTTTCTAACTGGAAAAAATCTTAGAGAACAAAAGTCCAACATGGTCATTTTAAAACAAAGGAAATTGTATTGGCCATCATCTCCCATGACTGGAATGCCCTCCCTCCTTATCTCTACCTCTTAAGAGTACCTCTCTTCCTTCAAGACACTGCTCAAGGGCCACTTTCTACATAATCTTTCCTCATCTCTCCAGTTAGTAGAGCCATCCTTCCCAAATTATCTTAGCACCTATTTCCTAGGTACTAAATCCCATAGATTAAAGTAGTCATAGATCAGATTTACCTGCTCACCTGTAGTAAGAGCTGTTAACACAGCAGCCAACATTTTTATATAAGATCATAATTGTAAAGCACTTGGCACAGTGCCTGGCTTATAGTAAGTGCTATGTAAATGTGAGTATTCTCGTTAGCTATTATAATCGAGTGGCAGTCTGCATTGATGGAGAGACATCTCACACTGGGAGTTCCCCCATACTGAGGAAAGCCTACCTGTTTTACATATTCTGGTAAAATCAAGCAGCACAGCTTGATAATGAGGCTGCCATCGTAGAGGGGATTCATGCTTCAGATGAGGATAGAATAGACAACTTCTGAAATCACATCTCGAAGATCTTGTGATTTTATCTATCCTTATACCATTGAAAATAAAGAAAATATCGAATTTCAGATTTGAAGCTTTTTAATATAGAAACATCTAAACTTAAATAACTTCTTCACTGAAACTGAGAATACCAAAACTGAAACAAGATGATGGTTTCATTTCTTTCATTACTTTTGTATTATGTTAAACCATAACCCTGGAAAGGAGCAGCTATTGCCATTTATTTGAAGGTTTTGAGACTTTTCTTCTTGGAAAAGCTATTAAAAACTAAGGTTCTGCAGTGCCTTCATGATTGATTTCTCTGGTCCCTTTCCCCTAGAGCTTATAACTACTTATCTTTTCCAATACTCCTGAATGAAGCCCTCATCTCCTACCTTTAAGAGAACACTTGAAGGTAACATTGACCAGATTTAACAGGAAAGCCCTTCAAAAATGGAATGGTTGTTTACTCCTTTGAGAAAAAAGAAATCCAGTTCTGTTCAGTCTCAGAGGGAAGAACTCTGCATGTGCCAGATTGCATGGTTTAAAATCTTATGGTAGCCGTGTGACCCTGAGCAAGTCACTTAACTCCATTTGCCTTGCAAAAATTAAAAAAAATCATATGGCTCTGTCCAGTCTTGGATCAAAGGATCACCTAAAGTTCTTCTCCTAGTAAAAGACCATTTGGACCAAAGTATTCAGTGAGAAAAGGATTGTAATATAAATCATGCCAATATTCCCCACTGACTTTAGCCCTGAAGAGTACCTAAGAGTCTGTTGAAAACATCACAAGAATCCAGCTTCCAAATGACCTGACCAGTCTGGGTATAATAATAATTCCATTGTTTTGACTACATCCAGTTCATTAGATGTTCAACTCTCATTCAGTTGCTCAGGATATTTAAAAAAAATACCCTATCTGTGAACATCAAGAAATTTTGATCGTGCAGACTAAATGGATTACCTAATAGGCAAAAAGCAGGAATGTATTTTGGAGTTGACCAGGGATGTTTAAGATATATGAAAAAAAAAGATGAAAGCTTGCTGTTAATGTTCAATGATAAAAAACAACCAGTGAGTTCAAGTGTAGCAAACATTCTTTGTGAGCTCTTTTGTAGCCAATGAATGGAGGGGCTTCGTATTTTCAGAGTGCACATCTTGTTATGAGATGTGAGTTTTTTTCCTAGCGATTTACTGATTAAAATAAAGGGAGCCCTGCTTTGGAACAAGCCCTTTAAGTGAACCATAGCGATGCCAGACTATCTTCAGCATTTGATAGATGACCATTCTTCCAGGGGGTGAAAGAGAGTATGTCACATATGGTTGCAATTCACAAGTCAGTAGGCAGGAAAGGATAGACAGCTCTAACTAGGAAAAGCAACAACTGAGTTTAAAAATGATATGGCTAATGTTCCAAGCCTATCTCTAAAATTAAAGTAATAAAAACAGTCAAGGTAAACACCATAATTTTAGGACATGGCTAAGCCCTGTGGACAGTGTTGAGAAAATCCATGCATGGAGTTTCACTGATTTAAACAAGCTCTTATAACAGCCATCAGGTCGCACTATCTATGGTACTTGGCCCCATCTAAACTGTTTACATGACTTTTTTTTCTGTAGTAATATTCCAGCTGATTTTTAAAAGAACGATATATACATTAAATCGTTATAGTCAATGTAAGCGTTTCTTTGGCAGCTGCACAACATCGGACCCAGCGCTGTCAGTGAAACGCTTCTGACCGTAGGATGGCCAAATTCTGCAAAAGAGGAATCTCTTCTATATATTTTCCATATTCAGACCCTTGGGCCATTGCAGTGTCAAACAAATCCTGCTATCAACTCACTGGGAATAAAGGTAGGAACCCATTCCTATACTAATGATGATTTCTTTATAAAAGAAAAAAAGGAAATTCTGGTAAGATGGTGTGGTATAATAGTTAGACAGCTGATTTTAGAGACCAAAAAAAATTGGAATAAATTGTGGGGAGTCAAAAGCTTCTCCCCAAAAAGACAACTCCCAAGAACTTGTCTACTAAAGTCAGAGACTGGTTTTGATCTGTGTCATCTTCATATATGTAAAAAGCCAAGGGATGGAAAGAAGCTGATTGGCTTCGATGATAACAAATTTATTATTTGATGATAGTAAATTCATTATTAATACAAAAAAATGACTAAATTCTTTAATAATGTCAGGCTAAAGCAAACAGGATTCTCTACCCCTTTCTTATGCTTTGGGTAGAGACTGGACATCTCATCCTCTCAAGTCCCTTCCACAACTTAAGATTTTATAATTCTTTGATTCTTCTTATATCTTTTCTAGACTATTAAAATATACCACTTTTACCTGGCTATGTATAATGCCGAGTTGTCTGTATACCCACAAGCCAAAATAAGACATATCCAAATCTGTCATCTGGAGGAATCGGAGCAGAATGCTAGCTGTGAAATGCCTTTGACAAAGTGCTTATAAGGTTCATTGCTTGGAGCAGGGAATGATGGGCCCTTACACTGAGTCCAAGTGCTACTGGTGACATGGCTGTCTCCATGTCACACAAGTCAAAAGATTAGTGTTTCCTGGTCTCCACCCCATTGACAGGCTTATGGATAAGCCACAAGAGGGAGTGTTTGTAGTGAAAGGAGAACCACATTTGGACACAGAAAACACCTGGGTTTGAATCTTGCCATATTAGCTATGTACAGGACCCTGGCTCTGAGTCTTAGTTTCCTTAGGGATAATCCTGTTGGTCTGACTGATCTCACAGGGTTGGTTGAGTTGAAGGCACTCTGTGAACCTTAAAGAACTATAGAAATGTATGTTTTTCTTGCCATGGTTGAAACTGACAGTTTTCTCTATCACATACTTGATTCTGTCAAACTTCAGCACTTGTCCTGGCATCCCAAAGGAAAAGGATAAATTCAGTGCAAGTGCTTGAGAAACTCACACTTATCTTTCTTTAAAAAAAAAAAAAAAGAAGGAACTTCCTGACGGGAGAAAAAGGATGTGCTCCTAGTAACTAGGAGACACAGGGCCTCTGTTTGAGGGGGAACATCAGAAAGGGCTAGTGAAATGCTGGCTCACAATCTGCGATCCAGGTTTGCCCCTTCTCAATGGATGGCACAATGTCATTACCCCTTATAAAAGAGGTTTTTATTTTTCCAGCTCAGACTGGCTTGGTTTCTATTTTAAAAAGAACAGAAAGCATGAAGGCAAAAAGAGGGGTTCAGTGTTAAAAGGCTAGTGGGGCTATAGTGCTGTCTCTCTCTAGAGGAATAATAAATAGGAACATTTGTAGTCCATTTAATTATTAAAAGTTCTTCTTCCCTAGAAATGGAAAAAATAAAATCTCCATTTCATCTTCCTTGACCCTCCTCATTTAGCCTCTTCCAGGCTAATGACTTACTGTAAAACAGCTCCTCTTCCAATGCCAGCTTGTCTCTCTGTCTTAAGTAATTGCCCTCTTAAAGATGCCTCATTTCAGTTCTGGATTTTCAGTCTACATGAATAAAAATCCACGAACCTGAAGAAGAAGGCTTCTCACCCATACTTAGCTTCATGTTTGGCTTAAGGCTGACACATACAAATGTGTCACGTAACTTGTTTAACAGGCACCTCATTGGCCTTGACATCTGCACTTCATTACTATTTAATGATGCTTTATCATTGCTGGGACAGGTCTTGAAGTTAACTGGCTTATTATCAAGTCTGTCCATCTCATTTGGCATCATAAGTGGCTGCTCAAGCCTCTGGCATCTTGGTGCCACTTTAGTACCAAGTCTGCATTGCCTATCCTTTTCTTTAGATTCTGAAGGGCTGCAATTACCACCAAATCTCTTCCATGTATACATTGGACATTAGACCCTGGAATAATCTTAGTATGACTTGAGATATAATTAGCATTTTAATTCATTTTCAACAAGTACTTATTAAGTCCCTGCACTCTGTCTGGGCCTGGGAATAAAAATGAAAAACAAACAGTCCCTACTCTGAAGGAAATTACAAAGATGAAACGTACTTACACCAGCGTTTGTAGTATAGGTTAAAATGTGATGAGTGTATAGGAGAGAGATGAGAGATTAAGGAGATACGATCACAGAATCACAGGTAGACATGGAACAGAATTTCAGAGTCAGAAGGAAGCCAGTACAACATCTAGTTGAGAAGAATCCCCTCTGCATCATACAAAACCAGTATCTATCCAGCCTTCACCTGAAGACCTCCATTGATGGGGAACTTAAGTTCACCCATTCTTCTGTTGGATAGCTTCAGCTGGAAAGGTGCTTTATTTTTGTTTTCCCTTATATCAAGCCTAAATATTCTTCTTAGTAGCTTGCACATGTCCACTGCTCCTAGCTCTGCCCCTCTGAGGGAGATCAGAAGAAGTCTAACCCTTTAAGACACAGACAGTCCTTCCAATACTCAAAGACCCTTTACATGGCTTATCGATGTCTTCTCTAGGCTGCGTATTCTCACTTATTTCAATGCGTCCTCATGTGGTGTGACCTTCTAGATTCGGAGGATGAGCGAGGGCTTCGTGGAGACGACGGCTCTGTAGTCAGAGGACGTGGAGGGAGCCAATATCAGCTACTGAGTGGCCCAGTACAAGACAATATGGAAGATGTTTGGGGAAGAGTTAGTAGTGAACTTAACCTGAAACAAACACTACAGCGAGGACACGAGTGTGAAATGAGTCTGAAAAAGCGGTAGGAAGGTAGGGAGCCAACTGAGATGTAGGGAAAGGGAGCTGTGTGTGTTAAATACCAGAATAAAGGGTTTTCATGTTATCTCTGACAGTGAGGAAAATCTTGTAGCAAAGGAATGATGTCATCTGACAGGAGCACTAAGAATATCACCTGACAGGGAAAGTTAGAGTGGAGAGGGGCGGAATCAGAGGCAAAAGGACTGTTTATGAGACTAAATGCTGTTCGCTCATTTTTCAGTCATGTCCAACACTTCACGACTCCGCTTGGGTTTTTCTTGGCAAAGATACTGGAGTGGTTTGCCGTTTCCTTCTCCGGCTCATTTTACAGATGAGGAAACTGAGGCAAACAGGGTTAAGTGACTTGCTAGTTAGTGTCTGAGGTCATGTGTGAACTTTGACTTCAGGCCCAGCCCTCTATCTGCTGTACCACCTAGGTGCCCTTAGGAGACTAATGCAGTAGTTTAAATAAGAAGCATTAACGCTCTAAAATTGACTAGTAATAGTGGGAGTAGAAAGAAAAGAAAAGATATGAGAGATGTCATGGAGATAGTACGCACAGGAGTTGGTAAGGAGTTGGTAATTAGATAAGACATTAGGGACAGAAGTAAGAGCTGTTATCCTCTTTTTACAGATGGCGAAACTGAGGCTCTGAAAGGATAAGTGACATGCCCACAGTCTCATAGCTAATGTCTGAGGTAGGATTTGAACTCGGATTTTCCTGACTCCAAGTTCAATGCTACTCTTCCTAGATGCCACATAAGTAGTTTTATTTTGAGGAAGATGCAGAGAGTTGTGAGTCAAGGATATCGTTATATAGATAAGCCTAGCAGCCCACCTTCACTTGACCATCCATACACACTGTATGAACTGGGGAAAAAGAGTTCCCTTTGCCAGATGCAGTGGCCATGCCTGTAATCCCAGCCACTGGAGGAGGCTGAGCCTGGCAAATATCCAGAGTTCTGAGCTGAAGTTGGGCTAAAGGCAACCAGGTGTCCACACAATTGGTGTCACATGCCAATAAGGCACTGTATAAGTTAAGCACCAATATGGTAAGCCCCAAGGGCTTACCTAAATAATGACCTAAGTTGGAAACAGAGCAGGTCACAGCTCCTGTACCAATAGGAGGCACAAGTGAATAGCACCTACATTTTCAGCCTGGATGAAATAGGGAGAACAATTCTTTTAAAAAGGAAAAAGAGAAAGAGGAGGAGGAGGAAGATGACGAGGAAAGACTTCTCTTATTTGTACTTCAGTCTCTTTATTGATAGGATGGCTGAGTAATTTCCCTTTATATGAAATTTTAATTTTACAAAGAAATTTTCTTACAACAAAGTAGACAGTACATGTATTATCTCCATTTTACAGATAGAAAAACTGAGACCTAGAGACTTGCACATAATTACATAGCTATTAAGTATCAGAATTGGAATTCAAACCTAGTCTCCTGATTTTGAAAGCAATGTTCTCTAAAGATCTACTTCACATACTATTACTATTACTATTTTAAATACCTACTATCTAATTGATAGGAATAGAATGCCAATTAATGAGATCAAGTCCAGGATGTGTTTGGTTTCAGGCAGAGGAAGAAAGATGATATATAATTGATTTGTGGGCATCTGGTAGAGTGGAAAGAGGGTTGGCTTTGGAGTCAGACGACCTTGACAAAGATCTGATGCTTAACTCTATTACCTTGGGCAAGTCATTGAAGCAATGTAAGTCTGCTTCATAATCTTTAAAACGTGGATGGTGACATCCGGGGCCCCTACAATTCTGACTGTGATTGTGCTATATGGTATGCCCAGCTAAGAAAACTTAAACTTTCATTAAGACTTAAGCCTTCATAGCTTAAAAGTGCACTAAGACTTTTGGAATGATGAAATTATAATATTATTATTATATTTTAATATTGTTATATTATTCTACCACTGAATAATGAAAAGCATCAGGTTTTCTTAGAAAGCAAATTGAGACTTGTACAAGAAAGAAGTGGGCACCAGTTAAAGCCATACCTAGAAGGAATGTGGTCTCTGGGAGGTGGTAAAGCTTCTCCCTGTTTGAAGGTCAGGTGTCCAAAGAAAGGCTAGGCTGCCTCTTATTTAGCATGGCACAGAGGGGACCCTTTATCTAGGTATGGATTAAGCTAGATACCTTCCAACGCTGAGATTCTGTGATGTGGTGTGAAATAACCACATGAAGAACATGGATAAAAATATCACCTTCTTTAATATTTCAGTCCATCTGAATGAATTTGTCATGCTTTTGTGGCAGCTGCATGAAGCACAAAGTCCGTTGTGACAGGAATAGGAAATTCCTTGTATGGATGCCTTATGGAAAGATTTGTATTGGTCTCCATAGTCTCCCGCAAATCACAAAAGCCTTTTTCATCATCTGTAGCATAATCACTTCTAGTCAAAGCAATCCTCGAGTCAGAGATTTAGAACTGAAAGGAGCCCCAGAGATCAGCCAGCCCAATCTCTTCATTGCATATCTGGGGAAACAGACCTAGAGAAGAGAAATGCTCATCTCAACCTCATACAAGTAGTAGATAGTAGAGGCAGATTGGAATTTGGACCTTCTGACTCAAGATACAGTGGGTTTTTTCCACTATGGGTTCTTTTTAGGAATTTTTACACCTTATTAAATTCTATGAAGAGAGAAGGAAGCCTAAATAGGACAGCCATCCTTTGACAGTCGAAAATATAACACAAGTAAATCATTTGTAGACATACGATTACACTGAAATCCCCTTTACTTATACAACAGGATG
Source organism: Phalanger gymnotis (assembly GCA_028646595.1). Classification (NCBI taxonomy): domain Eukaryota; kingdom Metazoa; phylum Chordata; class Mammalia; order Diprotodontia; family Phalangeridae; genus Phalanger; species Phalanger gymnotis. Next base: position 40,908,189 of record CM053623.1, on the reverse strand, counting down.
TTGCATTTAGCCACCCTCTTCTAGTTGCAAACATTTAAAATGTGAGCATCTGTATATATGCATTTTGGACATTGTTAGAAATTGTCTTTCCTCAGTGCTTACATGTGCATGCACATACGTACACACACACACACACCTTGTAGCTACTGTCTATTCTATCATCCATGTAATCAAGATGTCCCTGACTGGCAACACCACCTGGCGTTTGGCACAAAGAACCATCTGGTCCCACATGCCTGCCAGTCATCATTTATTTACCTGGTGAGGGATGGTTATACACAGGATATCCAGCAGCTTTTGATCTTTTTCTTTCCTCACAGTTTAGTTGATACCTGAGATTTCTCTTTGTCTTGTTTATATACACATCATGGAAATCTTCCCCACCCACCCCTTTCTTAGTCCATCTCTCTTCCAACTTATGCCATATTTCTTCAGGAAGTTTCTCTCTCTTTCCCTCTTTTTCTTTCCCTCTCCTCCTCCTCCTCCTTTTTCTCTCTCTCCCTCTCTCCATCTCCCTCCCCCCTCTTTATTCCTTTTTCCTCCCTCCCTCTCTTCCTCTCTCATCTTCCTCCTCCTCCTTCCCCCATCTCTCTCCTCTCCTCTCCTCTCCTCTCCTCTCCTCTCCTCTCCTCTCCTCTCCTCTTCTCTTCTCTGAGGAAAGTTACCATTGAGGAGAAAGCAAAAAACTATATATGTTTCCCCAAAAGCATTTGTTCAAGGATAATACTTCAAGGTAACCAACCTCTGAAATATTTGAAAAAGTACTTATGTTTCTCACAATTCTTACCAGTTCTTTGCTTTTCTCTAATTTAACTTGCTTTCCTCAAGCATCAACATTTGAAATATATTTTTACAAAAGAACCCTTATCCAACATTGTTGTTTCCTGTTTTACTTAGTTATTAGTATTAAAAGAGTACTGCTTTCTATGCTTTTTCTGTTGCAAATGTATGGCATTTTAACTCCATTATGGATTAAATAGGTTTATGTGGCTTAGCCTGGAAAGCATTCATAACAACCATGATTTATACTATTATTTCTAAGGAAAACTCCTCTTTGAGCTCCAAATAACTGACTTATAAGCAAACATTTGCAAGTTAGAAGCTATGTTCTATTATGGTTATATTGATCTAAGGAACAGAGTCAAGCCAGATCAGGACAAAAGTCCAGTTGCTAAATGCTTGTTATATAGATTTTGTCCTGGAAAGATAGTTCAGGCAATGTACTAACTGACCCCGTTGTCACTCAAGGGGAAGTGTTTCAGTTGCTCTTGTCTGCCACATATCCTTGACCACTAAGTGGTCACTGTGTATTTATTTTATATACCTACATATATACATATGGTCTGCTTGAGGGCAGGGCCTGTTTCATTTTGTCTTTGTGTCCCCAAGTATCTAGCTCAGTACTTGGCACATGGTAGGTTCTTAACAAATGATTGTTTGGTTGAATATCACCTTCCACACAAAGATCTCAGTTGTTAATTAGAGAGACAAAGGGTAAAAAAGCAATGCTAATGTCAGTATGTCCATCTGCCCAGTGAAAGAACATAATTAGCAAATATATGTACAATAAAAATGTTCCAAGAAAGGCCATGGAACTTTTGCCCAATGGTCAGTATGATGGTTAATCTTTGTAGGTTGGAAGTGGAAACTCCTTTTGGTTACTAAGCATCATGGGAATTTGTTCAGCATGTTTTGTGGTTGCGGTCCAACCGTCTGTTTCTGGACAATGAGATGGGGAGGGAAGAAATGGCTAGATGATGGCGGACAGTAGTGGCAGTAGCAACAAATGGAGGGGATGATGACTCTGCCTCAGGCTTACTTTACTCCTGTTTTTATGGTTTTCTCCCACAGAGTATTCTATTTCACTGCTATTTCAACTTTTCTTTCCTTCCTCTTATCAGGCTTTTGGTTTTGTTTGGTTGGATTTTGTCTTCTAAGCCTGGCATAGTGAGCAAATTTCCTCACAAATGTAGTTGAGGCCAAGGACAAAGGACTTGACGAGATGAGGTCTTCATATTCCACTCTCTTAGACTTTTGTAAATGTTCCATTGTCTACAGCATTAAGGCCAATTTATTAAATCCAATTAGCTCCAGAGCCTTCTTGGCACAAAATCTTAGAACTGAGTCAACTATATCTCAAAATAGGCTAAATTAGGCTTAAAAAAAAAAAACCCTCTCCAGCTACTGTGTTTTCTTATTTGGGTTGTCCTTAGTCTTAGTTTTCAAGAGTCATTCAAATGTCTTGAGAATTATGAGTAAAAAGATATTAGAAAAACACAGCCCTATGAAGAAACAGAAAGAAGAATAATGGGAAAAACATTTGGAAAGAGAGATGCTAAACAGCCAAGAATGATATGCAGGAGAAAAAAGGCTGTGGAAAGTGACACTTTGTAAACAAGAGAAGAAGACAAATGGCGAACCAGGATTTAACCCTTGTTGTGATCACAAAATCAAATTCCTGTCCCAAACATTCCAGGAGAAAAATATCCTGAGTTCAAATTCCTGTAAGTGACTCAAGAAAAAGAAAACAGGGGAATGCAGACCTTAACTTGTGATGGATTCATGAAAGAAGAGCCTCTTAAGCAAGACCAATCTTCTAGAGGGCTAATTAAACATACAATTGTAGATGTAAAGCTGGAAGAGACCTTAGAGGCTTAGAGTCCACCTCCCTCATTTTTCATATGAGGAAACTGAGACATAGGGCAATTAAGTGACTTCCTCAGTACCATGTAGCCGGTAAGTGTCTGAGGTTGGATTCGAACCTGTGTCTTCCTATCTCCAAGTCTAGCTCCTTTTCCATTATTCCATGCTGCCTTGCAAATAATTACAAATATGGAAGGGAGTGGCACAAGTACACATATCCCATGTTGAGAAGCACGATTTTTCTCAAAGATATATTTTAGTACTTTATTCAATTTGTGATTTCATTGATACTCTCACTTTGCCACCCTCACTGATTGCAGGACAATCAAATCAGTTCAATTCTGACACTTCATAAGAACTTGTTATATGCAAGGCTTCCTTAGGCTCTAGAGATGCAAAGATGGAAAGTCCCTGCCCCCAAAGAACTTACATTCCACTTTGGGGGGGCAGGGCACAACCTGTATTCTGATAATTATAAAGCAATTTGAGGAGGAAGAAAGCTACTGAAAACTAGATGAATCAGGAAGAACCTATCCTGTCTATAGCTTCTCATGCTGTCTGATTTATTTCCATCTCTTCCAGTAAATCTTCTATATAGAATATTAGCAAACATGTTCTTCCTCAGATTTTGTGATATTTCAAGGATACCAGAGTAGCCTGTGGCCTCTCCATAGGTTATGCCCAGTTTACTCCATTACCACCTCACCTCTTTTTATAGTCATTTATGGCCAATGACTACTCTTGGTGCATTTTTTTTGTAGATCATTACTTGTAACGTGCTGTAGCTTACTTACACCCATGATGCATCTTTCCATTACCCTTTTGCTCATTGGCAATTTCAATTCTTCTGAGATCATCGGATTCCATTATTTATAGCCATATGGAACCACTGAGAGAATATTGGTATTTTAAAAGATGAGCTTTTGTAATAAGAAGTAACTTGGGATTGTTGACAGTGCTGAGCATTTTCCCAAATGTGCTCTAGTCTGTTCTCCTCCTGTTCGATTCTCAGCCCACCTCATTGTTCGTCAGCAGTGCCTGTAGAAGATGTGACTGTTGATGAACAACTTCAGTAGGCTTCCCACACAATGTCATGGCACAATCTGGACAACAGGGATTTTTCATCCATCTGGTTTTGTCTGTGTGGATTGCCAGGCTGATCTCTTTGAAATGATTAGATCTCATTAAGGAAGCCCTTGAGGTTATAGGGCTTCATGCAATCAGCACAGTGGCATTTATAAGAAAGAGAATTTAGAGACTCACACAACTAGAAAGAAACTTGCATACTCAGTGCATTACTCAGTGACATTGGTGATCACCAAAGTCTTCCTCTGAGGCCTTATCATGGTGTGGAGTCAACCTTGAGTTTTTTAAGGCTATGTCAGAAGAAAGCACTTTTTAGCTGGTTATAGCCATCCAGAAAAGCTTTAAGTAAAATATTAGTGATAGACTGTATTGACTGTCTGAGGGACAGCCTAGTTATAGAGAAAGGCTTTCCTCCTGAAGGTTGACCGCTAGAAGATGAATTCTTTGGCCATGAAGACTAATGAAATAGATTATAAGGCACAAACTGGCTCTCATTCATTAGCATCCCCCCTTCTACTCCAGCAGAAATGGTGGCTTGGCAATTGAAGAGACCATCTATAACATATTACTGGACTAACATAACCACATCTGTATTGAATATTGAATAGATGTGTGTATGTGTTCAAGGAACCAGAAGCTATAAAAAATTGACAGCCAAAAGGAAGAATAGTTTACAGATTCCTTTTAGAAAGATGATTAAAGAAAGGAGTTTGTAGCACTACAGGCAATTGATCTTAGAGCTGGGAGGGCCCTCAGAGGTCCATCTAGCTCCTTTACTTTACAGCTGAGTAAACTGAGGCCAAAGGTAGCACTGGCAGAAATGGTTTTTTTTCCTGATCCCCAAAGCAAAACCAAAAGCAAACAAACCAATAAAAATTGGGTTAGTGGTAAACAAACATTGCACCATGAAGAGATTGTTGTTTATATAGTGGCATCTGTTACAAGCATTTGAGGAAGCAAAAAAATTTTATGAAGTACTTGATGAAATCTTCTAATCCAAGTCATTATATACTTTGATACTTGATTCATTGAATTCAGGTGTTTCAGCCATTTCCTACTCTTCCTGACCCCATTTCGAGTTTACTTGGCAAAGATATTGGAATGATTTGTCATTTCCTTCTCCAACTCATTTTACAGAGAGGGTTAAGTGACTTGCCCAGGGTCACACAGTTAGTAAGTATCTGAGGCTGGCTTTGAACTCAGGAAGTTGAGTCTTCCTGATTCCAGGCCTGGCACTCTATCCACTGCACCACCTGGCTGTCCTAATATTTAATTACTTTTATGTAAAAATGGGCATAAAGGAAGGCAGCAATCTGTATCTGAAAATATAGTTTGGACTTAAGGAAAGACTCTCAAATCCTATATTATGAACCCTTCCTAGAAGAAGATGGATAAATGGTTTTGTATATGATAGTCACCAAAACAAACCCTTTTCAAAAAAGAAATTGAGCACATAACAAGAAGAAATCAATGGCTAAAATAACCAAATAAAAAAAAGAAACATTTGACTTTGCCGGACAAAATACAGCCTTTCCTGTGTGTTAAGGTGCTACATGATCCCTTGGTAGTTGCAACCCTAATAATAACTTTGCCTAATAGTCTTCTATGGATATTTCTTAATTTCTCACAAATGGCTTTCAACAACTTGTAGAAAGACCTTGAAGGAATTAGAAAATTTGTACTACTTTGAATCATGCTTGTGACTCATGCTATTTCCTCTCTGATAGCTATTTTACTGATAGCTGTTTTACTCATATGGATTTGTGGTTTATTTTAATATCTGCAACAGCCTTGGCAGAGAGCTGATTTCTGACTTGTTCAACTTACTTTTCTAAGATGGGGTTATTCGGAGTCTCTATTTCTTATAATAATGTTAATCTGGTTATGTTATACTTTTTTACACATTCATCCATTTCATTCAAATTGTCAGTTTTATTGGACTGTAATTAGGAAAAATAATTTATAGTGATTTCCTTTATTTTCCCTTTTTAATGCTAAAAATTTGGTTTATTCATCATGCTGTATTCTCAAATACTCAAAAGGACTTGTCCAATCCTCGACTGCCCTTCCTGTGTGACTCTCGTACATGTTCTCCCAAAAGTTCATCACAGAGTATCTGCCCAATGATAGAGGACTTTCTCTCAATTTTCCCTGAAATGCAGAGGGTAGCAAGAGAACACTCCGGCCATCCACCTGTTACCCCTTACTCTAACCATATGACTGGCCCATCTCTTTGTGTCATACAATTCCTTGATGACATCCCTTACTCCTTCAGAATTCCTCACTGGTTACATGCTACAACTTGTTTACACCTGCTGTGCCCTGTGTGTAATGCACATCTTCATTCTTCAAGGACAGGGATATTCCATATTTCCCTGATATATAGCAACGTGATTAAAATGATAGTACTGAAAATATAGATCTTTGCTTTCATGGGAAATTTGCAGTCAGCAAATATATATATATATATATATATATACACACATATATATACATACATACTTATTTTTTTAAAAAAATTCTCCTTTCTACTCTAAGCCAATCCCATCTATACTGTCTATTCCAGCTGTGCAGTGGACAAACTCTATAGCTTATCCATTCAAATGTATATTGAAATCTGGGCAAAAGACATTCTTCATCTACTTGGTATTTCCTGTGTGGAGAGACCCATCAAACTCTTTTGAGTGATTGTAGATCTCTTCCCAGGAAGCTCGCAATCCAATGCTATCTAAAAACAGGAACACATGAAGCACTTCGTCATCTACAGAGTGTTAGTCTCAGACAGTTATTGAATAGGATTTTGTTGTTGTTGTTAACAT
>CM053623.1:40877049-40894675 GCA_028646595.1 Phalanger gymnotis | reverse complement strand
TAGATCTTAAATTTCTCAGAAATCCTCAACATAAAAACCAGGCAACATTTAATGTTTCTTCTAAAGAATGTTCTAAAATAGAGAATTTTTCAGTCGCTTTTGTAAGAATACACTCTTTCTCTTATAAGTAACATATGCCCTCAATAATATCCTGATTTTCTGGCTCCATAGCTTTTTAATAGGATATCAAAAGGCTGAATCACTCACATTGTATGGATTTGCTTAGGGTTACCCTAATATTGGGGCTCATCTTCCTGAGTTCAAATTCAGCCTCAGATACTTACTGTGTGACCCTGGGCAAGTCACTTAGCTCTGTTTACCTCAGCTTCCCTCATCTGTAAAATGAGCTGGAGAAGGAAATGACAAACTACTGCAGTATCTTTGTCAAGAAAACCTCAAATGGGGAATTTCCTAACCAGGGATTTCCCTATGACAAATTACAAGTCCAGGCCCAATCTCTGCCCCCATAGATAAGCCAAATAGTGTAGAAAAGAGCCACCAGAATGATGAAGGGCTTTGAGTACATATCATAGAAGGAAGACTTGAAGGATTTGGGGATGTTTAACCTGGAAGGAAAAAAAACTCAATGAGGACATGATGTCCCCATCATCTTATGGTGGAGGGATTAGATTTTTTCTGTTTAGTCCCAAGGACCAGAACCAGGATCTATAGGCAAGAGTTGGAAAAGTACAAACTTAAGCTTAATGTCAGGGAAAATTCCCTTAAAGTTATAGTTATCTGTAAGTAAAACAGGCTGCCTCAAGAAATAGTAAGTTCCCACTCATTGAAAGTCACCAAACAGAGGCTGGTTAGCCACCTATCAGGTATATCATAATGGATATTCTTTTGCTGTATGGCTTGAACTAGATGGCTGCTGATGTACCTCCTTTTTTTTTAACCAAATTAACCAATGGCTTATATATCTTATTGGTTTTTCTTATAAAGCCAGCTTCTAGATGGATTTATTGGCTCAATAGTTTGTTTGTTTTTAACTTTAAATCTTATTAATCACACCTTTGATTCTGAGGATTTCCAATTTCAATTGGGGACTTTTAATTTGTTATTTTTCTAGTTTTTTTTTAGTCGCATGCCTAATTCATTAATCTGTTCTTTTTCTATTTTATTTATGTAAGAATTTATAAAAAGTATTATTTTTCTAAATATTAGAATTAGAATATTAGAAAAATAAATTTTCCTCTAAGTACTGCTTTGGATGTATCCCATAAATTTTGGTATGTTGTTTCATTGTCATTCTCTTTAATGAAATTATTGACTGTTTCTATGATTTGTTCTTTAACACACTTATCCTTTAGGGTTAGGTTATTTAGTTTCCAATTAATATTTAATGTCTTTACACTTCCCTTTGTTGAATATAATTTTATTGCATTATGATCTGAAAAGAATACATTTAACATTTCTGTTTTTCTACATTTGATTTTGAAGTTTTATGCCCTAATGCATAGTCAGTTTCTTTGTGTAGTTACCATGTGTTCCTGAGGAAAAGGTATATTCCTTTCTACTCCCATTCAGTTTTCTGCAAAGATCTATCATATCTAACTTTCTAATATTCTATTTACCTCCTCAGTTTCTTTTTTATTTTTTGGTTGAATTTGTCAAGTTCTGAGAGGAGATAGTTGAGGTTGATGTGCCTTTTAACTCACAAATTCTATGATTCTAAAATCATTACTTGTGTACTTAGCTCCTGGCTCCAAAAGTCCCACATCCCAAGTTCCTGCTTATTTCATACATATGAACCTAATAACAAAGGAGATGGATTTATGTCTCTTCCTTTCTCTATGTGTACTTTCTAATCCTGTAATTTAATCATTTTGTCACACAGCCTTCCTTCCCCAACCTGATGTTTGGTATCCCATTGAAAATCTGTGGACCGCCATTTCGGCATAGGATACTCCTCTAAGTACTCCTTTGTCCATGGGCCATCCAGAAAATATTTTTTTTCAGTTTATTCCAGACTATCTTGGAATCTATGACTGCTGCATGAAACATAAAGTCTACTTGAAGGTTTAAACTTTTGCCAGTAATTGCTTAAGCTTTTTATTTCAGACCACAAGGCTTTTGTTTCCAGTAAATGGTGAATATTTAAGCACAGGCTCCAGAAATTGGCCGTGTGGTCAGAAATAAAGTGCTCCTTGAAAATGAGTTAGGAAGCAGGAGAGTGGGGGTGGAGAAAAACACGCAGCTGCCAGCACACACTAGGTGTTTGCCCAACCCAAAAGCCTCCATCTCTATTGGTTGCCAACCCCATAACTTTTATATGTACCATTACAGAAAGAAAATTGTTCTACAAAAGTACATAGCAGAGGCAGCCAGTGGTCTCCTAACCTCAGTTTAAATGAAGCAGTTATGGAGGAGGTGCAGGGCATTTCCGGAGCATTAATGGCTGGTTGGGGCAAGTAGATGGGCCAAGATATTGTCAAAAGATATTAACCCCAGCTGGTTTTTCAGTTTTCAAAACCCTTCAATATGGCAGTGATTGCTGTTATTAGAATAAATTACTATATGGCAGAATAAATCCCCTAATCCTTACCCCACTCCAGTATGATAGTTGTTAAATAAAGAGTGTGATTAAGAGAGAATTACTCAATCAGATCTACCCAGCCTGCAAAATTTATTCAATAACTCATGTATTTACCAGAGATATGGCTATATTATAGAAAAAAGGTCCCAAAGCAAAGACCCAGGTGACTTTCAAGGCTTATCCATTCAGCTGCCAGTTAACATCTGCCCAGATTGCCCTGGCCCTGTGGCTTGTGATCATTTCAGAGAAGAGAGAAGTAGATCCCTTTCCAAAAATGTTGGGGACCTTTGGCATATGAGTACAGAACTAGGGGAGTAAATTGTATTTTCCATTTTCCTTTAGCTCCCTCCCCTTCCATTTGTCCACAGCCTAATTTCTTTTAGATTCATATGTCTGAAATAGGGTCAGAGTGTGTGAATATTCAATACTTTTTTTTGCAAAATGCCTTTTCTTGAATTTTCATAATGTCTTTATATCATTTCCCCAATTTGCCATATGTCCACTCCCTGATTTGGTAGAGAGCTCTGATCTCAAGTAGTAAGTAAACCCTATTCCCTATACACTCCATGGAAAATAAATCATCTGAAATATTTATTGCATGTGCCCTTCCACATCAGGCAGGTGCTGGATTTCACTGGGCTGGAACCATTAGAGGAGGATTTCCTCCATGCAGGATTCAAAGCCATGGATCACTGGTGCAGGTCAGACAAGGCTTTGAGTGGAGAAAATTTAAACACTTCACTTTGATGGTAATTTTCTTAATGAGAAAATTCATCAAATTGAAGATGAATTAATTTGTAAAGGCAGGAAGGGGAAGAATAAGACATATTGAGGAAGAGAAATGGGATGATACCTCAGAAAAGTTAGAAAAGCTTGGTGAAATTGAACAATTAAAATGGCCCACTTGCTTTTTCTGTAAAAAAAAAAAAAAATCCATCATGCACCTCACAGTAAGATTCATCTTAAAACTGTTTTTATCCTCTCCCTATTCAAAAACTTTCAGTACATTTCATTACCAGACTCCTTTATCTGACACTAAACACCAGCCACAAGCTAGACCCCAGCTATCTTTCTACCCCGTTTCTTGCTGCCTAGGACTCCTCCCTACCATGCAAGTCAGAACTTGAGAACATTCCCGTGTGTTGCTCCTACTGCTTCCCCCACCCAGAGTGTCCTCCTTGCCAACTTTTTTTTTTTTGCAAGAGACCTATGATTGCCTTCCCTGAAATGCCAATAAAGTTATAGGGTCAGGTCTATTTCAGCAGCTGCCAGATAGCAATTTGATCCAATCCAAGTAGCATTACGTATGTACTACGTACTAATGTATTGTAGCAAAAAAAGAGGTTCACTTTGAGGAGGTCACTTCGAAGAGATCTAGAGTCAGGAAACCGTGAGATGGAATTTGGGCTCTGACAACTACTAGCTGTGTCCCCACGAGAAAGTCACTTGACCACTCTGAACCTCCATTTTCTCACTTGTAAGATGTCGATAATAATGCAGAAACTACCTATCTCACAAGATTGTTTTGAAAGAAGGTGTTTGATGGATCCATGCCGTAATTCATTCACAGCAAAGATTGACCAAGCAGCTGCTTATCCAGGGCAATGTAATCCCTACCTGGGAAGATACAAAGTTGAGCAATACTTACTTAGTCTCAACCCCCAGGAAGCTTACGATTTGTTCAGAGGGTGACAAATATAAGGACATAACAGTGAGTGCCCAAAGCATTTGGGAACACGGCTCTCAGTAGTAGTGAATTACTTACCACTTAAGATCCACAGGACATTCTCTTAAATGTATCAGTTGACAGAGTAGGTTTGTTTGTGATATGTACTTATATGGAGAGTAGTATAAGTGATCCCCTGGGAGACTTAGTGTTTGGTTTGAATGACTGAGTGGAAGCAGTCTGAGTGATCTGTCAACAGTAATGTATAAGCAAAGAGAGTGATTAGTTACAAGTCAATATGGAAGCAGAGAAAGTGTTTCTTGTCTTGAGTGGGAGGTATGGGATCCCCAGAGAATTCCAGATGCGCCCTCCAGTAAATCTGGAAAGTCTTGAGAACTAGAAGTGCTTTGCTTTTGTTTTGTATCCCTAATACTTAACACAGTGCTAAACTCAGAGTAAATGCTTAATAAAAATAAGCATTTAAAAAAAATTTAAGCTTGTTGATTTTTTGATTGCTTTAATTATGAATCAGGTGTCAGATGGGGTGGGGGGGTGGAGGTTGAGATTAGGATAATGTGTGCTCACAACTGAGTGGGACTGATTCTCAGCCAGGAGTTTGGCTTGATTCCACCATAGAGAATAGGAGGAATAATGGGCAATAAAACTGAAAATATAAGTTAGAGACAGGTTGTGAAGGAATTTGAATGCCAAAAGAAGAACTTCAGATTTTATACCATAAGCCAGTAGAAGCCATCAAAGGATTTTGAATAGGCAAGTGACAAAATCAGACCATGAATGGATGGCATTTTATAATGCAATTCTCATATTAAAAAAGACTGAAATCAGAATCCTTAGCTCCTCTACTGTGTCCATCAGAGTGGTTTATAAGGTAATTATCTATCTATTAGAAAATGGATTGCAATTACCAAGTATATGTGAGGTAAAAATCATGAGCAAACTTGTTCAAACTCATATATTAAGAGCATGATTGAGTAACCCAATAAGATAAGTCTTGGCCAGACAGCAAACAGTCAAGAAACTGGAGATAAATTGCCAAAATGATCCCAAACCCAAAGTCATGGAATAGTGGAAATAGCATGAGATTGGGAGTTAAAATCTGATTTTGAATTCAGGTTTGTTAACCTATGTGACATTAATCCAGTCACTGACCTCTGAGCCTCAGTTTTTTCATTTTTCAAATGTTATACAAGATTATCTTTAAGATCATTTCCAGCCATGAATGGGGTTAATTATCCTATAAAAATAAAAGATTTAATCAAGTATTCTTAACCTGGGGTAATATTTTAAATATTTGTTTTCAAGCAATTTAAAATAATTGTTTTTAACATTTTTATAACTATATTTCAGTATAATTGGTTTCTTTTGTAATGCTGCATCTTTTATTTTATGTGCTTATCATTATTCTGAAGAAAGTTTCCATTGGCTTCCTCAGATTGCCAAAGGGATCCATAACACACACAAAATTAACAAATTAATAACCTTAGGGCTAAACAGTTAATACTACTAGCTTGAGGCTTTGCACAAAGAGTATTATAATCTAACCTCATGTCACAAGCAATAAAAGAGGAAATGAGCTTAGATGATAGGAATGTTGGGGGGAATCTTTATTTAGATACTAGGAAGATGATGTGGATTATGTGGCTGATTAAACACTGAAAAAAACTGTCTACATAGAAATAATGTGGGATTTCCACTCCTGGGGTGGCTTAGGTAGATGGATGGATGGATGCATGGCCTTTTTCAGAAAGATTGAGCTTTTCCCATTTGACAGGAATTCAGTAAGTTCCTTCTATATTTATTCTTAGAATAACAAGCATTTGTAACAATTTTATGGGGCTCAATATAGTAGCTTATCTTTATCTGCTAGGAGGCTTTTATTTAAACAAACAGAAGTGGATCATTGTTTACCTATTTAAGATAAATTCAAGCATTTTCAAAGTTTCATTTAAATACAAAAACAAAATTGTGCTGTAGCTAAGTAGACATTAAAGTTTCAGTTCTGGAAGCTTTTGTTCCTTACTGTATTTATTTGAAAATAATAAATTCTGCATGTCTTTTTAACCTGTTTGTAACTTAGACTGATGCATCTGACTTTTCTCCACTTTCGATCAGTCTTTAAGAGCTTTTTGAATTGTATTTTTTAATATATCAAAACAGCTGTTATTTGGAAACAAGAAATGAACCACTCCAGATAAGAGAGTTTTTTGGATTGCAAAAACTAGTGCAAACCTTCTTCATTTTAAATTTTGGCTGTTTTTAATGAAAAATCTTCTTAGATAGTTTCCTGCCTTTTTATTGTATTACTTCATAGATGTAACTAGAAGGGCATTGATTAAGTGAATGACAGTCACTGCTTTACTTGAAATTAATTCAACAAACTTAGTCAATTATCTTTCCTCTTCATCCCAAAGTATTTGCTGTTTACATCTAACCCTTCTTGCCATTTCTAAATTCTCAATTCCTGCTAGCTACCATTGGGAATCCTCACTCCTCACTCTGAATTTCACATTTTCTTGACTTGTTTTCCTTTTTGCCTTTTGGTTCCCATGCAGCTGGGGCATTGATAATGCCTGAGAAAAGGCATCCTAAGAGTAGTGTTTCTACATCTTAATGGTTACATTCTTGGCAAGCCTAAGTTAAGGAGTTCCTAAGTTATGAAAAATGGGCATCAATTTCTCAAAAAGAAATTTCCTTAATAACAAAATTTCTTGGAGAACAAGGAATTGCCCATGTGGCCCCTGCTGCTGGACAACCAGGGCCATCTCTCTTTCCCAGTTTCCCAAAGATCCCAAGCCTTCTACCTGCATCACAAGCTAATCAGGGCACTCCTTTGCTAATTGGAGAACCAACCAATATGTGTATGAACTATCTACTGATCTGAGCTTTTCTGAATTGTTTTGATCCCTATTCACTGTTAGCCATTAGATCATTAGCCACTAGAAATATGTTTTTCCTACTTTTTACTTCTTAATACAGAGCCATTCTAAGTACTTGAGATTGCTTAAGAACAATACACTTTAAAAAAAAAGCTTGAGGACAACAGATGTTTTGCTGTATCTTAAAAAAAACACTTTTGTCCTACTACGTAAAAAGTTTAAAGCCCTAATGAGCACACCCCTATATTCTTTTTCCAGATGATTATTTAAAAGGACTATAAACATGTCAAAATATTCTAATTGTGAGAAGGAGGTATTTTGGGAGCACCTAATGGGACAGAAACAAAGCTTGGTAAAATTATTTCATTAATAATTATGCTATCTTTATTATGGCCATCATTTTCCATTAGAGGATGCCTTATCCAAAAGAGCATAGGACTCTGAGTCAGAAGACCTGAGTTCTTGTTTTCATTCAGCCACTTTACTAACCATGTAATTTGGGCAAATTACATTTTCTTTCTAAGCCTGTTTCCTGGTCTGTAAATGGAGTCAATAGCATACCACCCATCTGATGGGGTGGTTGTGATTACATAACTTTGCAAATTCACAAACACTACAGAAATGTTAGGTTATGGTCATCTTGGGTGAATGCCAGTTTATACTTTGTGATTTTTATATTTTAAGCAATGTAATAATCTTTTTGTGTTTTCAGAGAAAAAATGACCCCTATTCACTTGCTTCCATTGTGTCCTTTGAAGTTAAGAAGATGCCCTATAATGACCAGCCAGCACAACTCCCAGAAGGAAAAGTAGCAGTAAGTATCATGCAGAAACATTGGCTTCCACAAATGAATCAATTGCCATCTTGGTTACTCTTCTTCATGTGGTCATCATTGTATGCAGGGGTCTCTTTGGATCAATCACTACCTTCTTATTTAAGTAGACAAATAATTACTTTTTATTTGATTTTATGAAATTTCATGTAAACCTCTTCTAAAATTAATTTTCCTGGAATCCTTTCCTAATCCTGGTGTGGGAAAGCCAGAACTAGTATCTCCTTATAGACTGTCTGCCCTTGAGACAGTTATTGACTCTTTTTAAGTAGCTGGCTTGTGAAGGGAGATTTGAAGTTAGGAAAATGAGTCCCGCCTTGGGCACTTTCTAGCTTTGTGTTCTTAAGTAAAAATCACTCAACCTGCTTCAGCCTCAATTTCCTCATGTGTAAAATAACAATGACTATACCACCTGTCTCACGGAATTGTCATGAAGACCATATGAGATAACATATGTAATGCATTTTGCGAAAGGTGAAGCACAGTATAGCTATGATTATTTTTCCCAGCACTCTGCACATGGAAAATCCTTAATGAGCAGTTACTAGAGTTGGATTCAGAGGGCCAGGACTCAAATTCTGAGACTGAGGGGTCATTATGTGGCACAGTGCATAGAGCACTGGCCCTGGAGTCAGGAGGAACTGAGTTCAAATCCAGTCTCAGACACTTGACATTTACTAGCTGTGTGACTTTGGGTAAGTCACTTAACCCTGATTGCCTCACCCCCCCCCCCAAAAAAAAAACAAACACATTCTGGCACTGATGATTCCTGTATAACCTTGGCCTGAGTCACTTTCCCTTTTGGCCACCAGATTTTTCTTTGAAAAAGTGAGAAAGTTGGACTGGATAATTCCATAGGTCCTCTCTAGCTGTAAAATCATGACCTTATGAATTAAACTTTTCTGTATGATACAGTTTCATTTTAGGAAATGAGTTGGGTGTGTAGTATTGGTGATCAGATAACAATCTATATTATTCCTATAATAATAAATTACCAAGGGAGGATCCAGAGAGCTGAATTCTGGCCTAGTCTGGCCCATGGATTGGATGCATTACTTAAGCTTGGGATTCTCCCCTTCCGCCTTCTACCCACCTAAAGAACTTTCTTCTTCTCTTATACAAGTGTAGTACTGCTAAGAGAAGCCAACTTTGGCATGGTGGAGGGGTCACCATTGCCAAGTCTTTTTTTTTCTCACAGCTGTACGGGAATGATCAGAGCCAGAGAACAGGAAAACACGGTAAGGTCCAAAAGCTTATTCTGTGGTCATCCAACAAATAAATACTTATGACCTTTGACAGGAGCTCTTACTCCTGAGCTCCTGCTTTTTTGCAGGAAGAAGGTCTTAAGTAGATGTAGTGCTTACCAGTGGTACACTAAAGCTGGCTCTTACCGGGTCAGGAGAGCCAACTGTTACATTTTTAGTGTGAGTATTTACATCTCAGAAATCAGCAAATGCTACAAATTGTGGCTTGATTTTGTTGTCGTTGTTGTGATTGTCAAGACAAGAAAGGGATGTAGAAAATTTGATAATGCAGATTAAACTTAACCGTGTGTCCTGCATACATTTATCTTTTTCTAGAGAGAATGTCGTTAAACATTTACAAGCACACTCTTCGTAGCCCAGTTCTGGTCTAAGGTGAGGCAGAGTAGTTTGGTGGAAAGTTTAGTGGATTAAGCCTTAGAGGCCCCAAATTCAAATCCTGGCTCTGTCATTTATTTACCTGTGCGATCTTAAATAAATCAGTTATCTGAAGTTGATGCCCATTTTTCATACTTAGGAACTCTCGAACTTGGCTTGGCCAACAATGTAACCAATAAGATGATGAAAGACTCCTCTTAGGATGCCCCTTCTCAGGACTCTGCAAGAACATCATCAACGGGCAGAATGGGCAGAAAAAAAACCATTCTTCAGGAAGACTAATCTCTCACTAGTGTCTATGAAGGAAACAGAAAGGCAAAAGCAACTAGGAATTTGCCAGCCCTGGGCCACCTGAGAAAACACAGGGGACTTGCCATATGTTTCTTCTCTAAGTGGCTATTCATTAATTGCTCCTCATAGAGAGGAGAAGAGAAATTCTCCCCATGATGAAGGTCCAGTCTGCTGAACAGAATGAGGCAGGCAAATAGGTTACTTTTATAGACCATGGGAAAGAGTAGCACTTCAGAAACGAGTTTATTCTCAAGAAACGAGTTTATTGTCCTGACTCTCAAGTTGCTAGTCATCTTGAAGGCAACCCTAACCGCTGGGAATCAACCAAAGGAGTTCCCTGTGTTTTCCCAGCAAGTTGCCAGTACCCATGCCTACCTCCACGGGATGTGCCCTTCAGATGCCTGCCCTGTAATATCATCAAGTTGATTAGGAAACTCAGAATTGATCAAGGGCTCTCCAATCAACCTCACACCACCACACCACCCCTTACATGAAAGATAAATCCAGAGACAAAGGAGAATGGATTTTTCTCTATGTTTTATGATAGGTCAGCTAAAGCTTGTCTGGATATATCAGTTTAGATTTTTGCAAGCTGATTAAAAAAAATTCATAGTGGTATTTCAGGGCAAATACCCCAGCTCTTTCTTCATTTAGCTCACTTTGGTTTTTTTGCTCACAAATGCCTACTGTCTTTTGATTTATGATCAGGCTAGAAAACAGAGGTGGTTTTAATTTTTAATATTGAGAATTCATTCAGAGGATTTCAAAGCCTGAGAATTCCAAGACAGAAATTGCAGCTCCTTTGTTTTCAATCAGCATGTGCCCAATAACAGAAACACATGTTGCAGTGATCACCGGCAATGATACTGCACCATCCAGTGGAATCCTCCACAAGTGATTGCCTGCTGTTCTTACAAGTTTCAGATGGGCTCCACAATGATCAGATCAGCATCCTTTTCCCAGTCACAGAAAATACAAAGAAAAAGAAAGGGAGCTCGTTATTTAATGGTAGTGATTTACTACCCAATATCTACAAAAGTTATTGGGGCAACATTGAGGAAGAATAGTGATTTCTAGTTCCCCAATATCTGGATGGTTCACGAAGCTGTTTCCAGGCTCAAGCTGGATGTGGGTCATATGGGAATATACCTTCAGTGTTATGAGTTGAAAGAATTCCACTTTGAGCTAGCAAACAGAAAAAAAGATCTTTGCTGCCTCTGAAAGACATTGTCATTCTGATTTTTCATACAGAACGGATTTCCAAAGAGTGAAAAAGAAGTATTAACTCTAAACTGTGTGGCGGCGTGCACTAGGGTTGATAGGTTGAAGACAAGAGGTCCAATCCACACTCTGCCAAATGCCCTTTTGTGTGTACCCTTGGGCAAGACACTTAACCTCTTGGTCTCCTCCTTTGTAACAAGTAACACTAATATTTGCTTGTCTCCCAACCCTCTGGTAAGGATTGATTGGTTAGTCTGCACTCCCTTTTCAACAGGGTCATAATTTATATATTGCCTGTGTGCAACATAGGCTCTAAAATGACCCTTCATTTGCAAGCATCCACTTTTCATTTTTAGCCACTGATTCGCTCATGCAGTCTAACCTTTGTTATGGTTTCGGGAGAGAAAAGAGGATGCAGTGTGCAAAGGGATTAAGTCCACAAAGCGAATCATCACAACTGACAGTAGAAATCACTCAGCCTTCCCTTCAGCACCCTGATCTCTGAGCTTCTGTGATTTCATCCCGTGTCACCAAAGTAGAATTCATCAGGTGGCTTCAGGGAGAAAGGTTTGTGTCTTTGGTAGAGTTCAAAAGCAATTACTTACACAAAAGAAACTCTTCTCTTCAAAAACTATACAATTAGAATATGGTCCCCATTATGAATCTAAGATTTTAAGCTAATCATTTTCCCCACAATAGAGTTGGGACAGGGGGCAAACAAACACTTGTGCTGGTGTCGGAGGACCAAGGTTTAGATATCACCTCTGATCCTTACTTAGCTCTAACTGTGCGATTCACCTACCAGGCTGAGCTTCAATGTGCTCTTCTGGAAAGTGAGGTCATTTTTACCTCAAAATCCATGTTCCTCTGTGTGTGTGTGTGTGTGTATGTATATATATATATATGTATATATATGTATATGTATGTATATATACATATATATGTATATGTGTGTACTATGTGTGTACTCATACATATAAACACATGGCACACATGAATCCATTCCATTTGGAGATATCCTAGAAAAATGAAAAAAAAAAACGTTGATCCAACAATGCTCTTCATATTCATGATACATTGCTTTTTGTTTTGTTTTACTTTCCTAATAATAAAAGGGGAGACTTGGGTCCATTAGGCTGTATATGTATGTGTGTATATGTATTTGTTGATATATTATATACATGTATACATGTATAATTTATATAATCTTTTATATTATATCTAAGTAGATATGTAAATATTATATATATACACACATATGTACACATATACATATATATGTATAGAGAGCTATGATTCCATGACCCCTACCCTTATTTCCTGCCACCAGAGAAAACTAGAAAAAAATAAAGATGAAATATGATATAGTGGATAGACTATTATGCAGAAGAAGACCCAAGTTCCTATTCTCCTCACTATCATTGGCTACATGTGTGGCCATAGGCAAATCATATACCATCTCTGAGCTTCAATTTCCTCAGCTATAAAATGAGAATAGTAATATCTATGGTACCCACCCTACAGGGTTGTTGTGAGACTCAACAGTTGTTGAGTTGTGAAATATGTAGATATAGATTATCTATGTATATATGTATACACATGTGCACACATATATGTATATGCATATATAATCTGTGTAAAATACATATATATTTATGTGTGCATATTCACATATATGCACATACATGTACAAATACATCTGCCCACATAATACTTTAAAAGCAGAGCTTTATCTAAATCAATGTCCATTGTAGTTAGCATTTATGATCATTATCTTCTGGAGCTGTGGTAGAAGGCCAGGGATTCCAACTAAGAGCGCTTTATAACCTTAAACTTTTACCTGGACAAAGTCTCCTAATCAGTCCTCCTAGATGTCTCATAAGCATCTAAAGCTCAATATATCCATAAGAGAACGTATTTTTCCCCCTTCAACTCATCCCTCTTCCCGATGTCTCTGCTCTAGTAAAGGGCACCATCATTCTTCCAGTTATCCAGCTTCACGGCTGCAGTGTCCTTCATCCTTCATTTTTCACTCCCTCACGTTCTTCTATCCAAGTTATTGTCAGGTCTTTCTGATCTTACATCAACAATATTTCTGAGCTACAACTCTCCACTCACATGACCACAAAGGCTACTGCCCTCATCACTTCCCATCTAGTCTGTTGCAAAAGCCTCCTCATTGCTCTCCTTGCTCTTCAAATCATTCTCTGCAAGTGCAGATGCAAAATGTCTACTCCTAAAACAGAGTCCTGAGCATGTCACCATGGCTCCCTATTGCCTCTAGGATCAAATACAAATTCCTTAGTTTGCTATTTAAAGTCTTTCACAATCTGACTCTAATCTCTCTTTTAATGTTGATTATACATTGCTCCTCCTCACATATTCTACATTTGACTTATTTTCACAAAGACTGTCTTTCATACTTGGAATTCTCTTCTTCTTTCCTACCATCCCTTGGAAGTTCCATTCCATGATAGTGCCTTTATATTCTCCTCTCCTCTTCCTCCCCCCCTCTCTATATGTATGTATATATGTATGTGTGTGTATGTATAATATGTATATATGTAGTATTCATTTAATAGTATACATGTTGTATCACTCCCTTAGAATGTAAGCTTCTTGAGGAAAAGAATTGTTTTGGTTTTGTCTCTTTATCCCTGGGCCAACATAGTTCCTCAATATCATTGTTGGGGAAATAAGGCGGGGGCAGTGAGGGGAGAGGGAAAGAGGGAGAAAGGGAGAGGGAGGGAGGCAGGGAGAGGGAGAGAGAGAGAGACAGAGAGAGAAAGAGAGACAGACAGACAGACAGAGACAGAGACAGAGAGAGAGACCAAATCCTCTAGTATGTAGGAGGCTTGGTGAAAGGATTGCATATTTTTAAAATGTAATTATTAAGGCGTTTTCAATGTTCATCTCTTTTATGAGAACACCCCCAATTTTCCTTATATCAAGTGTCTGCTAAGATCATCATCCTACCCAATATTATAGGTTGTGCTTTTGGTTCTGTAACCATGATGCCTTGGCACACTTTTTTAAGACATCCTTGTAACTCCCAATGAAGTCTGTTTATACAAGGCTTTTGTAGCATGTAAATACAAATGTCACTATTAATTATGACTACAAACACAAGGAAGCTTTTTACCTTCTTTGTTGGTATTTTGTCAAAATATACAAAAACATATCGTAAATGTCTGATGATAAAATGAGGTCATAATAAAGTTTTATTTATGATCTTTTTAACCCTATTTGTTAAACAAAAAGATTTAAGGTTTGATGAAGGGGAGATTAAATGTTCATGATTTAGTAGCTTTAGGAGAAAACCTAAGCTGCTTATGGCTTTAGTTTTAAGGGGCAAGTAAATAGATTAAGTGAATTGTTTAGGTCTCATGCAGATTTTTTAAACAGCCCAATTTCCAGATAAGAGTAAAATAGAAAATCCCACTAGCCATTTAGCTAGCAGAGTGTTCAATTTTTCCCTTAAATTTTCAACTACATCCCTTCATTGAACTTTAATTTGCCTTCATGGAACAGTTTTAACAACATGTCATCCCAGCTGGAAGTCCACAAGTCTGTTGGAGGAGTGGTAGTGGTGATGGTGATGGTGATGGTGATGGTGATGGTGATGGTGATGGTGATGGTTCAGGCCTTACTATCAGTCTGTCCTTTGAGTCCTTTTTAGTGCCAACATTATTGATGAATCTGCCCTGTAATAACGTTCTTTTGTCACTGCAGCTAATAAATCTCACTGGACAGGATCCAAGAAAAACCTGCCTTGAATGGAATTGTATTTGATGGTGTTTTACAGCAAGGCCTCACAATAGTTTTAATCAAAAAAATAAGAATCAGAAAAAGCATCAGAAAGGCCTTGGTGCTTAAAAATGAATTTTTATGAAGATGATAAAACTGACCAAAAATATATTTGTTGATCTGCAAGCATTTATTAAGTTGTGGTGTTGGTGGTGGTGGTCTAACTCTTTGTGACCCCATATGGAGTTTTCTCATCACAGATTGGAGCAATTTGCCATTTCCTTGTCCTGCTAATTTTACAGATAAAGAAACTGAGGCAAACAGGGTTAAGTGACTTGCCTAGGGTCACACAGCTAGTAATGTCTGAGGCTGGCTTTGAACTCAGGAAGATGAGTCTTCCTGACTCCGAGCCCTGCTCTCTATCTACTGATCCAGTTCTGGAGACACCAAGAACGACAAAAATAGCCTCTCCCCTCAAAGAGCTCCCATTCTAATAGGAGAGACAACATGTAAATAATGAGGTACATACAAAAGTAGAAGGACTGCAGGCACTATTAATTCTCAGAATTAGTGATCAAACCTCCATCCTTACTTAGCTGTCATCCCAATTAATCTCTGATGTTCTTGTCATATATCAGGAAAGGACAAACTCCTGGTGTAGAAATCCTCTACACCAGAGCAGAAGAGAAACTTACCCATATCTCACAGCCTTAGAGAGTTCGATGGATCACTGAATGGGTAAATAATTTGCTTAGGGTCACATGTTTGTTATTCATCAGAGGAAGGGCTTGAGTCTAGGTCTTCCTGATTCCAAAGTTGGCCGCTGCTTCTCTTCCCCATGCTGTCACACTTCATCACATGAAGTGAATGAAACTTCTGCTTGTAGGGCATTGTTCTGTTGGACCCGGGCAGGAAGGGCTGGGGTACGGGGCTCATTATGCACTTTCTACAGTTTCCCCAATGCCCCTGACTTTAAAAAAAAAAAGCACTTCTTTGGGGGCTCCTGTTTTTATAGCCAGAATAAATAACTCTTACCACAATGATGGCTTGAGCCCTTTCCTTTCAACATACATGTAGGTTTCAAGGCCATGTTTCATGCAGACAGTAGAAATCAATTTCACTAAGTGCTGAACTTAATCAGTTTCCATCTGCAGATGGACTGGCAGGGTTCCATCTACAGTCCTGCCATGTGCCTCCTCCATGGTACTCTTTCTCCAAAATTTGTCTATGACTTCCCCAGTCAAATGCTGGAGGGGAGGGGAAGGGAATAAGCCTTTATATTGTGCCTAACACAACAACCCTGTTAGTGTCTCCACTTTATAGCTGAGGAAACTGAGGCAAAAAGATTAGATGACCTGCCCAAGATCACACAGCCAGCAAGTGTCCAAGGCCAGAGTTGATTTCAGCCCCACTTTCTTACTCCCTTTAGTGAAAATGAAAGAAAAACTCAATACTGAGTAGCTTTTTCTTTCCACAGAGAATGATACTATGTATTACTAAAGTCAACAGACTGGCAACTACAGGGAAGTCAAGAAGCCAGTGAGGCCCTCAGGCCCCTGGTACAATGGTGCCGGAGTTCAGAGGGAATGTAAAAAATCTTTCATCTCTTGCACAGATGGCATATGGATTACCTCAAACTTCAGATGGCCTGAGCTGAGACCTGGGATGAGGGCACTTGAGGAGGGAAGGCTGAGGAAGAATATCAAGTAAAGAAATGAGCTCATTCCTAGTCGTCTCATTAAGACTGGGCAGCTCTGGATCTTGGTGGACTGAGAAAAGCAATAGCATTCAGATCAGTTTAGAGAACCTGGCTCCCTAAATGACTCTAGATTAGGATGCTTTCATCCACTCCATCTTCTCTTAAGACCTTCGCCTCAGCACTAGGAATACAGAGAACGCTACCAAAATGTTTGTTTTTTCTCAACAGAACTGCAATTTCCTTGGTATCAGAAACTTTCCTGGAGGAAATTTCCTCTACCAATAAACTTCCTCTCCCTGCTTTGCATTTTATAATATTTAAGAGTTCTCTGAGGCACCAAGATGTTAAATGCCTTGTTCAAGGTCACATGGCTAGATTGTGTCAGCAGTACGACTAGGACTCAGTTCTTCCTGACTCCAATGACAGCTTTCTATGAGGACATACACTCTCTCTCCAAAATCTTTAGTGGCCTTTTTAAAAGAGTGATTCTTGCTTGTCAAGTTTTAGAAACATTTCATGTGACTCTACAATCCCCAAATTGTAATGAATCCCATAAAAGTATCTAATGTTGTTCTTGTTCAGTCTTTTTTTTAGTTATATCCAGCTCTTTGAGACTCCATTTGAGATTTTCTTGGCAAAGACACTAGAGCGGTTTGCCATTTTCTTCTCCAGCTCATTTTACAGATGAGGAAACTGAGGCAAACAGGTTTAAATGACTTGCCCAGGGTCACACAGCAAGTAAGTGTCCGAGGCCAAATTTGAACAAAAGATGTCTTTCCCTACTTCAGACTGAGCTCTCTATCCACTGTTCCACCTGGCTCTCTGTAGTAGGAAGGCCAAATTTGTAATCTCAAATATAATCACGTATATGTTTGAATGGTTCGAAATCGTAAGGTATGAGGCATTCTCTAAGTAGAAAGCATCAAAACATTTATTTAGGCCCCAGAGCAACAAATTAGCGAACCAGCCTCCCCATTCCAACATCTTGACCAAAAAACCCCAGGTCCAATGGGCCCGCCTCACAAGAGTAACCAGGAGGCCACAGAGAAACAAGATAGTATTTAGCCAAATCATATATACTGGCCTGAAGTCCT
>CM053623.1:40847644-40876549 GCA_028646595.1 Phalanger gymnotis | reverse complement strand
ATTAATCTACGCCCACACAGGTTTCACACCTGATAGGGCTTTGGGCCTGGGGCTTAGCACTTAACAGCTGAAAGTACTTTCCCTCAAGGTAAACAAAAGCCAAACTCCTCAAGGGCTAAGGAGCCCATTTTGCCTTAAGCACACACTCTCCCGAGTGTGTGATGGACTCCACAGATTCTATTGTTTCACCTTTTATTAAGCAAAATAACAATTTATTTTATTTTGTTGTGGATGGGTTGCTTGCTTGCTTACTAAATGGTGGCTTGAATAAGAAACAGTTCTTTCATGAAATAATTAATTAGGTAAAATTAAAAAAAAAGAAGAATGACCAGGTCTCTTCATTTCTCAAGGCCTTAGTTTTCCTCATCTAGAAAATGACAGTATTGGAGGAGATGACCTAACTGAGGTCCTTATCACCTCAAAATTTATGGTCTTACCTAGGAGAGATCAAGAATACTTAGTCAATAACATTCTAACAAACTACTCAAGGGCAAGAGCTCTTTTCCCCCCTTTATATTACTAATGTTTGGTATATATTAGGCATTAAATAAATGCTTGTGGAATGGAATTGAGTTAAGTTCATTCCATTAGGGTATGACATGTACATGGAAAAAAAAGTAATACAAAAATGAATTAAAGAGATGCAAAGTGCCATCAGAACTCTGTAAGACAAATGACGGGAGCAGATAAGACTGGATGGAGAAGGTGAGGTTTGAGCTAGATTTTGAAGGGTGGGTACTAATTTGAGAAGGAGATAGCACATTTCAGGCAAAGGAAAAGTGTCTTCAAAGGCAGAGAAGTCACGTATAGATGATGGAAAGAGTTCAATTTGGCTGTAGAATAGAGCATACATGAAGAAGAGTAGGATCTTCGATGTAGAGCCACAAAGGATTTCAAAAGCTTCTGGTCCAACACCTTTACTTTGCAGATGATTAAACTGAGACCCAGAGAAATAAAGTGAATGTATGTGATGAGGCTTGAAGGCTAGAACAACACCAACTTCAAGAGTCTACAATGTCCACTATGTTTGTGGGTCGAAACAATTGACAGATTGAGGCCAAAATGTGTCAGAAATAAGACTACAGTAGAACTTGGGTCTACCCTAGTCTACCCAGAACCCTGATGACTTTAGGTGTCTCTAAAAATACTACCTAGTGCCTTTTCTTGGATATTTAAGAATGTAACAATTGTAGGCCTGTGTCATGAGTCACAGTCACCTAGAGACAGAGGAGAAAAATAATTTTGCTAATTGCTCACACACATTCAAATTAATGACCTTGGGCTGCAGAACCTAGCTCCTTGGCATACAACATTTTGGTTCCAAGTGTCTATTTTGAGATGCTTGGGCATTTTCACATATAATTAGCATTCACTTGACTGGGTGGCTACTTTCCCAGGAGCACCAAATGCTTTGCATTAAGACAAGTAGGTGATACACAAGTTTCATTTCCAAGAGCCATTGTAAAAATGATTTACTTACCAAAGAAAATTAGTAGTAAAAGAAAAAAACAAAACAGTGAGCATATTAATAATAAAAAAAAATACCCTTTTCAGTCTGCAAAGTACTTCACATAATTTATCTCATTATAGCCTCACAACAATTCTGTGATGTAGAAATTTGTTTTCTTTTTTTCTATCCAAGACCAATGATTTCATTGACATAGGGAAATACCAGTGAGGAAGCTTCTTGTAAGAATGCAGATCAACTGCTCCATACTTTGGAGTTTTGGAGAGTTCTTTGAGGCATTGAAAGTTCAAGTGACAACCAGTACGTCTTAGAGATTATAAGACTGGCCTTCCATACCCTACGCCATATGTAAGGGCATCATTATCACAGAACCACAGAATTTAAGGATAGGAAGGAATCATCCTTGGCCATTTACTCCAATCCATGAACAAAAGGAATCCTCACTATGAAATACCTATCCCTAAAAGCTTTGCTAAAACCTAGGTAAACTATATCCATTGTATTTCCCTCATCTACTAATTTAATAAGCATGTCCAAAAACAAACAAAAAAAGGTAATGAGGTTACTGCGGCATGAAATGTTCCAGCCTCTACTTGAAGAAAACCTCCAAGGAGGGGGAATCTACCACCTCTTGGAGAAGCACATTTTACTTAAGGGCATCTCAAATAGATAAGAAGTTTTGTTTTGTTTTCTAGGGGAAAAAAAGTTCGGCCCGCCTCTTTGTTGTGTCTATTCATTGCTCCAAGTTCTGTCTTCTATGGACAAAAAGAACCAATCAAGTCCTTCTTGAACATAATAGCACTTCAAAGAATTGAAGATAGTTATTTTGTTCCCCTCTCCCAGTCTTTTTTTTTCTCTCCAGGTCAAATATCCCTAATGTTTTATTAACTGATCCTCATATGGCATGGCCTCAAGGCCCTCTCCTATCCTGGTGGTCCTCCTCTGGACTCTCTCCAGCTTATCAATGTCTTTATTCAACTGTGGTGCCCAGAACTGAACACAGTACTTCAGATTAGACATGTAGACATGGTGATAACAAAGTACATCGAGGCCATCACCTTCCTATTCCTGGAATCCGTGATTCTCTTAATGCAGCCCAAGATGGCATTGGTTTTTTGGCTGCCATAACCATACTGCTGACCTATACTGAGTTTGCAGTCAGATCTTTTTTAGAAAAGCCGCCTAACCATGCTCCCCATCTTATACTCATGAAGTTGATTGTTTTGTGTCCAGGTGCAAAACTTTACATTCAACCCTAATGAATTTCATATACTTAGAGTAATCCCAATATAAACACTTTCTTATTCCTGATCTTGTTATCTAGTATAGTAGGGTCAAACTCAAATAAAAACTGGGGGAGGGGGGCAGGGGGGAAGAGACTAAACCATACATAAGGATTCTTGGCAGGCTACCTATTGACTTAAGAAAACTACATATTAACATTATCTACATTCTTTTTTTTTTAATTTTGTGAAATATTTCTCAATCACATTTTAATCTAGTTTGGGCCACACTCAGTATTGTTAGGGGCTGTAAATGCAGCCCATGAGTCACATGTTTGATACCTCTGGTCTAATGTGTTAGCTATCCCTCCCAGCTTTGTGTCACCTGAAAATTTGGCTGTGGCATCTATGATTTTGTCCAGGTCATTGATAAAATGTTAAGGAGCACAGGGTGAAATATATATCCCACTGAAGACCTCAGTGGAGGCCTCACTGGAGGTGACATTGACTCATTAACAGCTACTCTTTGCACCCAGTCATCCAACCAATTCTGAATTGATCTGATTATACTAATCATCTAATTTAAACATCTCCATCTTCTTGACCAGAATAATATGAGAGATTTTATTAAAGGCTTTGCTAAAATCAAAGTCAGTGGTTCTTGATCTTTTGACAAGCCAGCAAAGCCTATGAGATGCCTTCTCAGAATAATTTACCCAAAAAAAAAAATATTATATATATATGTATATATGTATATGTATATATATATATATATATATATACATATATATATATATATATATATATATATATATGGTCTCAAGAGGAAAACAATTATATGGAAATACAGTTAGCAAAATACTTTTTTAAAAAAGTTCACAGACACCCTGAAATCTATCCACAGACCACAGGCTAAGAACATTTGTTCTAGGTAAATGATATCCCTAGCATTCTCCCCTTCTACTAGTTTAGCAGTTCTATCAAAAAAGAAAATGAGATGAGTCTGGCAAGATATAATCTTGATGACATAAGGTTAGCTTTTTATAATCACTACTTCCCTATCTAGCTGTTATCAAACATCCTTTTAACTAACTGTTCTAGAATTTTCCCATTAATTGAAATCAAATTCACAGCTGTAAGGCCAATCTGCAAGCAAAAGATTTTTCTCTGCCCATTGAAGAGGCCTTAGGTGGGACCAACAAAGGGAGGCCTGATTAGAGGCAGGCCCACACCCTTTCACTAACTAGGTGTGAGGCCCCATGCCCCACGTCCCACACCATTTTGCCAAGTAGGCTCTGAGCCTTCAGGGCCCTAAATGGGATATGAAAGCTCTCCGCTTGGCATTTTGCCTTTGGGGGCACACTCATTGGAAGAGTGTTGGTGATTTGGCCAGATGAGACTCTGGGTAGCTTTGAAAAACCAGATGTTGTTGCCTCTCTCTCTGGTAACTGTATAATTCCCTGGTCAGACAGATAGTGGCTTGTCTATTGATTTCTGTGTGTGTTTGCTCTGTTTAAATAATGTATGCTTGTAATTTCTATTTGTATTTACTCTGAAGTTCAGGGTGCTGGCTTTTCCCCCTGAACTAAGTGAATGATATATGTATGTTTGATTAAAGTAAAATTGTTAATTCCTTAAAGTTGCTTTCCTTAGAAAAGCAGATCAAAGGACCTATGCTAGCAGCCATTCTGTGTGCTTTTGTTGTTGGACTTTCACCCCCACAACAGCTGCTAGCAACATTGTTGTTACAACAGCTACTAAATAAGAGAGGCAAGATTTCGACCCAGTTCTAAACGACTCAATGTTCAGCCCTCCGTTCCTTTATTGTAGGACACATTGAAGGAACCCAGATGTTTTCCCAAGAAAGGCCTTTAGTCTATGTAGGATAAACTCCTTGTCATCACAAATATAGAACTAGGACCTAGCAGTCCCATTGTCCCATAAAGTCTTTGGTCCAGTTCAGAAGGAAGTGATGCTTAAAAGTGAATTGGACAGGCAGTCATAGCCTAGTTGATTGTTCAGCAGTCCCAGAAACATGGGTCTACTCTAGTGTTTCAATGGTGATTGATAATGACCAATTGAAAGCTTATGCTTTCCTTTAATGGGAATAACAAGGTAACCACAGTAATTGCTGAACTGGCTTTTTACACTTCAAGTTCTTGGAAAGAACCCAGTGACCAGCTTACTTGAAGTGAATCCAGTTGTCCTACTGTTTCATTTGGACCTATAATCCTTCCCTGACATTGCTGGCTGATCCCTGCTTCCTTGCATGAACTAATTTTTAAATTAAAGTTTATTTCTCTCCCTCTTCATTTCAGATTAGAACATCAGTCATCTGGGCAACTCCAAATGTCTCCTTTTCAATCCCATTATGGGTTATCATATTAGCCATACTTCTTGGCTTACTGGTCCTCACCCTTTTGACCTTAGCCTTATGGAAGGTAAGTCTTTGTTTTTTTAGTATTTTCTCCCTTTCCTCCGGTCTATAGAAGGGTGAAACTGTCAAAAGAATTTAGAAAGACAGTGACTGCTTAACACTGAACTCTCGTGATCCTCTACTCTTCAGAGAAGCACAAAAAGAGCGTTTATCACGTTTCTTGTTAGCTTTGGCAAATTTAATATGCTTGTGGAACTGATATTTAAGGAGACTGCTGTGGTTTAGTGCCTGCTTTCATGTTGGAAATTTTGTTGCAAATGAATTGTGAGAGAATTTGGCTTCATTATCCAAGACCAGGCATCTCTTTTCTGGGGCCCTAAGAGTGATGATGTCCTAATAAAGACATTTTCTTGTGCAATTACCTGGGTCCTTGGTTTTTTGTTTTTTTTTTTTGTGGACATGATCCCATCCCTAGTATTTTGAAGGTTTTAAAGCCAATTAAATAAGTGCCTTCAGTATAAGCCAATTTGGATGTGATCCTTTGAATGTCAGTTAGGCCAACAAGGTTACAAATTTAGTAACACTCTTCTAACTGCAATGATGTTTTTTTTAAAAAATGTAGATACTTTTAGCCTGTGTCACTGTTAAGCAATCTCAGATTTCCCTTCTTTATGTGTGTTTAATCGTGATTTACTCCAGTGGTCTACAATAGGAACTAATTTTTGGCAGGACAGCCTCCACCCATGCCAAGTTTTGTCTCGATTTACTTTCCAAAATAGAAACCCCAGCACAAACACCACTACTATGGTAGTAACTAATGCAAAGCACATCCCAGCTGATTTCTGTCTGTTCTAGGTGCCTTACAAATATAACACATTCTCTTTTAAAACAACCAACAGTTCGTTAGGGTCTTTGCTTTATTTAGACCTAGACAGAGGGGACAACATCCATGTCTGATCTTGATCTGAATGATGGCTTCTCTCCAGCCCAACAGAGATTGATAGGATGACTAGATTGTTCACCACTACTACCCTCTAACTACAATAACCCCTAACAAATGTCTTGTGTTCATTGTCTATGGGCAGTTCACTTCTTATTTACCGTGAACTTTACAATTTGTCAAGAAGGGAATTCCCCCGCTCCCCCCCCCCCCGCTAAAAAAAAGATTACACCCAAGATTATACAAAAGAGTCATTGTCTTGATGAATAATATTTGCTTATATCTTGTGTCACCCTGTAACATAAGTAGGCTATTTTCAAACCTATATAAATAGTCTTCCTATTGTGTTATATACTTAATGACTATAATGTTTTCAGAGATTGAGCATTACATTAAGGTCCTATATCAACAACCAAATAATTGACAGGAGGTGGCATTTCAATTTACCTGAGAAGAAAAGAAAAAGAAAGCTCTATTTGCAAGGTAAACCTAGCAAACTAGATAGATGGGGAAACAGCAAACTATAAAAATTTGGATTCCCCTGAAGCTTCCTATAGAAGTGAATAGTCTCCTGGAAAAGGCATTATCTGGGAATTCAATGGATATAGTCACAAACCATCTCTTACCACAAGATTGCTGTGTGATTCACAGTGGTAAAGGTCCAAAAGGTCTAAAGACCTGAGTTCAGATCCTACCTGGCTACTTATGACAGGTAGTGTGAGCTTGGGCACTTGTTTTATGTTTCTGGGCTTAACTTCCCAGAAAAAAAGAAAGAAGTTTGGGCTAGGTGATCACAAAATTCTCCTCCAACACTTAAAGTCTATGGCTAAGACAACAAGCCTAAAACTTTCCTTCGTACCTTGAAATATATGTTCTGTTAAATGTGGAGGGGAGAGCCTACAGCCAAGCCAAGAGCTGGTTCCAAGGGAGATTCATACTCTCTAAGCAAACAGTCGATAATCCATCATTTTTGCTCATCTTCGAGAACAAGGAGAAAATAAAATTCGTGGGGATTTTGCACTTCTCCCATAAGAATATATGGGGGTCTACATGGAGCTGAAGTAGACCTCAGAATCCAGGAGAAGGAATGAAAAACAAAAGACCCTCTACTGCTACATGTCAGTCCAAAAATGGGGGAGATGAAAAAGTTATTTTTTCCACTACATCGAAAATCCAAATCTAAGAATGGGCTTCCCCTCTATTGGTAGATGTCATACAGTTCTCCAACTGATCGCCTGGAGAAAGGAAGGAAGAGAGAAAAGAGAAGACAGGAGGGGATGAGTGGAGAACTGGCCTGATAGTCAGGATGGCTGGTTCAAGTTGTAGCTCTGACCCATACTGACTGTGTGACCTTAGGCAAGTCACTACCTCTTAGTGCCCTCAATCAATCTCTAAGACAAAGGGTCCATGAACTTAGACAGGAAAATAATTATACCTTTATTTTTCCAAATCTCTAACTGATGTTTAGCACTTCCTTCAATTATTTAAAAACATTGTACAAAAAAAAGAAAGAAGTATCCAGCGCCAGACTGCCAGAGGGTTTCAGGATACATGAAAATGTTAAGAACCCCTGATCTAAGACTAAAAGTTGCAGAAAAGATATTGATAGAAAAGGGCAGCAAGGTGGTGCAGTAGATAGAACCCTGGTACTGAAGAAATGGTTATTATCAATTTATCTCTTTATCTACGTTGGTAGAGAGAGTAACTCCCTGATTGTTTCCTGTATTGATGAAATCACAGGCCTGATCTAAATATAAATTATATGTGTATGTACATATACACACATGTATATGTGCATATGCATATCTGTATATATATATATGTATTAATTAAATAGCTTAAGTGAAAAGTTTTTATAAATATTCAACGTAGTGCCAGCTAGGGCTATGCTAGTAAATATTTAACAATCAGCTCTCAAAAGAAGCAAGACACGCTTTTAAATTTAATCTGCATTATTAATATTTTTCCATCATTTTTTAAAGTCTAGATAATCAAGAAAACAATAAATCAAGCCCTGATTTGTAGCATTTGCTGATTTCTGAGGTGGAAATTTAATAATTAACAACTCTAAAAATTTAACAATAACTCTTACAGAGTGGTATTAGCTGACTCCTGTAGATCCCTGCTACCAGACATTCTTTGGCATGTAGGACTCCACTTTCAATGAGGAATGCATTCTTTTTTTTTTTCAGTTTAGAAAAGCCTTTGTCTATATATTCAATTGTCTTTATTTTGATATTATTTTGGTAGTGTGGATTCTTTGATCGAGCAAGACCTCCCCAGGATGATATGGCTGACAGAGAGCAATTAACAAATGAGAAGGTTCCTGATGCATGAAAAAAAAAAAAAAGGAACACCAACTCAATTCAAAAGAAAAAGACTGAAGCCAGCTGCCATGGAACCAGTGAGCACCACGTTGATGCCATTTGAATTCCCTAGTACTTTGGGAACTCACCATGTGATGAGAATAATCCTTTTGGGAAAAGACCTTCATGGAAACAGACCCATCAATGGGGAGGGTTTTGTTGTTTCATTCCCAATGTTCTAGATTTGTTAGATACTTAGGCCTGTGAGAGATGGCTTAAATTGCTTTCTAGATAAACCCAACTTCAGTTGCAAGGACGAAATTCCTGAGTTGCTGTAAAATCTAGAAGGTGAACTAGAGCACAACCCTTTGAACACTACTGTATCAAGCAGACTATTCGACACCTCCCTATGGAAAAGAAACATTGCTTCTGAAACTATGGCTCAGGGAGACAAGCAATATGTTGTTGGTACTGTGAAAGTACTTTTTAAAAGCTACAAAGAGAAACTTGTAAGTGGGGATAGTGCGTTATTTATTTTTTCCACCTCTGTAGTTTGACATCTGGGATGTCAAAGGACCCACATATCAGGATGTCATTACTCGTTTTTGAAAATCATTTGCTCAGCTCGCAAAGAAGAAAAGTACATTGTGCAAAGATGTCATTCCACAGAAATGCTTCTTTAGAGGAGTAGCAGAATGTATACAATATTTTAGAGAGAAGAAAATCAGTTCTGAGACTCAGTTGCACATTAAACTGTATCTTCTTGTACCCATGAGCATTAGTTTTATACCCACCATCCAGAGATTCATGGCTGCCTAAACAAACATCGCCAAATGCTGCATATTTTTTTTTTACTTTTTTCCCTTGTGCTTTCAATTATATCAGTTCACAATATGTCATGATACTTCAAAAAACTCTCTTCATTGTGCGTGTGAGTGTGTGCTTAAGTTATATTAATACATCAAAAATTCTTTCCTTTGGTGTGGGAAATGCCTCCAACTCCTTAAATCACAACTCTGCTTTCATAGACTGTTTTCTTGAGTTACTAAGTTGAAAATGTTCCTCACTTGATGGGCACCATCCCAATAATGAGCCTTTCCATGTTTCGTAAGGCTAGCCCTAGGATGATATCAACACCATCCTTGTCTAGGCCTGTGAACAAAGCTTTTTTAGCTTGGCTAAATCTGTCAGATCTTGAATTCTACTATTGTAGCCTGTGAGAAGCCCAGTTCACCTCCAAGCCAGAAAGAGGCATCAGAGTATGACTTTGGTGAAGATTTTTTTACTCTTTTTTTAATCTTTGCTAACTTACTTAATAGTAAGTAATTTTAAAATGCCCACAATTCTACTTCTGTAGTAAAGTGGATTTCATAATCATGGGATTTACACTACTGGCAAGAAATAGTAAATTAATGGGGAGAAAATGAATAGCCCCCACAGACCAAATATTTCAGTATATTTAAGGAAGGTTTGGAAGCTACAACAATATTTGTGTGTGGGGGTTAATTTAAATATCTACTTTTACTACCAGCTTGTATTATCAACACATAGAAAACATGTATCATCCATGAATAGAAGGGAAGCATAAAATAACACAGACCTGGTATAAACATAGGAAGAAAAGTATCTCTTTAAAAAATTCTTTAGAAGTTATAACTTTCTCAGTTAGATCTCCAAATTTGGTGTGCTTTTTGGTATTCACTTTTGAAGTTAGCCTGGATAGCTTCTAGTACCAAAGAACCCTTTCGTTAAACTATTTTTCTGTATTCACTTTGAATTGAATGCCCACAGAATCCCTGACTTTTAAAAAACCTGCATATAAATATTTTATCATTGTGTATAATACTGTCATTGATAAACTAGGATTAACCAGCCAAATTAATTCACATCATCGGCACAATTTTGTATTATTTTTATTATACTGAAATATTACTTTTAAGAAATACAAATTTTACGTGCAATACTTTGTATACATATGTATCTCTAGCATGTTTACACTGGCATTAATTTTGTGTTTGTTTTCTAAGAAGAAAAAACCTTTTGAAATCTATTGATGAAACAAGTATAACAGAAGAAGTTGACAGAAAGCCTTGAGTTTGCGATGCAGTTGGAAAATTTGTATCACAATTTGAACAATCACACATTATTTGAAAGATGAGCCAAAGTTGCAGATACTAAATTTTAAAAAAATCATTCCTCAACCTGGCAGGGAGCCTTTTGGCTACAGCTGTAAAATTTCATTAGAAACCAAATGAGAGGCACATGGAGTAATGTCCTGTTACTTTGAGCAAAAGGTTTATTACCTATTACAGAATGGTACAATGGTGTTAAGGATTTTTAGAGTTTCAAGCCATGCTCTAAAGGATTTGGGGTGTCAGTCATAGTCTCAGAGTCTTTAAGGGTTTTTTCTCTGATGAAATGCCTTCTAGAAACAGGGGCTCCTGACCTAGGACCATCTACATCATGTGAAAGCAAAGGTGCATTTCCACAAGTGCCTGCCTCTGTGTCTGGAATCCCACCCTAGATAAGCTTTCTTTCAAGTACAGAAAGTTTTCTGTCTCCAAGGCCCCTTAGGAAAATGTAGGTGCTGGAATAAGTAACACCTTGGAAGATATTTCCTATGTCTATAAGTAAGGCTTTGGCTAAGTCATTTGGCCTCTTTGGGATTCATTCACTTCATCTGCAAAATGAGGAGACCCTATGAATAAGCAGTAGTAATAATAGCTCCACCCTTTACAAAATGCAATACCTTATCTCATTTGACCCTCACAACTACTCTATGAGGTAAGCTGTACACATATTGTCACTGTTTCACTAATGAAGAAACTAGCTCAGAAAATTCACCCTCAATCACATACAACAAGTGGAAAAGCAAGGACTGAGCCCTGCTCTTCTGATTTTCATTCCAACTCCATGGTACCTCCTGGCTCTAACAATCTATGATTTTGTGAACAAAGACACCCCAAGAGATGGTAGAACTGCCAGAAGAGGAGAAAAGTCCTTGGAAAGAGACGTAGGAGGACATTGACTTTGCTGAGGACTATCCCTATTCAGAAAAATTTGAAGGTCTCTTGCTGGCAGATGAACGTTGCTGTTGAAATGTTCTGTCTCCTAAGAAACAGACCACAGAATGGCATCATGGGGATACATGATCCCCATCTGCTACTTCTAGATATGGAAATGGGTGAAGCCAGCATACAGAAAGAAGATCAGACAAAATAAAGGGAGGCGAATCAGCCTAGAATCACATTTACTGGACATCCATTCCCTGCACAAAACAATAGACTAAATGATGAATAATTTTTTCCCTATTATAGCAATGTCAATGGCTTGAAAAGTATAACATGTTTGCATATTACATTTTTCATACTGTTTTTTCACTCTTGCAGCTAATTTGAAGGCACAAAAAATGGGCACATTAAGTTTTATAAACTTTGGAAAGCCCATAAGCATGAAAATTTGATAGTTTGCAAAACAGTAAGCAAACACCATGTTGCCACTAAAACCCCATTCTAAGAATGCAATCACTGTCCAATAGATATATGTATATTGGCTAAGGTTTCTATGTACCTATTTACCTTGTCACAAATAAAATACCAGGTGAAAAACAGACGGCATGTTTGATGTGCTTTGTCTCCCAAGCAACAAACAACTTTACATTAACACATATTTCATAATTCTGTTTTTATATCTTCATTGGGGAGATTTCATGTATATTAAGCATTCAATATTGGCCGACATATTGTGCACCCATTCTCCTCCTCTGCCTCCAGGAGCTAAGACAATAGTCCATCAACTTTCATACAAACTTTACACAACAAAATGCACCAAGATGCTTGTTGAGCTCTCTGTAAACCACTGAAAACACAAATGGATGCACATTGGGCTTCAGGCTAGATTTAACCTATAGTTTCCAACCTTCCTTTGCCCAGTAGCAGTCCAAGAGAATGCATGTCAATTAAGACAGTTCTAAAGGGACTCTTCACCCAGACCATAATGTCCCAGAACAGACTAATTGTCTAGAACTGGGCTTTCTCGAACTCCCTCAAAGACTTACTAAAATGTCAGACAACTGAGTATTCATGTGTAGTAATCATTGTACATAATCCATACCACATTATTACTGCCTTCTGGGAGCTAATCTTCTGTTCCAAAGTGTCCTTCTGAATGCCAATTATAATTAAATTGCTGGTTTCTTTGCATGAGGTGTTATAACGTGTTACATTGTGTGGGATCCCATTTGAGAATAGAACAAAATCATAAGCCATATATATGCTTAAGACAACGATGAATTCAGAACAGCAGGTATATACAAGGTATGACTATGCTTACTACTTTTAATTTCACCGTGCCCTTCCCCCCCCCCCCACCAAATACCATCTGTCTGACACACTGCTTTTTGGAATTGTTTATAAGTACTTTGTTATTTATGATGGTTGGCGAAACTCCATATGGAAATATAACCATATACTTGTGCCTCTTGACAATAAAAAATGTCTTGAATTTAGCTTATGTAGGCACTTTGATGCAACACATTAGGAATGTTCTTAATATCTCTAGGCTGTTGCTTATTTTGATTATGAGCTCTGTTGTACTGACAGTTAAGTCTTCAGCAAATTGCTCTTTTTAAAGTTTGATGGTAATGTTTTTCTAAATTACAGAAACGAACGATCTCAGTTTTAGACTTTGACATCAGCATTTACCTAATAGTAGCATGAAATGCAAAACTATTCCTGCTAGCTACCAGCATCTCATACCAAATCCTTGAGAAAGCCATTCTGTGCCTCCATTTCTCTCACTCATATTTCCACCCTCTGAAATCTGACTTTTGACTTTATCGTTCAACTGAAGCTTCTCCCTCTAAAGTTATCAAGTATTTCTTAATTGCCAAGTCTACTAATCGGCTTTTTTATGAGTCTACATCCTATTTGAACTCTCTAGTTCACTTTTGATTACCTTCTAGACAAATCAACAAGTGTGTCAACAAGTCAACAGCACTCCCTATGTGGCAGGCACTGTCCTTAGTGCTGGGGATGCGAAGAAAAGTCAAAACCAAAAATTACCACATATTAAGAGCTCACAGTCTAATATAAGGGATTAAGTTTTCCTGGTACTATTCTCTCCTGATTCTCTTTCTACATGTCTGACTGTTCTTTCTCAGTCTCCTTTACTGAATCTAGACTATGCTCACTACTGGTTAGTGTCTCCCAAGACTCTGTGTTAGGGCTTCTTTTTATTTAGCAGTGATCTCATCAGACCCCATGTGTTCAATTATCCT
Organism: Phalanger gymnotis; assembly: GCA_028646595.1. Classification (NCBI taxonomy): domain Eukaryota; kingdom Metazoa; phylum Chordata; class Mammalia; order Diprotodontia; family Phalangeridae; genus Phalanger; species Phalanger gymnotis. The sequence goes on along the minus strand of CM053623.1, from coordinate 40,862,957 downwards.
CTCTACATCAATGATTCCCAGATCCAACTGTAATTTTTTTTTCCTGAGTTCCAGTCTCATTTCACTAACTGCCTCTTGGTCTCTCAGAGTGATGTCCCATCAACATGTCTAACTCTACACATCCATTAACAAAACTCATTACCTTTCCACTCCAAACTCCACCCCGCTTGTTAATTTCCCTATTGTTGTTGAGGGTACCACCTTCCCAATTACCCACCTTGGTGTCATCTTCAGCTCCTCACACTCACTCTGTGTATCCCAGTCTGTTGCCAAGTCCTATCATTTCGACCTTCAAAGCATCTTTTGTATGTATCCCTTTCTCTCCACTCACATAAGCCACACCCTTGATGCATGCCTTTATCACCACATTTGTAGACTATTACACTAGGCTATTGCCTGTAGTCTTCCTGTATCAGTTCTCTCCCCACTATCATCCATCATCCGTTCAGCTGTCAGTGATTTTCCTAAAGCACAGGTCTGACCATGTTGCTACCCTCCCCTACTTAACAAATTCCAGTAGCTCACTATTACCACCTTCTCCCTCCCCTCCCCATCCCCCACATCAAATAGAAAATGATCTGTTTGGCATCTAAAGCCCTTCCCAACCTGACTTCTTAATATCTTTGCTATCTTCTTATGCTTTTCTCTCCTCCACTTAGTTTATGGTTCAGCCATGCTGGCTTTCTTGCTGCTCCTCACAAGCAATACTCCATCTCCTAACTCCAAGCATTTGCATTGGCTATCTCCCACGCCTGGAACACTCTTCCTCCTCACTTCTGTCTCCTGGATTCCTTGATTCCATCAAAATTCAGCTTAAATTCCACCTACTGCAAGAAGCTATTCCCAGCCTCCATTATCACCACCATCATTAGTGCCTCTGAGATTACACTGCACTTCTGCTGTTTTTATCTAGTATCTACATTGTTATTTGCATGATATATCCTCCATTAGAATGTGAACTCTTTGAGGGCAAGAGCTGCTTTTGTCTAATTTTGTATCACCAGCATTTAAAGTAGTGCCTTGCATATTGTTAACACTTAATAAATGCTTGCTGACTGGCAATGCCGGAGGCCACAAAGAGATGAACTTGTACCTGTGCTCCTTTTTCTACTGTTTCCTTCTTTGGGTAGATGTGCTTATAAGTTCAAAACATCCAGGTATCTGCAAGTATGGTAGGACCATCCACCAGAGTAGTTGGTCACAGTTACAGAAGGAGCAGAAGTAGGTTAGAGAGGGCAGCTGCTGGAAAGAGGATCAAGCTTGGCTGTTTGTTTGGACAGTGTCCAGAAGAGGTGAAATGTAAATTGCCCAAGTATCCATATTTCAAAACTGCTTTATGTTCTCATGAGGTTTAAATAAGACTCCAAATTCCCTGTAGCCATATTTACAAATTGTTACTAAATTATGTTCTAATCACTCTATTTATTAACGCACACTTCGATACTTTGATTCTTAGCATTCCTTTTCATAAGTAGGAATAAATTATTTGTCCCACACCTGATTCATATTGTATATTGAGTATTTTTCTTATTCCTCATTTTAGGAATCAGTTATAGTCTACAACTCTTAATTTAAAAGCTATAACCCATAACTTTTACTGTAAGTAACATTATCTTTGAGATGCTGGAGTGAAAGTTTGTTGATCAGCCAATGAATGTAAACTAAACAGAGCTATTGTGAGTGGCCAGACTCCTCATGACTAAACCTGGTCCACAGACCACAATGGCTAGGTACAGGACAGGGAGGGGTAAATGCCCTAACTGCTGTGGGCTTAGCCAGCCTGTCTCTAAATACATGACCGTGCTCTAACCTGATTCTCTCAGCTACTAATACAAATTAAAACTAAAATTGTTACTCTTCTGTATTATCCACTACCAGTGATGGACCAGTCTCTCGCTCAGTACCTAAATGACATTCTAGAAATAAGCTGGATACTTCTGCAAGCATTTTTCCTCTTTCGGGTCAATAGAGAAAATTTCAGGCATAAATATAAATGGGGGAAAAAGAATTTCAAAGTGTCAAACTGGAGGCAAGAAAACCATTGAGGTACAATCTAGGAGTTAGACAAAAACCCGAAGAACCAGTTCCTTCATTAGATTTACAATGGACAAGTGCCAATGGATGGCCACTTACGAAATATGTCATAGTGAATAATTCTTTCAAAAAGGGATTGAACTGCTATTGTTCTTTGTCTTGATTTGTAAGGTGCTCTTGAGAGCCTCATGAGCTTGGCAGTTGAGGCCCATGGACAGTCCGATGGAAATAAGGAATTATCTGGGGCTATACAGTCCGGCTCGGCTCCGCCTCCTCTGATAAGGCAGGCTGCGAACAGCACATGCCCCCTTCCAAATAAGCACTGGACACAAGTTGTCCACGAGCTGTGATGCATGGCCCTGGGGCTCCTGATAGGCTTAGAGGATCGTGCACGAGCTTGCTTGTACCCAGAAACGAAGGCTAAAAATGCATAAAAATCTGCTTGCTGTAACAATAAACGGAGTTCCTTCCATCTTGACTCCTGCCTCATCATTGCATACCGAGACAGGTCCTTGCTGGTCAAGGACTACCAGGGGCGAGAGGACCTCAACATTGATTTGTGCATGAATCAGGTTTAAGTGAGGCACAACTGTGCTGAGCTGTCAGCCTCACTCTCTCCCAGAGTCATTGAAGCTGAGTGGCAAGACAAAGTCAGGACAATCGGTGATGGCCCAGGATACAGTGGATGACCTTGGCATCTTTGATGTCCGACCAAGCTCTAAGCATCCTATAGTGCCTGCTTCATTGGAACAAATTGTTCTTATCTGCCCATTCCACAGGGGATATCTTCACATGTGTGGGGTACATATCCCCCTAACTCACTGGGTTTGAGGCCTGTAGGTTACCCTCCTCCTGGTTTAGCCTATCCACAGACACAGGTTTACTGGGGTATGGCTACTGTGCATATTAAAGCCTCTTGAAGCCACAGGTGAGAGTTGGGTGAATCAGGTGGACTCCAAAGATGGATGGGCAGCCCTGAAAAGAGCTTGTTGAAGTCCCTTACAACTCTGAAATTCTATGACTTCAGACCTGAATTCATCCTGAATCTCTTACCATGTATTTTCTGTTGAGGCCTGTGGAAGTGCTGGTTTGATTTCCTCTCTTTTGCCAATTGAAAAATGGAGACAAAGCTATTCATCTAAGTTATTTTAATCACTCAAAATAGTTGACTCTGTTAGCTGAATCTTGTAGTCATTTCCCTTGATCAGAGATGAATCTCAAAGCCTCGGGGTTTCAGATCTGTGGGAGTTGCCTTCACAATGGAGTTTTAAGGATTAATGGAACAGCATGTTAAGCGGTTTTCCTCCCCCACCCCCACCCCCAACCCACTGGACCAAATCCCGGAGACCAAACAGAGAATTTTTAAATTGTCAAATCATAAAATTTAAAAGGATTCTCTTTCACTTAGGGCAGTAACCTTCCCTTCCTCCTGCTCTGCCATGTCTCCAAGTAATTACCTTTTAATGACCTTATTGCTGAACAGACTAATGCTATCTTTCATTATTTCACCTCTTGGAAACCAAAGGTAGTAAAAGATTAACTCTAGGAAATCAAATTCGAATTTAATTCTAGACTTGGTAACTTGGTCTGTTAGGTGAATTACCATCAATGAGTACACATGTGTAATTCAAGCTGTAGGTTGAAAAACAAGTTGTGCTCTCAAGCTGTCAAAAATAATAGCCTCCATGTACACAGTGCTTCAAGATTACAGTGTGTTTTACACTCGTTTATCTCACTTGAGCCTCAGAACAACCGTGGGAAGTAAGAAATTTTCCCATGATTCAATGGACGCGAGATTTCATTGAAGTGAGCACTCCATCCAACAGTGATCCATCCACATGCCTTCTCATCCCATGTGACTCTTGTCTCTGCCCCTTTGTCAGTCCTCTATAGGCAGTTCTGGGGGCTTTCTTCTAAATCTTGACATTCCTTAGGTAGCAACACAACACAGAGACTATCCATCTGTTATATTTCACAGACCTCAGGCAAGAATAGCCAAACATACTTTTGACCATATCTTTTATTCTGCTTTTTGTATTTAATTAATCATGGGTAATGTTACAACCTGTTTATTCCCTCTATCAATCTATCCATTGCTCTTTGGGTGAAGTAAATACTCTATCTCACCCATAGGGCAACAGGGACTCCAAGAAGTTAAGTTCTTTCCTCATAGTCACAAGGTTAATAAGTAGCAGATAGAATTTGAATCCAAGTCCATAGTTCTTTCCAGGATGCCATACACCATAGTTTTTAGATATTCCAACTTAAGTATGATTGCATATGCCTTAATGTAGTAGAAAGAATGATAAGCTTGTGGTTATAGAATCTGAATTTGAATCTTCCTTCTACCACTTAATATCTGTGAGATCTTGGATAAATCACATCTCTGGACCTCGGTTTCTCCATCTGTACAATGAGGTTGGACTAGCCTACTTCTGAAGACCCTTCCAGCTATAGATAGATGATCCTATGGTCCTATTCTCTAACTAGTACTATACATATCTACAAAAATGTGATTTCCCCCCATATCGACACTATCCAAAGAAAAAGTCAGCTCCTTGCAGATAAAAACTGGTAATTTTTAACTTCATATCCCCAAGAAAAATAATAACTTGCATGTATACGGTGCTGTAGTGTTTGCCAAGCACATTACAAATATTAGCTAATTTCTTTCTCACAACAACATTGGGAGAGAAGTGCATTATTATCCCTATTTTGCAGATGAGGAAACTGAGGCAGACAGCAGGAGTGATTTGCCTGGGGTCACACAGCTAATAAGTGTCTGAGGTCAAATTTGAACTCAGAACTTCCCATCTCCAGGTCTAATGCTCCGTGCATTGCGCCATCTAGCTTTCAGTACCTGGGACAGTACTCTGGGCATAGCAGATATATTTTGGCTTGCATTACATTAACATATCTGTATGTAATATATATGCACATGTGAACTAAAAGCTAAAGAGTTGTGTGTATATATTTATGACATAAATATACATAAGACGTGTTTCTATCTGTTTACATATGCATAAACATGATAAATAACAAAAATTAATGCAACTAAAAATACCAATTTTTTGAAATTATATCCAAATGAATATTTTCTTCTTAAAACAATCACTTTGGAAATCTCTACGTTAATTCTGGTGACAATGTCATTGATCAAATAATGCTGGGAACTAGTCTTTTGGAAATGCTGTCAGGGCCTTCTCTTACAGTAAATGAATTATGTTTTTACATGATACACATGTTATGAATCTCCCAAACACATGTTTCATTTGTACATCTTTAATATAATCATTGATATGGTTTGGTGGAAAGCTTATAGGATTGGGAGTTAAAAGGTCTAAGATCAAGCCCTGGTTTTGCCCACCTATGACCTGTATGACCTTGGGCAAGTCATTAATCTCTCTTTTCTCATTTTTAAAATGACAGGGTTGGATTAGATGACCTCTGTGGTTCCTTCCCATTCTAAATCTATAGTCCTATGTATATGCCCACTCAAACAATTTACCTTTAATTTTTCAAGGTTTACAAAGCAGTTTCCTCAAAACAATCCTGTTACTCCCTTTTAAAAAGACAGAAGAAAAAAATTCAGTAAAATCAACTGACACACTGACCATATCTGAGAGCATATGCAATATTCCACCCCCTTAGTTCCCACCTCTAGAAAGAAAGGAGGGCGAAGCATTTCATCAGATCCTCTCAAGGGCCACACTTGGTCATTATAATTGCTACATACAGTAGCATTTATTATATCGAACTATAAAGTTCAATCTATTATCAACTGGCATGAAAACTTAGTGTTTAGAAGCCAATTCACTTAGCAATGATTTGTCATCTGACCTTAACCAAGTCAGTTGCCCTCATAAGGCTCATGTTTCTTTATTGGTAAGGTGAAGAAGATAATGATTTGCTTCATAGAAATATTGGATTGTTGTTGTTCAGTCGCTTGAGTCATGTCCAAATTTTTGTGACCCCATTTGGGGTTTTCTTAGCAAGGATACTGGAGTGGCTTGCCATTTCTTTCTCCAGATCATTTTACAGATGAGGAAACTGAGGCAAACAGGTTAAGTGACTTGCCCAAGGTCATAGAACTAGTAAGTATCTGAGGCCAGATTTGAACTCAGGAAGATGAGTCTTCTTGACTCCAGGCCCAACTCTCTATCCACTGCACCATCTAGATGCCATTGGAAATACTGGAAGGACTAACGTTATTAGAGTGAATTAAAAAATCAGCAGTCTTGTATTAATGTCTTCTATTATTGATTCATTCATTCGTTCAACAGCTTCATTTATTGTTTGTAGGGTCACGGAATCAGAGCTAGAGTGGACAAAGATCTTCTAATCCAAACTCCTCATTTTGCAGTGAAAAATGTGAGTCCTCGAAAGTTTTAACCAGGGTCATACCGGTAATAAGTAGCAGAGCTGAGATTCAGACCCAAGTCCCCTGACCCCAAACCTACTGATATCATGACAATCTGGGAAATGTTGGTATTTGACAATATACTCCCTCCTCCAAGTATAGGCTCAATAGATAAACACTCTTAGGACATAATATATCACATGTTGTGACCATTCAGGTAAAAGATTTAGAAAAATCAAATGGGAAGCATCTGTGATATTATTCACTCATGACATCTGGAAGGCCATTGAAAAGTCTAGAATTTCTGTGATGAACTCTTTGTAGAGAGATCAGTGCAAACAGAGAAGAATGGCAGTCTCTCTTGATAATCCTCTGCTCTACAGATCCCAGGCATGGGGTTTCAACATATTCCAGTTTCCAAAACTCTGTGGGCTACAGGAGGCTGCTTTCTGATTACACACACATACTACTGACTTCTGAAGGGAGGTTCCTAAGATTTCTTTATCCTTCTCTCTTCAATTCTTCTCCTTCCATCTGTTCTACTCCCCCCGCCCCATCCCTCTATCCTCACTTCCACCAGGTCTGTTGATGCAGTAATTAATTAAGTTGCTGTTTCTTCCTTCCAAAACAAGGTTTTCCTTTTGTTCTGGTCTAGCAAGGATTCCAGATAAGGAAATACCCAGACCTCTAAGTGATAGAAGAAGCAAGCTTTGCTGTCTTCAATACTATAGGTTTCTCAAAGATTTTTCCCTATTAAACATAATCAAAGAGAAAAATATTCACACTTTGCTTATTATGTAGTATTAATGTAGTAGTTCAAAGCATTTGCCTTCCTGCCTTTGCCTTTACACAGGATGAAAAAAAAACCCTCTGCCTCAGGTTTTTTTACTCCAAGACAAAAATTATTAAGAGGGAGGAGAAGTGAAGGGTTACATCTGGAGAGAGTTAAGTACTGTGGCTACAAGGAACAGCTGGAATGTGAATAATGTGGCAGCTTCTCCTGAGCGGCCATTTTGTTTTTGCTGAAGAATGCACTCAAATGGTGGTGGTTCAAGTTTGGAAAGGGAGACATGTTTCCAGAAAAGAAAATTAATGAGTTACTCATGCCCTTAAACCACGTTCTGCCCTAAATATGCTTCTTAAATCCAGCCAATAAGAGGCTATTAATGAAAGGATGGAAGAGCCCACCGGGATTCCGGGTCATGTTTCATGCCTCATTTTCAAAGCTTTATTAGAAGTGTTCGGATAGCCCACTGTTGGATTCCATGTTCTGCACACTGGGCAGAAATGTTCTCTTTGGCTAAAATATAGGTAGACTTGGCTTATCCCATCTCTGCTTTGATTGGACAGACATCAAGCCAGTGAGTCTCACAAGTCGGTGTGAGCTCATCCCAGGCTGGTGAGACTCGCCAGTGTTGGTAGCTTCACAATCATTTGGCTCATTCCTTTCAATTGTCTTCAAATTTGCATTCTTTGCTTTTCTTCCCTTTTGTGTGTCCCTGTACCACATGAATGATGTGAAAGGAAAATCCCAACATGTAAAATTGCTCTTCAAATGCAAAGAGTTTCTTTTTAGACATAAGACAGAATTCCATTTCTTCTGAAATGTGAGTGTATATGAATCAGTGTCTGGAATTTACTCTAGTTAAAAAGATGCATGCAAACTTTTCTTCAGATACTTTTTAGAGCTGATGGTAAAGAACAATGTCCAATTAAATCAGAAAGTTGTCATTTAATAATCAAATAACCCAGCAGAGAGAACAGAAGTACAAGGGTATGTAGTATTAGTGGTAAACGAGTTCTTACCGTATTTTAGAAATAGGTCATTAAAGTGTGGTTAAGCCATAAGACACAAAAAGAAAAAATTTGCAACAAAAACAAATCAGTATTAAAATATTTATTGGACTTTAGATCTGGCCTCATAATAATATTGAAAACCTTTAATGTCTACCGTTTTTAAATGATGAACAGGGTCATTTCAACCCAATCTTTCATGAATAGAGTTGGCTTACTGAGAAGCTTAACACTAAGGAGCAACAGGGTATAACAGATGAGCTAGTGGACTTGGTTTTCTCATCTGTAAAATGGATATAAGCATGGTACCTACTTCACAGAGTTCTTATGGAACCTAAATTAGATAATGTATGTAGTCCTTTACAATCCTCAAAGTGCTGTGTAAATTCAGCAATTCTTTTAAGTCATTAAAAAATTTTTTCCTGAAGTATTAGTCACACTTTTGAAGGAGAGAAAACAATTTCTTTTAAAATACTTTTTATGTGAAAATGTATGTATGAATGAATAAGCATTTATTAAGCACTCACTGTATGCCAAGTACTGTGCTAAGCATTGGGAATACAAGTAGTTGAAGGAATCTAGAGACAACTCCCAAAGTTCACACTTTAATTGAAGGAGACCAGTTCATATAGGAAAGTGTATTTTCCTGGTGTATGAGAGGCCTAAGGTCTTAAGAGTTCAGCAGGAGGGTAGATGGTTACATCAGTAGGTCAGATGGCAGTGCTAGGGACCTGAAGGGTATAGAGACAGAGCAGATGGTAAGGCCTAGAAAACCTAGAAAGAGCAACTACTTTTTTTTTTTTATGCACATTCCTTTTTCCCTAACATGTGACCTTCACCAGTCCGTGCCTTAGCTTTGTCTTTTCTATGGGATATGAATGAGCATACGGGCAAGGGTGCTCAAAGACATAGCTAATGAGTGTAAAGCTTTCTGAAGAATCATAGGATGGGGGCTGGGTGGAGGTGTCTACAATTCCTGGTGATTTCTCCCATTGCTTTAAGTGGTTAAGGCCACTATACTTTTCTATTTCATCCTGAATATGCCATAAGAATTGGCGCAGTGGTCATTGAAAAACATAGCCTTGAAAAGAGTCTTTTTATTTTGAGTGGGCACACAAAGATAGGAGATGGGATATCACGTACAGGGGACAGCAATCAGCCTGGAACATAAATTGTGTAAAGGCAAGTTATATACAATAAATCTAGAAAGTTAGGCTGGAGACGGTCCTAGGTGTTGTTCTTGATGCCTCACTCTCACATTTGACCATATCTCATCAGTTGCCAAGTCTCAGTAAGTCCACCTTCAGAACATCCTCTGTATAGATGCCCTTCTCCCATCGGACCCTGCCACCACCCTGGTGCAGTCTCTCATCGCCCCACTCTAGAGCGTTGCACAGCCTGGTCTCTCTGTCTTGTCTCTCCTCATTCCAGTCCATCCTCCAGTCCATCACTGCCAAAGCAATTTTCTTAAAGTCCAGGTCACCCCTCCTATTCAGTCAACTCCAGTGGAATCTTATTACCTCTAGGATCAAATATAAAACCCTCTCTGCCTTTTAAAGCCCTCCATAATGTGGCTCCTTCCTACTTTTACAGTCTTCTTACAACATCCTTCATCCCTCCATGTAATCTGAGATCTAGGGCCACTGACCTCCTTGCTGTTCCTCAAGCAAGATACTCTTTCCTGACTCTGTGCATTTTTACTGGCTGTCTCCCATGCCTGGAATACTCTCTCTCCTTACCTCAGTCTTCTGACTTTCTGCAAGTCTTAGCCAAAATCTTACCTTCTGCAAGAAGCCTTTCCCAGCATCCCTTTGGAATGCTAGTGCTCTTTCTCTCTGAGATTACCTCCAATCATACACACACACACACACACACACACACATATGTGTGTGTGTATTATGTATATTTGTGTGTATATATGTATATACACATATATACATATGTATACATATGTGTGTATATATGTATGTATATGTGTGTGCATTTAACAGTAGCTACATATCTACTCAAGACTGGCCTAGAACATATACACATTGCCTATTTGTACTTTGTTTCCCCCATTAGATTGTGAGCTTTTTAAAAGCAGGTACAGCAGTCCCCCCAATACCTGCTCCCTTTTTTGTATCCTTAACACTTAGTACAATAACTGGTAAGTGCTTAATAAATACTAATTGGCTTGACTTGACTTAACTTGACTCACAGACTTACCACAAAACTAGGTTGCTGGTCTCCAATCGACAGCATCTTGCTATGAAAGACCAGAGTCAGGTTGGCAAATCTATTTCATGAATCATAGAAGAATAAATCTTTGGGTGAGAGCCAGGAAGAACTAGGCCCATGTAAGGCCCCCTGGTATAATGACTTTCCTCTTGACCTTGTAAATATTGGAAGAATTCGGTATGAGTAAACAGCATTCTTTTCCTTTTTGTCAATGACCATTTCAAACTGTTTTAGATACTAGTGTTCATGTCCGTAATTTGTCATATCTCACTTTCTTATTTTAAGAATAATGAACAAGCCCAAATGTCCCAATTTTTACTAATGTTGCAACTTCTTAGCTTTTTGTCCTGGAATGCTGACAAAGACACCAAGTAAGGAATGCAAATCAGGAGGCTAGGCGCATGCTGGTTTATCACAGGGAACAAAATGGGATCTTCCCTTGACCCACCTCATTATCACCAGGAAGCAGGCATTCCATTCCTACTCACTATTGTTCTTCTTGGAACATGAGTTTGGAATCTTTGGAACCACCAAGATGACTCCAGAGAGTTACTTCAAGAATGAGGCAAGCCCAAAGGGTCTTCTGCTTCATGGAGGATAGGGAAAAAATTCTCCTAAAATATCGAACTATCTCCTATTTTAGAAGAATGTGGAAATTTAGAGGCAGTTCCAATCAGCTTAGGGGCGACCAATGGTACCCAACTTCATCCTCTTCAGGACTGGCCTAGAATTAATTGAAAACAACAGGAAACCAACCCCCAGAACCACTTTCTCCTTCCCCTAACCCTTCCCAACTTCATACCTCAAGGGGAAATTCTAGACTTCCAAGGTTGTTATATTCCAGAAGCAAACCCTCCAGGACAGTTTCCAAGATTTCTCCAAAGTACTTTGTTGTTGAGAAGGAAATCATCCATCCATCAGTTCCCTTTGCTTCATGTGTCAGTTCCCTAGAGGTATTATCTAGGGAATCACCACTTTTGATAAACATCCACCCAACCAACACCCATGGGATGATTGTGTGCTGGAGTACTAAAGGATTTCTGGAAGATACAGGCTTATACAGATCCTTTTACCAAAAGAAGAAAAGTCCAGAGTATTGTAGAATTATTCAGCATCTCAAACATTAGCTAGTCCTGCCTGTTTTGAAGAGAAACCCCCTTTGCCACATCATTGACAAGTAGCCTTCCAACTCATCCCTGGCGAGCTATTATCCAACCTCAGTTTGAAGAGGCCTCTTGAGGTACCCATTCTGGTGTTAGCTAGCTCCCAATTTAGGACTGTACTTGTGACAAAGTCTCTCCTATGATATGAAGGACTCACATACTTGTTTGGGGATTTCTTATTCCTCTGATTCATTGCCCTCACTTCAAAAATCTGGAAACCTCATTGCATAACACTATCATGAGTGTTGTCACCATTTCACCTCAAAAACACAGTTTACAATACTCAGAGAAGGAGAAATGTTTTCAAATAATGTAGATAGACTCACAACAGAATTCATTAGAAGTTTATTTGGAATTCGGTAGAATTAACAGTGCCCAACTATTAGCAAGCCTCATCCAGACACTTAGAGAGCCTTAATCACAGTCAGGCCCCAGAAGGGGTCACCAGGAGGTGTTGCCTTTAGAGGAACAAGTGTGCCCTTTCCATGTATGTTGCTCCTCATCAGCACCTGCGTATCGTGATTCTTCTCCCATCTTCCACAACATCACTCTGGCTACAGTTCTGAGATGGTACCTTCTCCATCCTCTTCTATGGCTCTTAGCTGGCAGGGTCTATAGCCACTTCCCATTGTTGTAACTCCCCATTTTTACCTGCAGATGATGGAGACATCATCTGCAGAGGAGACATTACCATTAGATGGAGCTAGCCCTCAGTAACATCTCTTCTAGGTTCTGTAGATACTACAGAACTCCCTTTTCTTGGCCAGAGACATTTGGTCTACCTCTCCATACCAATTACACTACTCCAAACATGAGACTGTGCTTTGGATCTCTCCTTTGCACTAAAATTCTTGTTGGCCCCTGGAAGCTTGCCCATCTATCACGAAGCCTGCCCCTCTGGTCATCTTGGTGCCTTCAGCACCAGATTTGATCAAGTTAGATTTCAGTCCAAAGTCCTCTCTTTCAAGGTGCTTGGGTGGAATGTCTCCCCCCAGGTTGAGAGGCTCAAGAGAGACCTCTCTTTTTTCCATATGTTCTTTCAGCCTCTAGGATTAACTGGGTGGGTTATTAAAACATCGAGGGCCATTTCTTGCAAAATATGTGGTAAAAAGATGATATTGTGGCAGGTCACAGGGTCAGGGGAAATCTGTCATGTTCTCAGTAGCACTGTGTACAGGAGAGAAGAAAATCTCCCTATTGCATTTTATTTTTGTTCTATCTAGCGAAAATCTTCCTCTCTGTTGCTTCCAACCATGACTTTGTGCTTATCGCTATTAAATTTCATCTTATTGGGTTTGGCCCATCACTCCAGGCTACAAAGATCTTTCAAGTCCTATTTCATCTACCTTGCTGATTAGGACTCCCAATTTTCTTTCATCCAAAACCTATCTATTCCTCCACCCATGTTACTGATAAAAATACTGAAAAGCAGAACATTCTAATAAAAGCACCTCCTTCAAGAATCCCAGGACTTCCTTATAGACACAACTACTTTTGAGGTGACACTAACCAACTCTTTGGATCCAATCATTCAACTAGTTCTTCATCAACCTAACTTTGCTATCATCCGGCCCACATCTTAACCTTATCCAAGTGATAGTAAGACAGAGTTTGCCAAAATCAGAAATATAAACAACCCAAGAACCTTTCATTCTTATATTTTAATTCATGATTCAGAAATTTAAACCCCATTCTGACTCATCACCTTCCTAAATCTGTTTTTCCCTTCTGAAGCTTTTCACTACAATCAACAAGTGGTGAAAACACCACCCATGCCCCTAAAAGCAGCAATTTCTTGCCAAGAACTTAATAATCTTTAACAACACATTCTAGTCTTGTTTTGTACTGATCATCCTCACACAAATCACGAAGAGTGGCTAGTGATCTTTAGAGTAGAAAAGCCTCAAGAGACATTCAGGGCCTGGTACAAGGCCTAGAAAGACAACAAAACTCTCTGTTGTTCGTGGAAAATAACGACAGTGATATTTCACTGTCAGCCTCAAACCTTATTGTGAGGAAAGCACTTTGTAAATCTCAAAGGGCTACATGATCGCGAGCTATCTTTAATTATTATTCACCATGGTAGATTGATAAATGGTTGCCTCATTACCCCTCAGAGGTCACCGATGACTCTTATTCATTTCTTCTTCCTTCAGCCAGTACTCGATGATCTCCCCTGGTGGCTGCTGTGGTGCAGGAAGCCAGGAAGAAGCTGAATCCTTCTCTTTGGAAAAAAGACAAGGGAATAGCCTCATATCTCTTTCATTGCCCCAAATGTTGGTGTATTAGAAAGAATTGGATTTGACATCAGAAGACCTAGGTTTGATTCTCACCTACTAGTAGTAAAACCTAGGACAAGTCACTTCTCTGGAAATCAGTTCCCTCATCTGTAATAAGAGACAGTAGGACCGGATGACCTTTAATATCCCTTTTAGCTCTATGTCAATTATCCTGATGAGGGCAGCTGGTTGGCAGAATACATGGAGCATTGAACTTGGAGTCAGGAAGACCTGAGTTCAAATCTGGTCCCTGACACTTCCTATCTGTGTGAACCTGGGTAAGTCACTTAACCTCTTCTGCCTCAGTTTCCTCGGTTGTAAAATGGAGATAATAATAACACCTACTTCTCAGGGTTGTTGTGAGGATCAAATGAAATATTATTTGTAAAGTGCTTAGCACAATACCTGGAACATAGTAAGCACTGCATAAATGTAAGCTATTGTAATTATTATCCTAGGATCACTCTTCCACCCTTCCTTATTTATATCATAATTTTTAAACCTCTGATCATCTGTTACATGTAAGTATTCCCTTGTGCTTCTGTGTATTATTTTTCTGCTTTGTTTATCCTGAATGTACTTCTTCCAATCCCACATTCGAGTTGTATAGGAATCAGACTAGATAAGGGCAGCTAGAAGGCACAGTGGATAGAGAGCCATGTCTGAAGTCAGGAAGACTCATTTCCTGAGTTCAAATCCAGCTTCAGATGCTTACTAGCTGCGTGACCCTGAGCAAGTCACTTAACCATTTGCCTCAGTTTATCTATAAAATGGTGTCTTTGCCAAGAAAACCGCAAATGGGGTCGCAAAGAGTCAGACACAACTGAACAACAATAACAATATTGGGAGGTTAAGTAACTCTCCTAGGGTCATACAGCCAGTACCTGTAAGAGGGAAGATTTGAACTCAGGTCTTTCTGACTCGAAGGACAGCTCTCCATCCAAACTAATACTCTGCCTCTAGAACTGCACAACGTAGGACAAATCGAGAGGGCCCATGCAAGCAGATAGGGTCAGTGATCTATGTGCATTTTCTTTTTTTTTCCTAAATTAAAAAGTTTTTGCACAAACAAAACCGATGCAACCAAGATTAGGAGGAAATCAGAAAGCTGGGTAACAATTTTTATAACCAGTGTCTCTGATAAAAGCCTCATTTCTAAAAGATAGAGAGAACTGAGTCAAATTTATAACACAGGTTATTCCCCAAATGATAAATGGTCAATGGATATGAACAGGCAGTTTTCAGATGAAGCTATCTACAATCATGTGAAAAAGTGCTTTAAATCATTATTGATTAGGGATATACAAATTAAAACCACCCTAAGATAACACCATGCCTGCTTCAGCCACTTTCATGGCTATTGGAACAAATTTTTCTCATCCACCTATTCCATCGATTCCACCTACTCTATGCTAAATAAAGCATGTTGACTTACTGTATTCCCAGTAAAGGCCTTTTTTTTT
>CM053623.1:40823264-40847144 GCA_028646595.1 Phalanger gymnotis | reverse complement strand
CAGTCCAAAGAGCATCACAGCCCCTCAACACTATTCATAGTCAATATTTCCTTTGCTGCAATAGCAGCTACTCACTACCAGTATATAATTATACAATAATTCCATGAATCGAATTTGTCTAATGCATTAGTATTATACTAAAACATAGCAACTCATCAGCCTAGATACTAAAAATACTCAGTGGGATTTAGACCTCAAATCTTCAAAGTAGCCAACCTCATTCTCTTTATTCTTATCTATGTCTTGTCTACGCTATCTAGTCATCTTTCTCCCTGCTCCTAAAGTCTGATGAGGAGGGAATTTTGGGGGAGAGAGTCTTTCTAGATTAATTAGATGAAAGTCAATGACTTCCCTGACCCCCAAGTTTCCTGAAAGTGGGACTATTCAGGATACTGCACCACCGTGTTCTACAGTTAACATTGCTTGCCCTCTCTACCCTTGGGCTCTTTCAGCGTTGTTCTTTAACTTCATAGAGCAGAGAATAGGCCCAAAGTCTACATTGTTTTCATTAGCCTAACCCCAATCATGTCGAGGTATAGTCCACCTATCTCACTAAGAAATGGTTTATGGCATTTGATGGTTCACCTCGTCTGGTTGCATTATAAAAATAACCCAGCTCCTCTCAAAAAGGGAAGTTTCAAAATGCCACCCCACACTGAGTCATTCATCCATAGACTGAGGCCCGAAGGAGTTAATTAGGAACAGCTGGGGCAAACAATGACATTGCAAGATTCCTGTAGAAAAGGAAGATGAGACATACATCAATAAAACTAGAGAGGAAAGAGGTCACTTGGGGAAACAAGGCAGGGCTCCAAAAGAGAAGAAACAATCCCAACCAACTGACATATTATTGTTCCTAATAAGTAGCAAAATAGCATTTGGAGTCTTAAAAGAGCAGAGAATAAACTGAGATTAACAGGGTCAATTCTTAGAAAGTTTTAGAGGCAGACAGAGCATTAATCCAGACAATAATTAGAATCGGCTTTTTTGGACCATTTGGTTAGGCTTAATAATAAATCCTTTCTACTTGGGGGATGGGCCAGGTCACTTCTTGTTTGCCCTTTATATTTTTATCTTTTGTTTTTGTAAACACAACACCTGTGCCTACATATGTGTACAAGTATGAGAAATACAAAACGATGCTGATAAACATGGCTTACACTAACAAGGTAGTTTCCCTATTTTTTTAAATTTTGATTATCTATTTTATGTGCTTTCCCTTGGTTTTTCTATGCCTGAAAAACATTTCAATGTTTTTCATAGACTGCCTGGTCATAGCAGCTAGAAGGAAAATGAGACAAAAAAACAAAAACAACAACCTGCTGCTCCTTTAGTATGTGCCCAGTAGGATGTAAGCACTCAAAGCTAGGAACTGGTCTGTGTGTGTGTGTGTGTGTGTGTGTGTGTGTTTTCTTTGAGTCTCAGGGTCTATCATGATGCTTTTCACAAACTTTTGTGGGTCATCTGTTTCAGTCATGTCTGATTCTTCATGACCCCATTTGGAGTTTTCTTGCAGAGATACTGGAGTAGTTGGCCATTTCCTTCTCCAGCTCATTTTCCAGATGAGGAAACTGAGGCAAACAAGATTTCATGTCACTGCCACCTATCTTTCAAGTCAACCCAGTCTACTTGTTGTTGCCCATGCATGACAATTTGAGGGGTAAATGATGAAATGACTGAGTTTCTGAACATATTGACTTATTAAGCAATGCATGCCAATGGCATAACAAATCAGGACCAGACTTCAGCTCGGCCTGGACCCCAAATGCAAAGGAAGACAGACTTTTATTATCTTAAAAACAGTTAATCAAATAAGGCCAATTAATTAAAAGGAATCAATACAGCATTAGTCAATCTGATTTCTAATTAGATTAGAAATTAGATTAGAGCAAACAGGTGCAGTTCCCTGAAATCATCTCCTGTCTTAGTGCCTCTGCTCAGGTTGGCTTCTCCCACCCTCCTGTCCCCACCCTTTTTTCTTGAAATGTTGTCTTTCCTCACCCATTATACATTTAAACCCCATAATTCCCCTCAGGACTTAGTTTAATCTCCAACCTGATTCTCCTAGTTAACATTCTTCCCTTAAAATGACTTTATCTGTTTTGTACATAAGAGGATGCTTGACATGTATACAGATACCTTACTGACCTCCAAGTCAGAAACATCCAGGTTCAAGTCTCACCTGACACACACTGGCTGTGTGATCCTTTGCTAGTAACCTAACTTCTCAGTGCTCTTGGCAACTCCAACCCTAGAGGTCAAAGAGAATGAACTGGCCTGCATTTGTACAATGGGGACCTGGAGATAGGAAGAAGAAATATCTTGATAAGGAACATGGAAATCTCTTTCTTTGTGATCAGAGAGAAAAAGGAGAGAATGGTTGATGACAGAGAGAAGTTTTTTTGAAATGGAGGAAAGGAGATGAAGTAGTTTAGATTTGGCATCTGGAATCTTCTCAGTGAAATAGGTCTGTCATCTACTCTAATTATGGGTTCAGTGAAGATTGGAGAAGAGAGAAATCAGTTTGGAGCCATCTCTGTAGGGAAGGAGAAAGGAAACCAAGTATGGGGGAGGACATGGAAATGCTGCACCTCAAAACTGATAATGAGCAAAATCAGCTCAGTGTTATGATTTTATCCAGATACATTTGGCGGTCTAGAAGTAGAATCATTGGGTAGTGGGTTTATCCAGTCACCTGGGGGATGGAAGAAGATAACAAGGGTGGGGGAAAATGATGATGATAACTCATGTATTTCAAATAAACAGCTCTGAGCTTTTGAAAACCATGCCAATTTTTTCCATTAGATTACCAACAAAGAGATTCAGGATACAATTATTTTCTAATGCCTTTAAATAGATACCTTAGCTTGCAGGTTCCCCACCCTACTAGCAAGTATCAGGTCAAATCCCCCAGACTCAGAACTACCCCTTTTTTAATCCCTTTAAAGTCCATGCCTTAGCATGTACCAGGAAACATTCCCCAGAAGTGAACTCTCTGACTTCTATGACTGTAGTACGATGATCTCTGCCCTGCTCCTTTTCTTAGATTATTCCCTTCTCAAATGTGGACAGAAATGCCTGATAGGTTGCATGTCCCAGATGGCTTTAGATGATTTGGGTGGGAGAAGGTTCTGGGAACATTGGTAGGAGGTTTCCTCAAACTTTAACTGGCTATTAGCACCACAGGAAACTATTCTAAAGAAAACATAATGTCGAACAATGGAATTCTGTTACCACTTCCTTGCGATCCCCAGTAGATACATTTTGAAAGCAATTTTCAATGGCATGTCTTCCAAATGTATATAAATAGTTGTGGCTGCCATGGGGAAAGTGTGTTTCCAAGTCAAGCTGATAAACTAAGCAAGATAAAAGAGGTCAAATGAACAGAGGAGTACACAGCACTGAGCGGAATTTTTGTGCATTTGGCTTACGTTTGCAAGATTGCAATCAGTCTAAAGTCCTGCCTTGCTTTAAGGAAACTCAGTATTTAAATTCTAAATTAAAAAATAAATTAGGAGAGATTTACTAATATTATGGAAGGATTCTTAGCTCTGAAAGGCTTAAAGCTTTCTTAGGAGTGTGTGGAAGAGAAAAGACTAGACCTTGGCAGAGTGAATTGAAGGGGGTTTGCCTTTGCCCTTCATTATCCCCTACTCTGACCTGAGTTGCGTGGGAGACCCAGGATCAAATACTGGCTTATACCCTTTCAAGTTATTTGACTGTGGCCATTTCACTTCATTTCTGAATCTCAGTTCTTTATCTTTAAAATGGTGTCATTCTTCCTGGGTATAATTTTGAAGAAAAAAATTTGTAAGGATTTATATGCATAAATTTATTATATAATGTCTCTATAATTTTCTCTCATGACGTGAAGGTACCCCCATAAGCTTTGGGGAATTTCTCCTTTCTCTTAGCGTTTAACTCCAACTCTGGAAATCTGGTTCAATATGCTCCTTCCCTACCCCTGAGTGTTCCAAGACCCATTCCCCACTTGCAAATACACAGTTCACAAAATTATAGCAATTTACGTTATTCTTTGTAAGTATTCCCACTACTGGGACGGATTGTAACCCATCTACACCTTCTTGGTCTGTGTAATTCTTGTTTATAGTCTCTCATAAATCCTCTAGAAAGGATGTATCAAACTTGGTGGAGGAAAAGAGAAGGGAACGGAATGAGCATTTCTTAAATGCCTACTATGTGCCAGGGAGTACACTGAGTATGTTACAAATAATACCTCATTTGATCCTCACAACAATCCTGAGAGATAGGTGCTATTATTATCCTCATTTTATAGTTGAGGAAATTGAGACGGATAATGGTTATGTGACTTGTCCAGGGTCATACTGCTGATAGGTGTTTGAAGCTAGATTTGAACTCAAGTCTTACCGACTTCAGGTCCAGTGCTCTATTCACTGTGCCATCTAGCTGGTAAAGACCCTATTCAAAATCTTTTAATGTTTTGTGGGTATCAGTGCTTCAACTGTGATATCCATGTGGCATTTTTCACTCTCCACATATGACTGTTCTACACCCCTTTTCTGTTCAGAGACTTGGTGACCCTTGTTGACAATATGGATTTCTTTTTGGTATGAGTTGAACTAGATGGCCACCGAAGATTTTTCCAACTCTCATATTCTGTGATTGTGTCATTTCAGGCCATGGGAGACAATTTTTTCTTCTATATTATGAAAAGGGCTAGCCTCTGCCCCTGCAGAGGGACAGGCCCAGAAACTGGAATCAGAGAACATCCTTCCTCTTTCTAATCCCCATCAGCACTACCACCACCGTAAGAGAGAAGCTGCAAAATGTCATCTTTGGCTCTACTCTGAGCCTCTTGATCTGGTTCCCAAGGGAGTGCGGGTACAGGTCAGGCCAATGGCTGAAGGGTGGCAGGGATGGTGCCAGATGCCCACGGACAGCAGGATACCTCCCAGCTATGAGCCCTTCCTGAACAGCAGCTCCCCTCTTCAGCTTTGGGCATGGTATCTAAGCAGGAATGGTGGTTGCCAGGTGCACATGGTAGACAGATTGAGAGAGAACATTAGGAAGAAGAAGGAGAGGGCTTCTCCTCCCACTCCTAGTTCCTGGAACAGTGTTCCTGAGCTAAGTAGCTAGATCTTTAGAAAGAGGGATGGAGAAAGAAAATAAGGCACATGCCTGGGTCAGGGACAAATCAGAAGCAACTCTTCCTTTGGCCCGTCTGACCCTAACGATCCAACAAAGAATTCCGTTTTTGCATTTTTCCAACTATCCTTGAATGGACAAAAGATGACAGATCCAATCTTGTTGCTCTTAAGATGGAACATGTTCAGTAGATTAATAGTACTTTCCTCCCAAAGCACTGAGGACCTGCAGGAAGGCTGTTTCCTGTTATAAGCAAGGTCACCAGCAGGCTAGCTGACTGAATGGATGCCTCCCTGCTAAATGTTGTTGGGGGTCCCTTGTTCGAGCAGGGAAAGAGTCAAAGACCTGGGTGCAAAAGGAGACAAAGAGGAGGAGAGAAGGAGCTGTGCAGCTCTGGCTGATCTCCTGTCAGTGAAATGGGCACCATCTGCATTCTATCTGAGCTTCCTAAGGATCTTGCCTGTCCAACTCCAGAAAGAGCAAATTAAAGTTGATAAATTGTAAAGTCCTTTCTGGTATTAAAGATCCCAGATGCTCAGCTGCATGAACGGGTACTTTATCTCCACTCAGATCTGCTAACACCGAAACAGGACCTGGAAAGAGATACCAGACTCCAAGCATGACCAGGGCAGCGTTTCTCTCCTTGGCCTGGCTTGCAACATGTATACTGATACACTCCATGGTTATGGTTGTGTTTGTAAATGCTTTGTCAAGACCTAATCTCCATGGGGAGGCATGTAAATTCATATCATTTGTCTTGAGCAAAAATACTCCTTTGCACAAACAAAATGCATAATCTACCAAACGCCTCCTTTCTTAAATATTGAGTTACCCGCAGCAGAGTTATTCCAAAGATGTCAGAACTGCCTATTACTGTTTGTTTTTACTCCCCAGCATCAAACTCAGTAATCTAGTTCCCAAGAGATTTGCCTGTCTGCTATGTTTATCTTACCTCTAACCAAGTAATAAATACAGCTATCAGAGGGGGCATTTGATTGCAGATAAGATGCCGAAGACCATTTGTCTTTGCAGGGTGGTCTGTTTGGGCCTCCTTTTTAACATGGAATAGTACTGGTGCTCCAAATGCTGCCACAGCAGAGGCATCCCTTGGGTGCCATATGTCTGCTGGGAAACAATTGACTGACTTAGAGTGAAGGATGAACCAAACAGGATGAACAAACTTTAAAAAAAAAACTTCTATATTAATGAAAGATTTCCTCCCTCTCCCTTCCAACCCAAGGTTCAACCATTTTGATCACTGTAAGTGATCAAACATACAACATACAAGATACACAATAGGTGTCTGTTATCATTTTATTAGCATATTTTACTTCTGCTTCTCTTAGAAAACACAATAGATACAACTATGTCAAACCTGTTTGAGAAGAAGCTGTCCTACCTGAAATTCACACCAGTAGAATGATAGAGGAACCTTCAGAGCAGTGACAATTTCATTCTTTGTATTCGTATCACTAGTACCTAGAACAATGCCTGGCACATAGTACGTACTTAATAAATGCTTGCTCAATCCTCTAATTTTACAAAATTCTTTATAGTACATCACATCATGGCTATCACTGTCTACTTGCTTGTACAAACTTTAATAGATTTTACCAGCTTATAACAGACTTTTTTAAGAGTAGGGAAAGAAGGAAATAGAACCATGTCCTCAAATGTCCAGATAAACTTGAAAATTAGGGTTCAATTTTGTCTATGCTGATGACTATCGCATTTCTATATCCAGCCCCAGTGTCTCTCCTGAGATCTAGGCTTGCGTCTCCAACTGCCTATTGGATGTATCCAACTGGATGTCTCACTGACATCTCAAACTCCATGTTTCTAAATGGAACACTCCGCCCTTTCCTATTTCTATATAGTGCCAATATTTGTATTCATTTAGAGCTATTTTTGGTTTTACTCTCTTTTTTTTACTTTCCACGTGCAATCAGTTATCAAGCCTTCTCCATCATACAGTCAAAATACCTCTCAGATCTGTTCCCTTCTTGGTGTTCATACTACTATCATCCTAGACTGGGTCCTCATCACTATCCATCAGACCTATTACCATAGATAGACTACCAGTATCCAGTCTCTCCCTTCTCCAATTTATTCTCCACAGAGCTGATAAAATATCTTCCTAAGGTACTGCTCAAAAACTATCCATCACTCCCTATTGACTCTAAACAAGCTCCTCCATTTGAGATTCAAAGCCCTTCCAAACCAATCTTTCCGTATTTATTTCATACTAATCTACACACTTAATAGGGGTGACTAGACAATGCAGTGGATGGAGCACTGAGCTTGGAATCAAGAAGACTCATCTTCCTGAGTTCGAATACCACCTCAGATACTTACTAGCTGTGTGACCCCGAGAAAGTCACTTAACCCTGTTTGCCTCAGTTTCCTCATCTGTAAAATGAGCAGGAGAAAAAAATGGTAAACTACTCAGTATCATTGCTAAGAAAACCCCAAATGGGATCACGAAGAGCTGGATACAACTGAAATGGCACAAGAACAAACATACTTAATATTGCAGCTAGTAAATATCTGAGTTTGAATTTAAACTCAGGGCTCCTTAACTCTAAGTCCTTTGCTGTATCAACTATGCTGCCTAACTGCCTCTGAAAAGTGAAGGGAGAGGAGGTACTTACTTGTTCACAAACCAATGTGGAAAACAACAGGCTAGAATGCCAAAGGAAGGAAAGAGGAGAGAAAAGGAGAGGAGAGGAGGAGAGGAGACAAGACCAGAGGAGAGAGGGGAAGGGAGGGGATAAAGGGATAGCTTTGTCTTGTGGTTTGCTTCAGCCTATTCATGCTACATGGTCACCCCAAAGTAGGAGAATTTTAATGAGAATGGTCCAAATACCGCAAATTAGTCATACCCAGTGGCAGAGAATTGACTCAACCATCAAGTTTTAAATACAAATTTTTATGCCACTGCTGCTATGTCCAATATAGGGACAGTTCTCTTGATGGCAGACCCAGTAGCTTTGCCTACTGGTGTATATCCTTTTCATGAGAGTAAAGAGGTAGACCAAGAGAGAAGGAAGTAAAGAAATGGCAAAGGCAGACTTTAAAACTTCTCAGTCAAGAGAAAGAGAAAGCAGGCATGAGTAAAGTATGTCTGATGTTCCTCAAGTTTCTATCACCTTCCAAAAACTGTTCTAGAAGCAGAGGAGAGCAAAAGCAGATTTAAGTTTCAAGCTTGCTCAAAAGCTTGCTCAAAAGAGGGAACTGAGACAGATGAGCTAAAGTCTCGGCCTTTCTCTTATTCAGGGGCTGGATTCATGGACTTTGGCTCAATGCACATGTATGAAGGCAACAGCATGGTGTGGGGTAGCTATTCTCAAACTTTTGTTTCAAGATCCTTTTACACTCTTAAAACTATTGAGGACCCCAGTGAGCTTTTGTTTATGTGGAAAATAACAACTCTGTATTATTATGAAGACAGTTTCAATCTTAAAATCCCTTGAAAGGGTCTCATAGACCCCTAAGGGTTTGCAGGCAACACTTAGAGAACCTTTAGTGTAGGCAGAAAGGCACTGGACTTGAAGGTGGAAAGACCTAGGTTCAAATCCTATATCACATATTTCCAGAGTGTATGACCACAGGCAAGTCTTAATTTCTCTTGGCCTCAGTCCTTCATCTATAAAATGGGAGAGTTTGACTAATTGGACTAAATGACCTCTACAATCCTCCCTAGTTCTAACTCTATGATTGTATAGGCACAAATTTCTATGTCTCCAAAAGGCAATTCTTCCATGGCCCCAAACGCTAACTATGAATCATTGCAAGGCGAGTACTACGCGTGCCTAATTTGTGCTTTCATGCCACCTTTCTTGAGATAAATTAATAAATCTCCAAATGATGCTGCTTATGCTTTGAATCTCTGAGAGACCTTTTTGTCCTTTTTCAAATTGCTGCCAAAAATGGCTCTCTTCCCTTCTCTTCCCTATTTTTTCAAAGTGGACTTTAGTCCTAATATCATTTTTTAAACTTACAAAAGCCCTTGTGGCTAACTATATCCAAAGGACAAACTTCTCAACCTTTTCCTTTTGGTGAAAAATCCATCCCTCTAGGATTTTCATAACCCCCTTTACTAATTGATTGCTTTAAATTATCTTTCCACTCAATAAAGCAAAGTCCAAACCGACTGCATGGATTTTCTATGGGTTGGCAAGCAACCAGTGCTCCATCTGGCTAATTTTGCTCGTCCATTTATCATCACGTGAATGTTTAGCCTAATTGGCATTTGACCCAAAGCAGTCTTTGCAGAAGCCAATTCAATTTACTGATGTAATTCTGCATTGTTACCTATTTACCTTGCTTCTCTGTCTGTGCTCAAGCAAAAATCTTGCTTGCATTCTTGGAGTTTTATTTTAAACTCATTGGATTTCCCAAGTTATTGACTCACTTTTTAAAAACTTTTCTCACAATTAAGAACAGGCCAAAAATTTGGCATAGATTTTAATTACAGAATTTAACAACTCAAATGCTTGCATTTTATGGATAATATTTGTGAAGAGTTTTGCAAAATTACTGTGCCATATAAGAATTATTATTATTAGGGATAAGGACTATGATAAGGAAGTCCTGAATGAAGAAACTCCCTCAAATACATACTTTCTTTGTAATTTATCATCTTAAGGAGTTTCCTGGAGCACTGAGAAGATAAATAACTTATTGAGGTAACACAAGCCAATATGTGTAATAGGCAAGACTCGGACCCCATATCTTTCCATCTTAGATGCCATCACTCTGGCCATTATGTCATAATGCCTACGGTCATCATCACCATCATCATCATCATCATTGGAGGAGGAAAAAAAAAGGAAGAAGAAGAAGAGGAGGAGCTAGAGAAGTGGTTCGGTGAGTGAGGTGAGGTGCCATATGGTAGGATACAAGTTCCTGGAAGGCAAAGGATTGTATTGTTTTCCATTTTGTCTCTGTATCCGGGATTTTTAACTTGCTTTATTAGCATTTTCTTCACTATCTTCTTAAGCCCAGGCAGTCAACAAAACAATAAATTAAACCCTGATTTGTACAGTTTATAGATTTCTGAGAAGTAAATGCTCACACTGAAAATTTAACAATCAGCTCTACAGAGCCGGTATGAGTTGATTCCAGCACACCCCCATCCATATCCCTAGAGCTATGTGTATTTGTGTTTGTGAGTTTGGAGGAGAGGTGGGAAGATTGAGGGTTCAGGGGTCTAGACCTGTGATTTTATTGTCAGAGATAGTGCCCGGTGAAGAAATGCCCTCTTACCAGCACAGATCTGTGAATGCTCTACAACATAAGCATCATGGAGTTTCCTGGGGACACTGAAAGTTTAAGTAACTTCACGCCATCATTATGGCAAGGCAGGCCTTGAACCTAGGCCTCTGGACTCTAAGGCCAAATCTCTATTTTGTCTACACTATACTATACGTAGTAAGTACTTTTAAAATGCTTGTTCAATTGGAAGAGATTGACTTGCCCACAGTCACATGATAAGTGCTTGGTAATAGGTCCCTGAAACCAAAATGGAGGCCTCCTTACTCCAGTTTCCTTTACTAGCTAACAGCTAGCAGATCCCACAAATTCCTCATAGCCTATGAACACTAAGTAAATATTTAAGCAGCTCCAGCCTAGCTTTATTGCCCTCTGGGGGATATGGCAAAGGGAAGCATTCTCTACAATCGGCTCCATCATTCTGCCTTTTCTCATCCAGTCCCTCAGCTTCCTAGAGTACTGTCACCATCGGCTATTACATACGTTTTCACCATGGAACCTGAGCTGTCTACAAACAAGAGCAGGATTCTCCCACCTGGTGTTTCTCACACTCTGCCGAAAAGTTCCAGCTGAGCTCTAGCCTCTGGCTCTGAATCAATTGGGCAGCCTCCCTTGGTCGGAGTTTATTAACTCACTCCAGGAAGAGGGAAGAAGAACAATGAGGCTTTCTTCTTCAATGTCTGATGTTCGTCTGTGATACAAAGGGGACAATTCCATTGCTTCTATTCAACTGGGAGCACTTTCTTTTCTCAAGTCCCTTAATTCATGTCATTACAAATAACGCATGCTGTATTTGGTGTTGGGAAGGATTTAGAAAGATTCTCTGAAAGCCCAGGACACTCAGGGCCTCTCTGGGGGCTTAGAAGGCCCGAGCTTTGTTTTTCTTTCCCCAATTCTACAACTGACTTTCTGCTTGACTCAGAGAAGAGACACTTAGGAGTTTAGCCAAATTGTGTCCAATCAACTCACTTTACTCAGTGTTAGGGGGTCAAGAAAAAGATGACCCAAGACTTGGCATCAAAATGCAATAATCCTCATGGCAACTAGAAGGAGTACTTGGAGGAGGATAGCTAGGGAGGGGCACAAGGGAAGGACATTGAGGTATCAGCAAAAGATAAAGGGACTGGACAGAAGGAAAACGAAAATTTGGTAGGAAAAAAAGGTATGGGAACAAAGGTGAAAAAGATAAAAGCTGTTGGGGGGCCACTCTCACTGTTTTCCATCCAAGGACTTCCTTTATGTTTTCTTCCATATGCTGATCTATTTCAAGTCATGGAGAGGACCTGAAGCTATTGTTCTTCAAAGGGGAAGAGAAAGGTGATCCGTGGAATGAATGAGCCCACCCTACCTCCCGACTCCATAACCCCAGTCTATTTTCCATCCTTCAGTCCTGCAAACCACACATCGCCATATGCCAGTGGAGAGAGATTTGGGCCAAAACTGCCCACTCCAACACCCAGCTCAAGGACTGACCCCTGGCTATTACTCAATGAACCTGACTCTTTAAGTAAGGGAAAACCTAGAATAGGATGGGTCAGGAGGGAAGAGAAACAGGAAAAGCTTGCCTGCCTATCTTTGCTTAGGAACTTAGAATCAACTATAACCTAGAGATGTAACCTAGAGATATATCAGTTCCGCCCAGTGGGAAGAAATGGCTTTAGCTAATATTATTATTAAAAATCACTGAATTTGAGAGTTGGAAGGGACCTCAGTGGCCATCTATTCCATGTCATGGATGAAAGGAATATCTGCTATGACATACCCAGTGACTGATTATCCATCCTCTGCTTGGGTACCTCAAAGGAGAATGAACCCATCATCTCTTGAGGCAGCCTATTTCTCTTTTGGACAGTTTGAGTTGTTAGGAAGATTTCCTTGACCTCAAGCATAAATTTGCTACATTGCAGGTTCCACTAGTCCTTCCTCCATGATAGTGTTTCAAATATGTATAGGCAGCTATTATGCCCTCCCCTCCAACCCCAACTCTTCCCTTCTCCTGGCTCCATGTATCAACTTCCTTCAACCAATATTCATGACCATCACATCATGAGCATTGGTTGAAGGAAGCTGGCATATGGTTTTACAGCATCTTGGTTGCTCTCCTTTTATATACTCTCTAGCTTCTTAGTGCCATCTTTGATCTGTGGTACCCAGAACTAGACACAGTATTGCAGTGATCAGTATTAAGTTATGTGTTGAGTTTTGCATGATGCTTTTACATGCCTTACCCCATTTGATTTCCTTAACCTGCAAAAGGTGGTTCTTGACCTGTGCTTTGAAGAAACCTAGTGTTATAAGAAATGGAGATGTGGAAGGAAAGCAAGTACAAAGATATAGAGAGGGAAATGGCATGTCCTATCTGGGGAACAAGAAGCCGGCCAGAAAGTCTTCAGAAAAAATGCTTTTCTCTAGGATTCACTTCTTTATAATTTCGCTTACTAAAATTTTGACAAAACAATACAACACATTACATGTTTCCTTTCCAAACAGCACACCTGTTCAGAATCAGTGATTCTTAACCTTAATTCCATGAACTCATTCTTAAGTATTTTGATAACTGCATCTCAATATAATCAGTTTCCTTTGTAATGCTATGTAAAATCCTATTTTATGTAATGCATTTAAAAACATTACTATGAGAACATCCATAAGCTTCACCAGACACTGCCAAAGGGGTCCAAGGAAGAATTCCTGCTTTAGAGTGTCAGAAACAGTTATTAGGAACAGACAATATTGCCTAAGGTTTCTCATACCTGGTTTGCATTTGTATTGTCTCATTAATCAACTCAATTCTTTCATCTGTTTCATGGGCACCCAAAGCTTTGTTACTAGGTGGCCTGACAAACCTCTGAGTCATTCACTTGGCTAGGTCCCTGGGAATATACCCAGTCTGATGCCAGTCCTCATCCTCAAAGCCTGTCTAGCTTCATCAAATTTGCCAGTACTTATAATTCTTTTGAGTAGTCTTCCAGAACCCAGGGTCACCTCCATGCCAAATGAGGAATCAGAGCAAAACTGTTACTACAGCAGAGACTAAAAGATCCCAGAAGTTCCCTCAGCCAACAAACATTTGTCTCCTCCCTCTTCAAGGAGAGACACATGACAGCCAAGGGTAACTCCAGTTTAGAGGACATGATCATTGACAAAATATTATGGAGGATGATGACAGATGCTTGAGAACAGTAGTATCACCTTACAAAACACCGAAAAAAGGATTTCAAAGGAAAACAAGCTCCAGCAGGCTTAACACGAGCCCCAGTAAAGCCCAATCAGTTTCAAAACATTTGCAATTGAAACTAGAAAGAGCACAAGTTGATGTACAATGAAATGGATTTACCATCACAGTTTTTTTTTGTAAAAATTAATTTCTATCATCTTTTGTTTTTGCTTTTACAAAAGGAGATGCAGAATGGCACCATGGATAGTGACACTAGATGGAGTATACTTAAGACTTGCCTCTAAAACATACTGGTGGTGTGACCCTGGGCAGGTCCTTTGCCTTCTCAGTCCTCTAGGCTCTGTAAAGTGCAAAGAAGGGACCAATCTACAATGGCAAAAGGAGCTTCCTCCCCCAGGCAGCTCCCTAAACCACTGCAATCAAAAATCCAATCCCTATCTCTATTTTTAACTCACCCTCCTTTCTGACTATTTCCTTCTGTCCTCCCCCACCCAGAAAGATATCCCTTAAAACAAAGAATGAGTGAGTGAGATTAGGAAATGCTGTTCCTTTAAATCTCCCTGCAATGGAATTTAAAGTCCCATTTCCCTCAAAAATCCAGGGATGACCCCTTCTGATGGCTGTGGGTCCCTCACTAACTTGTCGATGATCATTGCTCCTTCTCTCTCTCTTTTCTTCAGGCATTATAAATTGTGAAGGGCACCTCCAACAGTTTGCTTTTCTCAATTCCTCAATGCCACTTGTGTTTTTGGAGGAAGGCAGCTCCCAACCCTCCAGCCCATCAGACTCTGACAGCTCATTCTCCTTTGCCCAGCCTTTGATAGTTACTGATTCTTTATCATCCATCCTCTTAGCAGCTCTTCCATAAATGTCACCAGCTGTGCCCATCCTGTTTCTTTCTGCCCTTCTGTCCCTGACTGGAGGGCATTATTAGCATCTAATGGTCTGCCAGTTGCTACTTCTCATCTTGCTCTTGAATGAATATGATTTGAAATGAAGGTGGCATTGCTGAAACCCTGTAAACTCTCCCCACCTACCCACAGCAAACATTTCAGAAAGGGCCCCCTTACCCTTCGGTAATGAAAAACCAAACGGATCTCCAAGGAAAGGGGTCCTTCCTTTTGTGGGTTTAGAGAAATGCAGCTACTACTACTTGGATGATATTTCTTGCTCCATAGGAAGGGACCTGGGAAAGAACATCACTCAGCCTGTCAGCAAGCCAACATCACCTTCTTTTCCAGGGGTAAGGGTCCCAGAGTTGTACGCCATGTGGAGTGAGTTTTTCATCTCAGTGATGTAAAACTTTTGGCCCTAGAGCACTGACTCCTGTGGCGGCTACTGGGGCCTTGCCAAGACCCTTAGAAGATGATGTTGACAGAGATTAGGGAAGAGAGCAAACCCAGCCTCAAATTTATCTATTCCAGAAATCCTGAGGCCTCTCTGTAGGGAAAAAAATGTAAAAGACTTTCTATGTCCCCCATGGAATAGGACTGCTCCTACCAAAGGAAGGGCTTTTCCAGCCTTCCCATAGTTATTGTGGCTTATATTCTTGCTACTGCCCCATCTCTCAGCTCTGATTTCCAACTGCCCCAAGGTCCTGAATCCATTTAACCTTGAGTTCCCCGTTACACTCTTTGACTAAGTTAACTACAACTGAAGGCCCCACTTAGTGACCAAATGGCCGCTTTTTCCCCCCAACATCTTGTTCTTGTTTCTTTTTTCTTTCATTTTCCTGAGGGAATGCAGGAAAAGCAAATACTATCTATAGTGATTTCCTCTAATCAGAAGCCACTTGCTGCCATGTTTTATGCCCCCAGAGGATTTGTTGCCTTCCCAAGGAGGCCCTCTTTAAAATCCTCTCTCTGGTTATTTATTGTTGATTTTTCCAAAACAAACACAATTGGAGAACCACAACAGTCTTGCTGGTAAGGCCTACGAGCTCAGAGTGGATTGGTTTTATTTAGTGGGAGGGTGGCTACTTGTGGGAAGCTGGATCTCCTTAGCCTGCTGAACTCTCTTCTATTTCTCTAGTCACCCATGAATGCTCCAACAATAGGCTGGGCCTCATTACTCTCTCTGCTAAGAGGAGGCCACTTCTTAGCAGGAGAACTCAGACTCCTGAAGAGCAAAGGAAGCACTAGTCTATTCCTGTAAATCCAGGACTAATACCCACATTCCACATCCAACCACTTAAGCAGGGTCTGGAGTTTTCTTAGTAAATTTACACTGAAACTGCAATGCTCATTGTTCATGGGCTTTAATCCCCAATTACAAATAGACTAAAACTCTTATTCCCTGATTATGGAATTACCTTCTTTGTTGAAATCTAAATGCTTTTGTGGATTTCCAAAAATGGAATAAACTGAGTGGAAATGAAAATGATTTAAAACACACATACACACACGCACACACACAAACACAATACTGAGAGATTAGTGACTAAAAGCAACATAGTCAGACATCGGCTTCTACAGTTTGCATGAGAGTTCTCAGAATCCTGGGATAAGGATCTGACCTAATGCAAAAGAAGAAAGGCACTTTCTCATGAAGGACAGAGATTTTGGATACATCCCACGTACTGTACTAAAATTCTTCCCTTCGGCAGAAATCACTTCCAATCAGTGTAAGTCTCATTGAGTTTGATCCTTGGGGAATAAAAATGACCAGTGAAATAGGACTTGCCGTCATGGATCACGTGACTTGTTTGATGACTTCATTTCAGAAAAGATTTGCTACTTTACAGATGAAGCGAGAGTAAGACCCACTACCGAGAAATCAATGTGGAGAGAAATCCTTTAATGTCTAGAGGACGATGGAATCGGGTGTCCCAACAGCATGGGGTCTGGCTAGAAGAAATCCTGTCACAATAACTCAATCTTGTTCTCTTCTTTTAATCTGTTAACTGAAGGACAGAGGAGAGAGAAAGAACATCATGAAGTTTTACTGAAAAATGGGGCCAATGACAAATGACAATGAAGTCCCATGAGGGGGAATTGCTAGATCGGAACATTTAGCATCTTCATTAATAGCCCAGTATTTGATGAGTAGAATGTGAAAAAAGGTGTGAATAAAGGTGTGAATAAAGGTGTGAATAAAAATACACTGGGGAGAGTTAGAAACATGATTAAAGATGAGGGTTGAGGCAAATGGGCAGGCAGGACCAATGAAGAAACTTGCACATCAGGAGGAGGAAATGATAAAAATCACCCGGTTTGGGGGCAGCTAAGTGATGCAGTGAATAGAGCACTGGCCTTGGAGTCAGGAATACCCAAGTGCAAATCTAGCCTCAGACACTTACTAGCTATGTGACCTTAGGCTAGTCACTTAACCCAAATTGTCGAAAAAAATAGAATCATCTGATTTGGAGGTGTTTCTGCTGCCTCATGGACAGATAAAAATCAGGATGCAGTAAGCTAAAACTAAAAGCTAAAAAGATGAGAGCTGAGAGTAGAGACATATGAACTTATGAACTATGGACTTTCAGTGTAACACAGTAGTCAAAAGACTGATACGTCTTCCCACAAGGGTCAGTAAACTGCATCCCAAAGGTCAAATCTGGCCTCCCGCCTGATTTCAATGGGCCCATGAACAAAGAGTACTTTTTTTACATTTTTAAATATTTGGCCTAAGGACCACAGTTTACCAACCCAAGCACTAGGACAAAGGGCATTCCCTTCAGTTATACAAACATTTATTAATAACTGAGTCTATGCTAGGTTCTAGGAATACCAAGAGAAAAATGAAAAATAGTTCCAGTCCTCACGGACCTTACATTCTACTGATCTGCTCTCTCTAAGATAGAGAGAACATTCTTTCTCCAGGTGACTTGGGTAATAGCAATACCATCATTTATGTACCATTTTAAGGTTTCAAAGAGCTTTACATATGTCATCTTATTTGGTCATCACAACAACCCTGTGAGTTAGATACTATTATGATCCCCATTTTATGAATGAGGAAACTGAAGCTGATGGGCCAAGTCTGGGGACACCTAAGTGGTACAGTGGATAGAATGCCAGGCCTAGAATAAAGAAGACTCATCTTCATGAACTCAAATCTGGCCTCAGACACTTACTAGCTGTGTGACCCTGGGAAGGTCACTTAACCCTGTTTGCCTCAATTTCCTCATCTGTAAAATGAGCTGGAGAAGGAAATGGTGAATAACTCTAGTATCTCTGCCAAGAAAACCCCAAATGGGGTCAGGAGAAGAGTCAGACATGACTGAAATCGACTGAACACCAGCAATCTGGCAGTAATAGACAAAATGCATTGGAAGGGGGCAGGGAGAGATGGTGGCTAAAAAGCTATCTCAGAAACCTAGGAATAACACAATAATGGTAGTAACCAAGGGAAGGGAAAAGGAGAAGCAAATAAGGCATTTAGAAGGAAGACAAGACGGGACTTAGGAGCTGATCTAGATTAACTTAAACCTTCCAAAAGGCTAGGCCGAGTATTTTGCAAGATTTAGTGAAGAAGATAACATGAATAATCAGTTTTCCAAAATATCTCAAATTTCAGAAGAATCTCTGACTATTGCCCTTTCCCCAAAAGAAGGGCAATTTTCAGGTACTGGACCCAAGTGCCACAGAGTATTTTTTTAAATGAAACGAGTGAAGACAGAATTAAAGGCAGAATGAAGAGAAGTGTGTTTTGGCTGGTACCTGATGCTTCTCACCTTATTCACCTGCTTCCTTGGAGTCAGTCCCACAACCAACATCATTTCCAGCCATCTTGGAGAGAAGGTTGAGGCAAATGGCAAGGTACCCCTTAACAACAGAGAGGAAGCAACATCAGAATATCTGCCTTTGGATGTCCCTTTGTCCCATCCCACAATATAAACGAATGAAGGAATGAACAGTTATTAAGTGCTTACTATGTGCCAGCATAGTTCTGGGGATACAAATACAAAAGCAAGGACAGCCCTTGTCCTCAGAGAGCTTACTCTCAAGGGAGGGAAGCAAAACACAAAGTGGAATAGTGACCAGGGAAGGACACTTTGGTCCAGAAAGTAATAGTGATATAGATGGGGCCATTGACACATTGCATCCAAGAAGAAAGGCAGGGGTATTTTGATCATGTCTCATGGTTCCAGATCTAGGATTGAAGGGAAGGGGAGGAATGAAGTGAAATAAGATGTGACCAGTCACCGGTCAAAAGAGCAGAGCCCTGTGCAAAAGTCCTTCCAGGTCATGGCCTCTGATGTGGGCAGGGAAGGGGTTGGTGTGGACCCCATGAAGGCAATGAGCAGAGAACTACATACTATACAAATAGATCTTTTTATGTTTCTCGGAGATTGGAAACACAAACTCCGCTTCCCATCTCAGTAAGCCACTCAATCCTTTCTCTGACTACCTGGATGCCCTTTGGCTGCCGCATTACTGTGGGGTCTTCATTTACCATAGCAATAGTGTCATGTTTCAGGAGAGAGAGAGAGAGAGAGAGAGAGAGAGAGAGAGAGAGAGAGAGAGAGAGAGAGAAAGAGAGAGCATCTTCATATTGAAAGTTTCTTCCTCTTTAAACCAGTTACACTAGCATGAAGGGGGAGGCTGGCCTGGATACTTCAGTGACTTTAAGATCACAGTGTCTCTGTTTTAATGGCTCCCCTGTTGGCCGTTCTAGAACATTAAGCAGAAAGCAATAAATGGTATTTTAACTGCAGTCAGGTGACTGGTGTAACAAGAGAAGAAAAGATGACCTCAGCACAACACCAACATCCCATTTTCCATAACACAGACAGCTTCATTTAGACCAGTCGGGATTAACAGTGTCCCAGATGGCTCTTGTAGCTTAATTCTGAAATCATCCTTATGACTATCATTACTGTTATTATCAGCTCCCATTGCTACAGCAATAAAAAGTTTATAAAGTGTTTTTCTCCATGAGGACTTTGTGAGGCAAGTAGTCCAAGCACTATTATACACAGTATTCTAAGTGCTAAGGACTATACCTCGATACTCTGGGCTCTCTATGCCATTACTTGTCTTTGTAAGTGGAAAAATCTGAGCGCTCTGTATGAATTAACTCACCTGTTCTTCTATGCGGCTTGGCACATGTGCTATTTTCTTCACAAAATCCAACTGACTTCTTTTCCTAGTCTCACAGTAAATATGAAAAGAACCTAAAGTTCTTTGTCACAAATTCCAAGTTTACTCATGGTCAATGAGAGCCCAGTTCCCCATTATATAAGTAAACCTGAAACTTTCAATGAAGAGTCTTGAGCTGGGGATGAGGGATCAAAGTGAAGAGAAAGCGAGAGGCTGAAGGCTTGGACCAAAGATAAGCCTACAAGGACCATTCCTTCCATTGTATAATGGATACTTTCAGGGAGTTCATGTCTTCAATTGACTAAATGTCTAAATGTTTATTAAGTACCTACAAAAAGCAAAATTTGAAAAAGCAAGATGAGTGACAGTAAGGCATAATAGTAGTAATGATAGCTAACACTATAAAAGTACTTTGTTATCTTATCTGACCCTATAAGATAGGT
Source organism: Phalanger gymnotis (assembly GCA_028646595.1). Classification (NCBI taxonomy): domain Eukaryota; kingdom Metazoa; phylum Chordata; class Mammalia; order Diprotodontia; family Phalangeridae; genus Phalanger; species Phalanger gymnotis. Next base: position 40,827,078 of record CM053623.1, on the reverse strand, counting down.
GCTGTTATTATCCCCAATGTACAGAAAGGAATCCTGACATTAACACTGCCAACTCTGTGACCATGGGTACCTCTCAGAGTTTTTGTTTCCTCATCTATAAAATGAAGATGATAATAGTGGTATTACCACCTTCATAGAATGGTTGTGAGGAAAGGACTTTGTATATCCTAATACTATAATATGTCCAGAATTCATGATTCTGTCAGTATGGACATGCCCACTACTGACTCAGATCTTAGTCCTCATAAGGACCCTGTAGGAGTGGGGAAACCTGCGGCCTTGAGACCACATGTGGTCCTCTAGGTCCTCAAGTATGGCCCTTTGACTGAATCCAAACTTCACAAAACAAAAAGTTTGGATTCAGTCAAAGGGCCATGCATGAGGACCTAGAGGGCCACATTTCTCCACCCTTGTTAGAATGTTGAAGATGGTCTTGAGAATCAATGTAGCCAAAAATCAATCCCTCTGTGGCCTGCCGATGATGGGCTTTTTCAAACTTAGACTGCTCATTGGGAAATGGACAAGTTTGTTTATCACAGGAACCACATTTGAAGCCACCATTGAGACCCTAGGGATTCCTCCATGCCACAATGAGACTTAAGAGTATAATTCCCATAAAAATCATGTGTCTTAAAGTGATATATAAATGTTAGTCATAGTTGTACTTGTTATTGAGTCTGACCCTCTCATTTTACAGATGAAAAAACTGAGGCCCAAAGAAGTTGCCCAGAACTACTAGGTGGTTGTACTAATGTACAGCCTTTAATTTTTATGTACGTAGATGGGATCTGGCTAAAACCAAATAGATGTACAACTTTTAGGCTAAATCCAGATTTGGATTGCAGGTTGTTAATACTTCCTTTGACAACTCATTGCCCAGTTGTTTGGATCATGGTACTAAGAGAGCCAAGGTAATGGATTCAAGCTCTGAATGACCCAGTTAGTTAGCTTTGCCCTGTTCATATCCTTAACTTAGAATAGACTTACTCTGTATTTGCATATATCTTGTACGTATACAATCCTTTGCACGTTGTCTCCCCCAATAGGATGTGAGTTCCTTGAAGGCAGGAAACCATATATTTGCCTTTCTGGTGACTTTGCACAGCCCTCCACCACTCAAATATAATTCACTTACAAATCATGGCATCACCTTCTAGATGTCATGGTCCTCTTCAAAAATGGACAGACAACATCCTTTGTATACAGCGTAGTGCCCTGTACATGGTCAGTATTTAATAAATGCTTGTTAACTGACTTACTGGCTTATCTTCTCAGAAATGTAAGCCTTGGTCACTGGGAGAACTGAGTGATGGTATAATCAGCCAACAGAAACCTATCCATCTTATTGGAGAAAAAAATGCAACAGTTATTTATTAAGTGCTCACTATGTGATCGTCAATAATGTCCTTTCCATAGACAGGAAGAACAAGAAATAATTCACTAAAACAATCCAATTCAACAAGCATTTATTCAGTGTCTACTATGAGCCAGGAACTGAGTATACCAAAACAAAAGTGAAAACAGTCTTTGCCTAGGAGCTGACATTTTAACATACTATGCAAACAAATAAGTAAATATAAAATATGTACAAAGTAATTGTTAGGGGAAGAGTTATATATGGGGGGACATGAAAGGAACCCCATATAACAGTGACATTTGAATCAGATGGGGAAAAATCCATTTTATTGCATGAAAGATGGAACCCAACAAGTGCCTAGAAGCTTGATATTAATAGTCTTAGCCACAAAAGCCTTCTTGGTCCCAGACAGCAACTCTAATCCTGGTTCTGCCACTTCCTGGCTGTATGACTTTGGACAAGTCATGCCACCTCTCTGAGCCTCAGTTTCCTCATCAGTAAAATGAGGCTTTCACTAAATTACCTCTTGGATTCCTTCTACCTCTAAATCAATGGCACAATTCTAAATCTAGTCCTCATCTTTCCTGTGCAGCACTGCCTCCCTAATGTTAAGGAAGGAAGGAAAGGAAGAAAGAAAAGAAAGAGAGAGAGAGAGAGAGAGAGAGAGAGAGAGAGAGAGGAAGGAAGGAAGGAAGGAAGGAAGGAAGGAAGGAAGGAAGGAAGGAAGGAAGGAAGGAAGGAAGGAAGTCAAAGTCTTCCAGTAGAGTAGAATCTCTGAGCATGAAACCCTGATATTGTGGGAATTGAGATAAGAAGACTGCCTTATCCCTTTATAACCTAAATGGTTTAGAATAGACTTTTTTGCTCTCCACAGTGCTGTTAAGGGGGACAGGAAATGAGCTGCCAGATAATCAGATCCATATTTTAACAAGCCATTGTAAAGTTTGGAGGAGGCGGTCTACTCAAAGTCATATTTCTGGAGGAAAACCTTTGCAAGGGATGTGACTGTCACAAGAGAATTGATGAGATAAAAACCAGGAAACTAAGGGAGTCAGCTCAGAGAGGGAGATTAGGGGACGGCCAAAACGAATACTTAAAGATCAGATGGAGGAGTCTGAATAGCAGAGGGTGGTTGGGAGCAGGAAGAGAGCCCCTCTTTCCAGGTGTTCACTCTTCAGGGGATAGGAGGGACTGAGCTTATGGAGCCATCTTTGAAGGAACTAACTGGTAGTTCCTTTCTTCTACTCTCATCTTCCAAAGAATTTTTGTTTTTGTTGAGTCACTGCTGACCTAAGGAAACAGAGAGATAGAGAACAATCCAGAAGGAAGAGGAGGGGGATGTTTATCATGAAAACAATGGTAGTGATGATGTTGCTGTCATTCACTGAATCTGAGGCAGAAGTATCGCTATTCAGCAGGAGATGGAGCCAAGGGTAGCCCATCCAAGGGATAATTACCAATAGTTATCTATTGCTTTGCTATGTGAATACATTTTGATGTTCTCCTTTGATGTTAGTTATACATTTCCCTCTATGGCAGGAATGCCAAGTTAACACAGTTTCATTCCTCCAGTAGTATGCTCATTTGTAGTTTCATAGTATCAGAGACCCAGAACAATGGAGATTCCCAGAGGATATTTATATAGTCCAACTCTCCAGCTTAACAAATGAGGAAACTCAGGCCAAGAACAGTGAAGTGACTTATCCATAGTTACACTGGCAGCATCAGAAGTAGGATTTGAACCCAGAGTCTCTGAATCCAGAGCCAGAGATCTTCCTGCTGTACCAATTGCTTCCCTAGACAGGGATCTCACACTTAGAGTACCAGCACTGAAGTTAACACTCATGTTGTTGTTGTTCAGTTGTGTCAACTCTCTGTGACCCCATCTGGAGTTTTCTTGGCAAAGATACTGAAACGGTTTGCCATTTCCTTCTCTATCTCCTTTTACAGATGAGGAAACCGAGGCAAACAGGGTTAAGTGACTTCCCCAGAGTCATACATCTATGAAGTGTCTGAAGCTGGATTTGAACATGCGAAGTTGAGTCTTTTTGATTCCAAGCCTAGTGTGCTATCCACTGCTCCTAGCTCCTAACATTTGCAGATGACCTAAAAATCATGGGAGCCTTAGCAGCCCTGCCCACCTCTTTCCTCCACTCTGCCACCTTCACTGTCATTGAAGGGAGACACACAGAACTGAGGACATTTTGTAATTTTTCTTTGTTTCATGGTTTTCCATGGCCAAGGAATGAACAAGTGGCCCACTTGCTGAAGATGAGCCTCTGGCCTTAGCGGGGCTGGATCTCAGAAAGCTGACACTGCCTGTCCTTAAGACTGCATTTCCACCATTATAGCATCTGCTATTCCACCAGAATAGCCTTTGAGAGAGCAGCTAGGTGATGTGATGGATAGAGCACTGGTCTTGGAATCGGGAAGACTCATCTTCCTGAGTTCAGATCC
>CM053623.1:40783493-40822764 GCA_028646595.1 Phalanger gymnotis | reverse complement strand
ATTTGTTCTCAGTTTCCACCTTCTGGTTCTCAGAGTCATAAGCTTTGTAGTAAGCAAGACATCTAAAAAAATAAATTTGTTTAACATCCAGCAGCAGCCAGGCTGGTACTTGAAATGTTGTTTACATTTTTTGAATGTTTCTTCTCCAAGAGTTTTACATTTGTTTGTCCTTTAGAAATTATCATCAGTGCAGCAATCACTGCCTGTAATCTCCAAAAATCAGTCAGCAATTAGTGAGTGCCTATTTAATTAGTATATACAGGCACATTCTTTTCCAAAGGTTCCATTTGGATGCCTCACTGTGTGACCTTGGAGGCGAACCCTGGATTCTCACGGGCACTGCCAGCCAAGACCAGAAGCGCTGTCATGTCCTGCCAAGCTAGAAAACCTTCAGAAATCGGCCCACTGGCAGATTGTGCCTCCCCTTTGGGGGCTAAGCTAAAACCAGGTCGATTCATGAAGTGGTCTTTGTTCCCCTCTCTGCTACAATAATTCTCTGGCTCTGCCACTTACCAACTGCATGACCTTGGACAAATCACTTAACTTCTCTGGGACTCAGTTTCCTCACTTGTAAAATGAGAAAGGAGGTCGCTTCGAAGGTCTCCTCTGGCTCCAAATCTATGAATTCATTAAACCATTTAGGCAGAGGGGTTACCATCTATACAGATGAAACAGTATAACTAGAGTTGGACTTGATGTCCCAAGACTTGGATTCAAATCCTGATTCTGGCCAGTTTCAAATCTTGTAAGTGCAGAGTCAAGCCAGACAACCCTGCCTAACATATACAACACAGATCACAACTTCCTATGGAGCCCAAGCAACAGCAATCAAAATTTCCTCTCTACTAACAGCTTCAGCAAGTTCTTTGCTTGCTCCATCAAAAGCTGGGGAAACTACCAGTCTACAGGCAGTTGAGCTTGCCACGGGATACCTTTGCATAGACCTCATACATACCCATATACAGGTTGTCCCAAAAGTTTTAGTGCGGCTTCATGCTATTTATTAGAGTTTAAATAATTATGCTATTAGAGCTTCTTATACTAGCTGTTTAAGCTATTTGAGCTTAAAAATGCATTGAGACTTTGAGGACACATTGTATTTACACATGGTCTCCCTTTTCCAACCTAAGCTGGCTTTTGTTTTTGAATCGCTAGTACTTAACATGATGCCCGGTACATAGTAAATGCTTAAGAAATGCTTGTTGATTGACCAATTCTAGCACTGTTCATACATATGGGCATGCTGAATTCAGCAAATAATAATAGCTAGCATTTATATATACATTATATATATATATGCATATATATATATATATATTAAGGTTGACAAAGCACTTTATATATATTAAATCACTTGATACAACAACCCTGTGAGGTAGGTACTACATTTGATGGATAAGGAAAATAAAGCTCAGCCAAGTTATGTGATATGCCCAGGATTGCACAGCTTGTAAGTGTCCAGAGCAGAATTTGAACTCAAGACTAGCATGCTACCAAGCCGAATCATAATTTTGCTGTATTTGGGGGTCATAGAATCTAGGCCTGAACCCTAACTCTACAACTTACAACCTCTGTTACCATGTACAAATTTCTTCCCCTCTCACTTTTCTTTTTTTAAAAAAAATTATTTTTATGTTTTATTTATTTTATTTTTTAATTTGTGGAATAAAGCAAGAATTTCCATAACAAAATTTAAAAAAATGATTGCACATGAAATTTCAATTCTATTATGTACAACTTGGTATTCTTTTTAAATATCTAATAAAGTTCTGTAAATTTTTCTTCCTTGCTTTTTCCCTCCCCACCCCCCAACCCTAGAGATGGCTACCATTAAACATTGGTTTTCTCAACAATATCTGGATTTCATGGATGTCAAAGATCCCATCTCAAGCACTCCTGTGCAGTTGTTGAAAGGGTTAACAAAGCTAAGAAAATGTGACAGAGGTGTCACTGCCGAGAGAAACATACTTCATTTCCCAAGCTCAGGTCTCAGGAATCTTCAGGTTTTCATATGTATTCTGATCTGCTTGCTTTAATTACCTCCATCTGATACTCAGCGATGTATGATTTCAAGCATGACTAAGAACGGGAATATTTGTATGGGGAACCTCCTGTAATTTGATGTCTACATGGAAGGATCTTTTAAGAACATGTGAACTCTTTTCAGCACAGAGTAGACTCTTATCACCCAGGCCATTCTGTCTGCACTGTCCCACTGCCATTGGTCAGGAAGATGTCTTCCAAAAGGATGTGAGCTTTGCTCCAGAGGGAAGCAGGGTGGGTATGAGCAATGTACTATGTACAAGACTTGTCAAGTCTGGAAGCAGAGGGATTTCATGTCTTGGTTCATAAGGGGAAAAGGCTGTTGATTCAAAAGACAGCCACTGGGGACAGGAAGACAAAGACGAAGACACTGACCTAGTGACTCCAGACAGTTGCTGGCTAGGGCTCAGGGTCCCCTGACCTCAGCACAGGGCAGCCAGCCATGGAGACTCTCTGAACTTCCAAAGTTAATCTGAAGGGGCTAAGCAGGGGACAGAGACAGGGCAAGAGTGAGAAAGTCATGAGAACGTTGTGAGCCAAGGTCCAGGGGGATTCGGCTTCCTCTTGGAGCATTCTGAGGGCAGCCCAGCGGATGTTGAGGACAGGAAAGGGGGAGCACTGCTGCTTTCGGGGACAGCCAAAGGGGAGGCTGATGATAGTGGGTGGTCACTCTCGTCTTGGCATCCCGGCTTGAAAGACAATTCCTGTTTCCTCTGGGCCACTGAGTCACCACTAGTACAGAAACAGAGAGACTAAGAAATCATTGAGTCCATCCCTCTGCCTCCAGGCAAGACTTCTTGTACCTGGTCCACCATGTCACCTTCAGCATCCATGAGCTGTACCACACTTCCCCCTGCTGACCAATCTAGAGAAAGGCAGAAAAAGAAATGCCTTCTATGAAGATTTTAAAAGAAACAAAGAATTTTATAGCTGAAAGAGACACTAGAGACCATCTAGTCCTATCCATCCGTTTTAAAGACGAAGAAACTGAGGCCCACATGATTTGTTCAAAGTCATAATTGTATAGAGCTGGTATAATTGTAGAGCCAGGAATTGAACTAATATTTACTGACTCCAAAGTCTAGTAATCTCGCCACTACTCCGTGATACTTCTAGTTCACTGTTGGCAAGACCCATGCATGGGTTGCTAGAAGCTGTGGGGGTCTGCTTCTATTCACTCCCACTCTGTCACCAATTCCTCTTTATAAGAGACAATATAAACTCCCTTGCTTAATTTTTAAAGCTCTCCATACTCTGACATCACCCTAGCCCTCTTTCTTGACTCAATGTTTGTTGTGCCTTTCTGTACCCTACAATACAGCCAAAGGGGCCTTCTCTCTGTTCCTCACACATGCCCTCTTTCTCCTTTCTCCATGTTCCTGCACCAGCCATCTTGGTAATGTATTTTGGAATGGAATGGAATACATACACTCCTCTCCTCCATCTGATGTAATTCTTCTCTTCCATCAAGACACACCTCCAAAGTGTATTTCTTACTTCACACTCCCAAGAGGTAGTGCCCTGCCACCCAAACTGCTTTGTATGTGTTAATTCTCTTGTATTAATTCTACATGCACATATACATACACATACATACATATGTGTATATATGCATATGTTCTTATGTATGTATATATAGGTTAGGGTTATATACACACATACATACACATATACGCCCTCACAATAATACATAGAGTTATATTTATCTGTGTGTATGTACATGTATATATGTATGTACACACATATATACACATATATACATATGTATGTATGCATGTGTGTATGTATACACATATACACAGACACTAGAATAACTAATTTGTCGTGCACATTGCATTGGGGCAGCTAGGTGGCACAGTGGGTAGAGCATGGGACCTAGGGGTAGGAAAACCTGAGTTCAAATCCAGCCTCAGACACTTACTAGCTGTGTGACCCTGGGCAAGTCACTTAACCTGTTTGCCTCAGTTTCTCATCTACAAAATGAGCTGGAGAAGGAAATGGCGAAATCATTCCAGTATCTTTGCAAGAAAACCCCAAATGGCATCATAAAGTATTGGATACAACTGAAACAACCGAACAATAACAACAAATGCACACTGCACTAATTCCCTTTATATCTATTCTGCATATACATACAGACATGTATATACATACATATGTGTGTGCACATGCATGAATATACGTGTGTGTGTGTGTGTGAACTTGTCTCCCTATTAGAATGTAGGAAACTTCCAGAGAGTGGGGTTCATTTCATTTTTATGTGTCTGTATGCCCAATGCCTAGAAGAGTATGTGGCATATAGTTGGGGTTTAATAAATGCTGTTGTTAGATTAATTGATTCACAAAATATACTTGTGAGCATACATACTATGCCATACTCTACTCTACTCTACTCTGCTCTACTCTACTCTGCTATGCTATGCTATGCTATGCTATGCTATGCTATGCTATGCTATGCTATGCTATGCTATGCTATACTAAACACAAAATTTACTTGTGATGGACTCAGTTATTCAGGCGACATCTGCGCAGCCAAAGGATAGGGCCAACTAAGTGCATCAATATGGTAGGTGGCTTTCTACTCATTTCAAGGATTTGAAGGATTATAAAAGCCCTTACAAATATCTCAAGGTATCTGAAATTCCCACTATTGGGATTATTCTTTTAAGTTAAGCTGTCATTCTCAGAAGCCTCCCAGTAATGTATGAATATAGTAACTGGAAGACCATTAACTCATTTACATAAATTTCAGAGATCTGAACCCCTGTTCTACATGACCTTGGACAGATCACTTACACTCTTACTTTCCTCATCTGTAAGATGGGAATAATCATACATGCACTTCCCAGCATTGTTAACTCTTAGCATAAAACAACCTCTCAGCATGGTTAAAAAAGGAATCTATTACTTGCAACTGGGAAATAAGATATACAGGCTATGGGGTATAGAAGTCTATCTTGCCCTACAGGAAAACAGAAGAGAAGGTGGATAAGAGAAGGGGGGAGGGGTGATAGAAGGAAGGGCAGATTGGGGGAAGGGGTAATAAGAACGCATGTTGGGGTGGCAGGAGGGGAGATATGGGGAGAAAATTTGGAACTCAAAATCTTGTGAAAGTGAATGTTGAAAAGTAAATTAATAGGAATAATAATAAAAAAGAAATAAGAAAAAAAGGAATCTATTTGTAAACTCTAACATACTGTGTAAATATGAGTTCCATCGATGCTGATTAGATTCTTAGATATCTGCCATATTGAAAAGAGGAAATCAAACCCTAAAAGGGATGGCATTTTTGTGAAAGTTTTTATGGAGAATAACAATGATCCATGAAAAGATTGACTTAAGGCAAAATTATGAATTAGATAAAAGTTCATCTAACGTCCTTCCCCCCTGTCCTTTTCTTCCTTCTTAATGGACTTTATCTCAGGAAACTTATTGTGCCCCCAATGCCCAGAGACCCCATCTGTTGTCTACTCTAAGACCAGTGTCCGAGTAAAACATCCCTCTTTTTGACCTTCAACTAGTCCCCTGAAAAAAGGAACCCCTCCAAAAAACTTTTACTGTCCTGTGTCCCATTCCATCTCATCTAGCTCTGCTTAGAAAGTAAGCTATCAAAGATCCCCACGAAGGCATTTATGCCAGATAATCGCTTAAGGTGTTATACCCTGTCAAAGTTATGGCCAAAGTCACGCGGTCATAGGAACATCCATTTAGAGCTAGAAGGTGCCTTCGAGGCCAGCTAGTCCAATTAGTATGGTTGATTGCTGCTCCCCTCTGCTACAATAAAGACTGGAGTCATTGAGGAGGTGCGAAGGTGATGAGAGACTAATGGTACCTGTGGAGCAGCCAGAAACAATATCCAAGGCCAGACTGGGTCAGGCCTCAGAGGACTCTGGTCAAAGGCATGATTCAGGCCAGTCAGAGCCAGAACGTAAAACATCATGGCACAAGAAAGCAGACAAGGCATGCTAACAGAATTTCAGAGCATCCCAAAAGATTAAGTGGCCTGCCCAAAGGTCACTCCCAAAGTAAATGACCAAGGAAGTGGGGGAGAGAACTAAAACCTTGGTCTGCGGACTCCTGGAGTAATGTTCTTTCCACCACTCCACAGAATTCTGTTTCCTAATCAATTACTTTCCAGTAATTACACACATGCACACACACACACACACACACACACACACACACACACACAAAGGGCTCAAATTTCCTTAAGAAATAATGATCATCTATGTAGACATGTGTCCTTATTCTTTCCCCAATTTTTCAATGTCAAACTCAACATTTCAATGGATCTGTGATCTTATCTCACCCAGTGATGGAGACTGTAACCATCCATGCCTGCCCTTGTCCATTTTCTTCCATCAATCCACAATAGAGGGTCCACCCAACATGTGTGGGACCTTCCTCATTTCTCTTGGTTTCTTGAAGAAACCAGTGTAGCAATAGACTTTTCATTGGTTATCCTTCACTCTTACAATATGATCCTCCCATCTTCTTTTTATTTTTGAGCTCCTGGCAGATAAAGTTCATTTCATTCCTCATACCTCCCCCAGCGCCTGTCGTTTAAGAGGCACTTAATGCTTGTTGATTACTTGATCATACTTTTTTGGATGATATCTCTTCTTCATAGCTCTTTCTTCATTATGTGTTACAGCCTGCTGACACCCATGATGTGTCTTTCCTTTGCCCTCTGAACAAGGATTGTTTTCAACTCTTCAGAGACCATAGCGTTCCCAGTATTGTAATTGTCCATTGACACCTCATTAGATTCTTGCTGTTTGGAACAGGGGGCATAATGGTATGCTACTTCCTGACTCAGCTCTAGTAAGGACATAGGTCTTATAAAGCAGAGCAGCTACAGATGGTGTGGCTAGACTAAAAAGGCAGTTTTCTGTGTCAGCAGGATTGAAGATCCTTGGTTCAAAACTGGCTTATCCCTTAAGAGGTGACAACATTTTCCCTCTCACCACGATGAGTGTCGAATCTGACTTGGGCCTTGGAATAGACAAGAGAAGGTACCGCTTGCGACTGTCAGGAAGAGATGCTTTAGACCCTAGCTTCAAACACTAGCCAAAGGGAATTATATCGGAAGGATGGAGGGAAGATCCAGAGCTTAAGCTCTCTTTCCTCTCTTCTCCCTCTTCTCTGGAGGGACAAGCAACAAATGGCAATTCTTATCTTTCTCTTCAGGCATTACTTTCATTTTACTTTTTCTAAGCAGGCAAAAATATAAACTATTCTACTACACCTTCCATAGCAAAGTCACATAGAAAATAAGCCTTAGTCTATGGATATGGTGGCATATACCTGAAATCCCTGATGCCAGGGAAGCTAAGGCTAGTGGAGCACTTGTGCTTAGGAGTTATGATCTCTAGAGGGTTAGGCTGATCAGGCATCCACACTAAGTCTATCATCAATATGGTGAGCCTCCAGGAGTGGGAAGCTCTGGGACACCCAAGGAGGGGCAAGCTGGCCCAGGCTGGAAACAGTGTGTTAAAGCAACCATGCCAATCAGTAGTGGGATTGGGAGTGCCCACTGAACTTCCAACCCAGAGAAGATATGGAAAGAAAGATGGATGGAAGGAAGGAAGGGAGGGAGGAAGGAAGGAAGGAAAGAAGGAAGGGAGGGAGGAAGGAAGGAAGGAAAGGAGGGAGGGAAAGGGACAGAGACAGATAGAGGGAGAGAGAAAGGGACAGGGAGAGGGACAGGGACAGGGAGAGAGAAAATCATAAAATCCTACTTGTTATTTGAATTCAGAAATATTAATTCTGATTCTAACACTGTTTCCCCTATATCATGCTATAATTAAAGAGTCATCACATGGAAGAGGGATTAGGTTTATTCCACTTGGCCTAATAGCCTAGAACTAAGAGATATGGGTTGAAATTGTATAGGCAGGCTTCAGCATATTGAAACGAAAACTTTACTTTGAATTAGAGCTATCCAAAAGTAGATTCTACTGCTTTGAGAAATAGTGAGTTTCCTTTTTGTAGGAGGTCTTTAAGGGGAGGTTGGAAGAACCCTTTCTGGAAATGTTTCAGAGGACATTACCTACTAAGATAGAGATTGGACTATGTGACCTCTGAGGTCCTTGGCAAGAACCTGGCTGTATAAATTCTACCATTAGCCCACCTTCTCTTCCTTCTTTCTCTATATCTGTTTATTCCTTCTTTCCTTTCCCCATTAACCCCGCCTTCCTCTCTCCACTCCTTTTTTTTCTTTTTCCCCCTCTTGTTCATCTCCTACTACCCATGACGCCACAGCCTCTCCTAGCCAATTTAGGTACTTTGAGCTTTTTCGCAAAAGCTCTGTTCTTTGGAGTCAAGACCCTACTAACGTCTGAAGAAGACAAATTTGGGATGTATCATTTGAGCTCCAACTCATTTTGGGTTCCATTGGACAATTGGACAATTACAAAGACTATTTCAATGGGGCCTTTGAAACCCCAGTAATGAAGAGAGCTAGTCACAGTGCACCAGAAACAGGCCCTACCAGTCTGTCAGAGAAACATGTCTAGTTTGTCCAATGGGGACCAGCTGAGCTGTTACTTTTTTTAAGAGGTTTAAATTAAAAAGCCCTGTTCACTGGTGCTTAGGATAAAGGATAACATCCCAGTTAGAAAAGGCATTAAAAACTCCATGAAGCTGCTGTTTTTCTAAGGAAGCTACAGTAAAAGGGGCTTCCTGCATAAAATACAAAATTAGAGACTTCCTAAATAAGGCTAGACGCCACATAGGTCGGGACTCGGGAAATAATCTCCTATCTGATCTTACAATAGTCGCTTCAATCCGGGACTTGAGTTTTATCATCTTTAAACTAGGAAAGATGGTTCTGGCTCCCCTTGTAGGCCAAGGTCAATTTAGCTGCCAATTATACAGAGCTATGTTAAGATGGAGGCTAAATAATGACAACAATAATTCTTTTTCTTAATGAAATGGAAACAAAGGAAGGTCTTTTTATGGAGGGCATACCCCACAATGAACTTTACAACTGGAGCCCAGGCAAGACTGTTGAGTGGAAACATAGCCACTTTTGAGAGTTCTCATTCAAAGATGAATAATTAAGGATTCAGTGCTAACCCCTGAGAGTATGGGCTTTGGACCTCTCCCCATGATGACTGACTGCTTTAGTTGGGAAGGGAAGAGGATGGGAACAAACATTTATTAAGCACCTACTACATGCCAGGCACTGTGCTGAGTGCTTTATGTATAATGTTGTTTTAGTATGAGGCGAAAAAAGAGTACAGATGAGGGGAGGGGGAATCCTACCTTAGGTATTATTTGGTGGACAGAATAGCAGACTCCATAGTGGGGCCTCACTATGTAACCGTCTTCTCCACCTACATAGCCTGACCTTGCTATGAGACAATGGAATGGAGTGAAGACAGCACTAGACTTGGTTTTCAGACTTGAGTTAGACTGAATTCCTAGGATTCCCAGATCATAGATTAAGAGCGACAAGGATACCCAGTCCAACCTTCTCACTCTATAGATATAGGAAACCAAAGCTCAGAGAGATCACACAATTAATAAGTCTCAGAGGCAGGATTTTAACCCAAATCTGCCTGAGTCCGTGTCCGTCACCCTCCACTTTGACATGTTGCCTCACCAAGGTCAGAATCTGCTATATATAAACTGTATGGCTAAAGGCAGTTCACTTAAATTTTCTGGGCCTCAGTTTCCTCCCCCATGAAATAGGGATAATAATGATTTCACCACCAACCTCATAGGATGGTTATTAAGGAAGCACTTTGAACACCCGATAAAGTATTATATCGAGAACTCAGCCCTACTTAAATAAGTTATTAGGTAATAGTACCTTAAATTTCTATAGTGTTTTATCCTTTCTGAAGCACTTTTACATATATTGTCTCACTGGATCTACACACACACACACACACACACACACACACACAACGTAGTAAAAAATATTTCAGATTGGATTGGGAGATGGAAGAACTGAGATCTAGTCCAAGCTCTCCTACAAATTACTTAACCTCTCTAGGCTTCAGTTGTCTCATCTCTAGAGTAAGGAGAGTAGACCAGATCATCTCTTTCTCCATCTAAAGTTCTGTGAGTCTACAACCTTAGGCAAGTCATGACTTCCCTGACTTTCAGTTTCTTCATCAATATAATGGGAAATTATTCAAATATTCAAATTGTTTGCTATAATGAGAAATCTGGTATTTCAGAACTACTAGATGCAAAATTATATTACCAAAACCTGTGAGGGCAGGTATCTATATTCCATTTATATTCCCATTTGACCAGTAATGAAGTTGGAGCTCCAAGGAATTGTCAGAAAATTTAGAATGAAAGGAAAACCATCAAGTCATCCAACCCAACTCTCCTAATTTTGTAAATGAAGGAAATGTGGCCCAGAAAGGTTACAGGTATCACCCAAGATAACATAATATGTTAGTTGTATCAGTGTTCAGATTAGAACCCAGGTCCCCTGACTCCAAATTCAGATAACTCTTACCACTACACCATGGAAAAGGGTATAGAGTTGTGTTTTCTGATTCTTAACTCCTAAGATCACAAGAGGCAGTGGAGGGGTAGTAGATAGAGGATGGGCCTCATTATCTGAGTCAGGTAAATCTGAGATTCACTTCCATCTCAGACACAAACTGGTTGCAACCAAGTGTCCTGTAGAACTTTGAAATCCCAGGTCTCGTTCCACCCTCAAAATCCCATTTATCACACTACTCACACCTGGTACTCATCTTTTTTTCCCCCAACAACCTATTTTTCTTTTTTTAATATGATATTTCATTTTCCTCCCAATTATATGTAAAACTAATTTTAATATTCATTTTTTCTTTGAATTTTTGATTTCAAAATTCTATCTCTTCCTTCCTCCCCTCCACCCATCCTAAGATGGTAAGCAACCTGATATAGGTTATACAGGTGCAATCATGTAAAACATTTCCATGTTAGTCATTTTGTGCAAGAATATAGACAGGAAGGAAGAAAGGAAGGAAGGAAGGAAGGAAGGAAGGAAGGAAGGAAGGAAAGAAGGAAGGAAGGAAGGAAGGAAGGAAGGAAGGGAGGGAGGGAGGAAGGAAGGAAGGGAGGGAGGGAGGGAGGGAGGGAGGAAGGAAAGAAGGAAGGAAAGAAAATAGTGTGCTTCAGTCTGTATTTAGACAGCATCAGTTCTTTCTCTGAAGGTAGATAGCATTTTCCATCATAAGTCCTTTGGGATGATCTTGGACCATTGTATTGCTGAGAATAGCTAAGTCATTGACAGTTGTTCATCATACAATCTTGCTGTTATTGTGTACAATGATCTCGTGGTCCTGTTTGCTTCGCTTTGCATCAGTTCATATAAGTCCAGGTTTTTCTGAAATCATCCTGCTTGTTATTTCTTAGAGCACAATGATATTCCGTTATAATTATATACCACAACTTGTTCGGCTATTGCCCAATTCATGAGCAACCCTTCAATTTCTAATTCTTATCCACCGCAAAAAAAGAGCTGCTACAAATATCTACTTATCTTCAAGGACAAGGCAGTTCTCACCTCCTATTCATCTCCTTATCTTACCTGTTATTTATGACAAAAGGAGATCCTGGTTTTAGAAAACCATGGTACACAGAAAATGGATTGAGACAGCCCAGGATGGTGGCATCCTTGTTTCACACTTTCATAGATTTGAAACTGGAAGTGCCCTTAGAGCTCATCTAGTGGACTACCTCATTTTATAGATGAGGAAACTGAGGCCCAGAAAACTTAAGTCAATTTCCCAAGATCATACAACTGTAGCAGAGTAGGCCTCAAACCTGGGTGCTCTGACCCCAAATCCAACCCACTTTTCCCTGTACCATTCATTCTTCCTTTTATTTCAACCTGCCAAGGGTCGGGTCAGCACCTCATTACAGCATCATCCCATTGAACCCCATAACCATAACATTCTAAAGCTGTAAAGTCATTGTAAGGGAACACCACCCCAGAGTTGGAGGTTCTGTCTGCTCTTTGACCCTGAACACCAACCTTCTCGTCCTCTCCCTGTTTTACTGTCATAAAAATGCCATGAGAATCAAATGTTTTGGGAAAGGAGGGAAAGGCAAAGAACAGAGATGAAATGCTGGCATGTTGGAAGAAAGAGCCCCAAATTTTTTTATCCTAATGAAGCTGATGACAAATGCTCAAGTGTTATGATATACTTTTATTTGTATGTCAATGTGTGCAATTTTATATACAAAAACAATCTTCATAATTTACTGAATCTTTCACTTTTCATTCAGATAGCTTCGGCATTGTGTAGAGAAAGCCAGCTTTTCTCCAAACATCTAGAATAGGAAAAATAAACCATGAATGCCTTGAAAATGATACTCTCTGATATGAAGGGATGATAGAAAAGCACGCCAGTGAAACAGTTCACTTTGCTGTGGCCTTTACGAGGAAGTGAGCCCAGGAAGATCTCTCCCAGCTGGGGGATCATTTCAGAAGGGTGACAGCTCTGATAACAGCATCAGCTATAAAAAAAATTACCCAGCACTTAAGGAAGCATTACCCTCTTCCCCACAGCCCACACCCCTAAGGCCACATAATATACATTCACAAGTTTGGGGAGTAGTCAGATATCACTGGACATTTTCAAAAGTTTACTAGCTTCAAGAGAGATGCCTGAATACTTGGGTGGGGGTGGGGGATTCTACATACAACCCCTAGTTCTGTTTCTTTAAAGGGGTCAAGGAGGTAAAATGCCCAAGTCAGTGCAAATGATGGAGATGGTGCATGTGTATATGTGTGTGCGTGTATATAAGTTCAAAAGGAGCTCAGAAGAGAGCACCTAGAAAAAAGGAGAATTTGACTTTTGGTAAACCACATACATCATGGCAAGAGATTGGAGGCTAATACATCCAGCGGAATACCTGGTTATAGTCATGCCTTGGTCTATACACTACATGGTTCGATAATTTTTGGAAAATCAAATCCTATTTGAAAGACACCATGGGACCTTGCTGTTTCATTGAACTGTGCAGTTAATTCTTTAGCAAGGCAAAAATTATTTTGAAAGCAAAAGTCCTCTCCTTACATCAACCAACAAACGTTTATTATGTGTCTACTATATTTTCACACACTGTATCTGTTTTTCAGGTCCTGATTTTAATCAATTGGAGCTTTCTTTGCATGGATTACAGCTATACCAATAGACATTTCTCATCCATTTGAGGGGCAGCTGGGTGGCATAGTGGATAGAGCACTGGCCCTGGAGTTAGAAGGACCTGAGTTCAAATATGGTTTCACACTTACTAGCTGTGTGGCCCTGGGCAAGTCACTTAACCCCAATTGCCTCCCAGACACATACACACACACACACACTCCCTGCCCCACTCCAGGTTATTGATGCCCATGAGCCTGCTTCTTCCTCTGTAAAAAGGAGAGGGTCAGATGAGATGCCATTTAAGGATCCTAGACCTAGAGGGTCCTGAACATAGTCTACATACACTTCAGCCCCCCATCCACATGCTGTGTGCCAAGTTGTAGTTTCTGTAGTGGGGACCAGCTGCAGGTGACCATCCATACTATTCCTTGGTCCTTGTGATGGTGGCATGTTGGTGAGACACTTGATTTAGGGAGACAGCCTGTGCCTGGAGTAGGGATTTAATGAAGGTTGTCATCTCAAAAAAAAAAATACGAACTCTTCTTTTTGGTGTTTGGTGACTCCAGGATAACTTTCTAGACTAATTACATTTTATTCTCCCTCACATATCCAATATTCCAAACAACTTTGCCATTGCCCCAACTCAGCATTCCATCTCCAGCCTACATGCCGTTGCAGAGACTGTCCTCCGTGCCTGGGAAGCCCTTCCTCCTGACTCAGCCCACTTGTCACCTCCCATGGGGGGGCCTTTTCAGACCCCACAAATCATTAGCATGCACTCCCTTCCGAATTATCTTACACTCACCTGTCACAGAACATTCTATATCCATCAACGAGCATTCATTAGGCACTCACGTGACAGATAGTGTGCTATGCACTGATGACAAAAATACCTAAGTACAATAGTCCCTGCCCTCAAGGAGCATACAGTCTATAGGGAGAAACAACATATACATGTGGAATTTTATACATAATGTATGCAAACTGAATGTGTGGTAGTTTCGAGGGGGATCAAGAAAGACTTCAAGTAGAAGGCGATGCCTGAACAAAATCTTGGAGAAAAGAGGGATCTAGATGGCACATTGGATAGAGTACAGGCCCTGGAGTTAGGAAGAGCCAAGTTCAAATACAGCCTTAGACAAGCCGTGTGACCCTGGGCAAGTCACTTACACCGTTTGCCTCAGTTTCCTCAACTGAAAAATGGGAATAATCATAGCACCTGCATACTTCTCAGGCTTATTGTGAGGATCAACCGAGATGATATTTGTAAAGTGCCTGGCACATTGTAGGTACTCCATAAGTCCTTGTTCCCTTCCTCCCCAAGATAACAAGGTAAGAGGGTCAGTGCATTCCAGCTACAGCAGAGTCACCTAGAGCCACAGCAAATAGGCCAGTGTGACTGAATCATAGAGTGTGGATGGAAGTAATATGTATGGGAACTGGAAGGGGAGGAAAGAGTCATGTTGTAAATTGATGTGAATGCTTAATAGGGCACTTTATTTGATCTTCGGCTAGAGGAAATGCAGAGCTACAGGAGTTTATTGAGTAGGGTTGGGGATGACATGGTCCAACGTGCCCTTGGGAAGATCGCTTTGGTGGCTGCATGAAGGGTGGTGTGGAGCAGGGAGAGACTTGAGACAGAGAGACCGAGTGGGATAGAATTGTATGTGAAGAGAGCAATAACTCTGGAGCCAAAGGACCTGTTTTCAAATCTTACCGCTGATGATTACTACCTGTGTGAATATGGGAAAGTTACTTCACCTTCCTGGGCCCCTGTTTCCTTATCTGTAAACTGAGGTGATTGGACTACATGTCCTCTAGAAGTATGATCCTAAAGTACACACACACTCTCTCTCTCTCTCTCTCTCTCTCTCTCTCTCTCTCTCTCTCTCTCTGTGTGTGTGTGTGTGTGTGTGTGTAAAATTTCGGACCTGGCTGCTGTGTAGATTGGTTTTATGTGACCATGCATATTTGTAAAAAAAAAAAGGCTTTTTTTCCCATTTTTAGTTAGGGGGTATTTAAATGTAGAGAGAGACTAGCAATAGTGATGCCCTAAAAAAAGGGATCCATTAAAATATTTTTAATTTATATAAAGGAAGAGAAGGAAGTTCAGAAGAGAACACTGACAAGCAGGACGGTTTTGAAAGTAACATAGAATAATTACGCTTTAAAAAAAAGCATACAATCCTCTCTTTGTGTTCTGTGTATACGGAAATGCTATTTTTTGGTGGTTAAGAATAATGAAATAACTTTTTAAAAACACCATCGGTAAACTAGAGATGAGTCCATTTTACAGATCAGGAAACCAAAGCCCAAAGAGGCAAAGTGACTTGCCAAAGTTCACACAGTATAGTGCTTAGCAGAGTCAGTATCTGAATTGAGGAATTCTGAGTCTAAATCCAGTGCACTTTCCAAGAGACCACTGTCTCCTACCAGACCAGGTACATACATTCAGAGATAACAAGCTCACCAAAGTAGAGTTGGGAAGCAGAGAGTTATAGTGCAACAAGGACTTAAAGAAAAGGGAAATTAGATACCCAGGGGACTGCAAAGTGTCATCCCATAACAGCCACCATCAAGTGTATTCTGCAGAACCAGAGTGTGTAACTAGTTTGAGGTGTGATCAGGTATCACTGGGAAAGTGCACTGACCTGGCTAACAGAATAATCTCTCCACACACACACACTTATGTCACCAAAGGGGAATGTACCACATAGTCTCAAATGCACAGATGGCTCTTAGGGGGCAGGGAATAGGAGCCCTTTGATGCATAGCCCAACCAACCACAGTTTTACTTAATCAAAAAGAGGTAAAGGAGGCTCCCCCTGCCCTGGGAGATAAGCAGACAGAGATCTTCTTGTTGATTTAGATAAAGTCCCACTTCCCCAGATGATGTGAGCCAGCTGTCTGAAAACAACCATTTTCTGAAGCCTGGCCCTCCTGCACAGTATGTGCTGGCGTGAGCTTTGAGCAGAATACAGCTTGACTCAAGTTATCATAACAAGTGGGGAGCTAGAGACTGGGAAGGCTTGCCATTGAATGAAATGACTTCTTTGATTCTTGTCCATCCTTCCTCTGGCTGTCATAAGGTCTCATAACAATAACTGATTCTCTGCTGTGCAGCCTTCCTGTTCGTGTCTCTGATTCCTGTGAACTGAAGGAGAACACTGTTGTTTTGGGATTTTCTCTTCTAATCTTTGCCTTTTTCTTCACATTCCAAGGTTACCACTCCACCCATTTCCACGGGATCCCTTCCCATCTGTTCAGCATGATTCACCCCTGTAAGCCCATCCCACTAAAGTAGAAAAAAATACCTGATTTATTATTCAGCTCCTTCCAGGATGTGGCTGATTGTCATAGAGTGAAGGGCTGAGATTAAAGGAAGGTCACTCCTACACAAAAGATAACATTGACTATCAGCTGTACTCTGAGGCTACAAGATGGCGGCCCTTGGGAGAAGAGAGCTGCATGGATTGGGGGACATTTCCCACCTCTAAACAGTCTAAGTAAATACAACTGACTGCCAAGGGACAGGGGGAAACAATTTCCTATTGAGATTTATTACCGACAAGCATTGAAGTCTCCTGGAAAATTACTTAACTCTAGTTCTTTCCAAAGTATGAGTCTGAGACCCCCCAGGTCCAGGTCTGCCTCTGAAGAGACTCCTGAAAAACAGGAATTCAGAAATTCAACCATGCATGTTCTCCTCCCTTCACACTTCTACAAGGCAAATCAAGTATGGGATGCAAGCAGTTAGTCCTAAGTTTACTTAGGCTTTTTGGCAAAGCTAACTGCTGGAGTTTCATACTTGGGACCAAGATTCTCTGTAAAAGAACTGCTCCCCAAGTCCGCCTACATTACCCGAGATTGCATTTCATTAGTATGGAGACAAAGGCCACAGGTAGACTGGTTTGGTTGTCCGTCCTTCATTTCCAAAGAGGGTCAATGACATCAGGATGTCGGGGTCAGTGTGTTCCACTGTGGCTGATCGGTCCAATACAAGTTCAGAAGGCTCTATCATAGGGTGGGCACAAATAATCCACTGGGACATTTGGAATGGAGATGTCTCTGGATTTGCAAAGCTCACATTTCCTTTGTACTGCTGTGATTCTGCTTTGCTCATGGAAGACAGCGCCTTCTTTGACACAGGCAGGCTATCCTAGGTGGTCTTGTGCTGGCATCTCCCGTGTCTCACGATTGATACTAAAGTTCCTCCAAGAGTCCTTGGGAGTGTCTGTGTACTGCTTCTTCTGACTGCCATGTGAGGTCTGCATAAAATAAAAGAGTCTAGTACAGGTAATTCCACAGGCAAGAAATTCCCGGGGCTTCATCTAATGGTTCTAATCCCCAAATAAAATATCCATCCTTTCCATCCTTTAACAGAACAACAAATCCCAGGGGGGAAATTAGTGCACAAGAAATTTGGAAGAAGATGATATCTGCCCTAAATTGATCCACAATTCAGAAAGAGTCATCCCAGCCTCTTCCCTTGGAGACAGATGTGGTTAAAACCAAGTACATTTTTGAGGGTATGGAAGGAACAGCTAGTCATGACTCCAGTATTACTACAAGGCAGCCAGGTCAACTTCCCAAGGCTATCCCATTTCTCCTCTATAACTTGGTCCCCTTTCCCCAAGTAGCCAGAAACAAATGAGAAAATGTTGCAATTCTGTTTTATTGTGTGGTTTGCTTTTGCTCCCAGGAGAGTTAAATAGCTGGAATTGTTTTCCAAAATCATTGTGCAGCTGCTCACCTGAATGAACTAGTTATCTTATTTTCAATTTTTTTAAAAAAAAAAAGACCTACACAAGCTGCTTCTAGAGAGAGTGAAAATGAAGTAGATAGACTGCTGGACATGGGAGGGAACAAGCAATTATTAAGTGCCTACTATGTGCCAAGCATATGCTAAGTGCGTTACAACTATTATCTCACTTGATCCTCACAACCTTGTGAGGTAGGTACTATCATTGTGTCCATTTTGCAACTGAGGAAACTGAGACAGAGGTTAAGTGGCTTGACTAGGGTCATCCAGCTAGTTAGTGTCTGATTTTGAATTTGAATTCAGGTCTTCCTCACTCCAGGCCCAGCATTCTATCCACTGTACCACCTAACTCCTTCCAAAAGATCTGAGTTTGAATCCCAATTCAAGACATTTTACTAGCTGGATGACCCTGGGCAAGTTATTTAATGGCTCTGGGCCTCAGTTTCCTCATCTGTCAAATGAGATGATTAGAATCAATAACTCTAAGGTCTCTTCTAGCTCTTGGGCTCTGATACTGTGTTGTCCTATCTATGTCTTAGAACTGAAAAGGCCCACCACACAGCACAGACAGAACTACTATATCGATAAGATGCTTCAACACAGACCACAGTTTTCTACTGAATACAAGCATCAGGAGCCAAACCTTTCTGATTAGAGTTTGAGCTAGACCCTTAGCTTTTCCAACACAAGTTGATGAAACTATTCATCTGGGCTGGAATAGGTCTTAAGGATGAGGTATCAGAACTTAACTAGGTAGGAGGACCTGGATTGGACTTCTGGCTTTGATTCTTATATTGGCATGAACTGAGGAAAGTTACCCAGAGGATTGTAAGGTTTACAGGGAATAAGATCTTCCCCACCCATCAATAGGCCTCATGTGGAGCCCATTAAGGGAAGCTTGCTTGCTTGTAGGAAGGCTTACATGCCTTTTGTTAATTTTTAATTAGGCACTGAGCCTATTAGCTGAAAGAGTACATATCCTGAGAGGTGGCTTTTGTTTTGAGGGCTCGCTCATGAGAAAAAATGTTCTGATTCCCTGGTCAAGACTCTGAGTGACCATATGTTCAGAGCTCTCCGACTCCTCAGAGGTAAAGGCTCTCTTGATTCAGTGGTGGATGTAAAGCTTTAAATCAGGCAGTAGAACCCTATCTGATGACCTTCATTTCTCTTCTCTGTATTTTTTCTGTTTAATTAAAGACTGTCGACCCCTGAAACAGCTATCTTTCTTTAGTAAGGCAGATAAAAGAACCTGCACTAGCAGCCATCCTGAGTATGCCAGTGTGGTTGCCATTACAAGGACTCAGCTTCCTCATCTGAGAAATGAGAATATTGGGCCAGATGAACTCTAAGAGCCTTTCTAGCTCTACGTCTAAGAGCCGATGAACTTTGATCCAGCGGCCTTGAGTGGACACAGGCTTCGGGAATGTTGTCTCCATCGCTGCCAAAACAAACTGTTGGTTAGCAAAATCAGTCAACAAAGTGAAAATTACTCACAGAGCAATTGTTTGGCATATTGGAGACCGAACATGCCATTTGTTCATGAAGAACTCTTTAGCCGACTGATATGGCATTGTGGAAATATACTCTCTGCTTCCTTGCCTAGAAATATGGAAAAGAAAAGAGTTAAAAATAGCAAGCCCAAGACCCCCAAAAGCCAATTGCTTGATTCAGTTCTGAGTAGGAATGCCTTGTCTTTGTATTCCATTTTGGTCCAATATTCATTCCAGATAGTTAATGGGGATTGGGAGCATTTTGCCCTCATGCTAAAGATCTGGAAGTGATTTCCTCTGGGAACCTGAGAGACTCTCCCCTGATTTCTGATATTTAAACCAGAACCTGGAAATTTTATTTCTTGGCAGGACATTGGAGCATTTACTGAGCCAAATGGATTTGTTTTTGCTTGTGGCTTCAAGGAAGGAACATCTATTCTTTGGTGTGCGTTATTGACCTGGTTGTTTTCTTAGGTGGCTTTTTCAGGTCAGTTGTTTTTGTTGTCTTGTGCTCTAAAAGGTTCTTTGAGGTAGCAATGCGGAGGGACTAAATTCGGGGGTGACATTTGAGTGGGAATCAAGAAAGGATGTTACGAAGGCAGTTTCTAACTCCATTTCATTTATTTTGATGGAAATAGCAGACAGAGAACCACAGTGGGGACATTGTAACAGGCAATGACCAGGCTAGAATTGATGCATCCCTTGGGTTTCCTTTTGCTGAAGAAGATACTAAAGTGAGGAGACAATTTGGAAAAACCCAAGGCTTCCTTTCCATAAAACTGAAGCAAATTGGCTGATGTACTTTGTCAATGCTAACGTCAAGGTTGCAAAAAGTGCCTGAAATTGCAAAGAAGTAGAGCTGGGGACATGGCTAAGGCACCATAAAAGATGCTGTCATGGGGAAAATCGCCAGCAAATCAAATTGTCTTCTTAACTGATGAGGCTTCCTATATGTGGTCTTACTGAGTGTTTTTTATTCCAGTTTATTTACCTGGTTACTGGCTGCTTTAGACTTTGGGCCACAGTTTCTGCTTTGGCCTTAGACCCATCTCAACCACAAAACTGTTGTTTGGGGCTCATTTTCACTGATTGTGAATCTTATTCCTGGGCCTGGACCATAATGTACCATAGATTAATGGAATCCATGTTGCCGATGGAGGCCTCCCTAGTTTGGGGATGAAAGGGCGGGGGCAAGGATAAGAGAAAAGGTAATCCATAATATGAACAAGTCAAGAGCAAGACCTGGAAGTACAGGCTTTGGAGTTGAAAGGGCTGAGAATCACCAGGAAAGGGCTAAGAGGGAAGGGTGTGGGTGTTTGAAGCAGCCATCGGGTTAAAACCAGGAACATAAGTTTGAGAAGTGAGCCATTGAGAGGAGAGGCTTAAGGTTCATTTTATATCGGTTCGATGCAATCGTTTTCAATGAGCACATGTCTTGTTTTGCCCGTCATGCAGCTTCATCTGCAGTTCAGAAGCTACTGCCCACCCCTCCCTATCCTTATTCTGCATGGCAAAAGCTAACTCTGGGTGAAGGCCAATGCTGCTGACCTTCTGACATGAGTCTGGGTTCTCTCCAAGTCTGCTCCTTGGCCCCACCTCTTACAATCCGATACTCTATCTCCCCAGACTGGACCCTATGCCTGAAACACCTTCTCTCCTCACTTCTATGTCTTAGAATCCCTAAGTCCATTCAAAACACAGTTCAAGTGGCCCTCACATGAGCTTTGCTTCACCCCCACCCCAATCAAGTTGCTAATGCCCCTCTCCCAGATTACTTCTATACAGTCTATTTTTTAAAGTATTTACTTACTTTTTACGTACAGATAGTTTTTCCTGATAGACTATAAGCTCCTTGAGGGCAGAGACTATCTCTTTTTTGTCCTTTTATCCCCAGTACCAAGCACAATTCCTGGCACTTGATAAATGTTTGTTAATTATGGATAGATAGATGGCTGGATGGATTCATTGACAAGACCGAGAAACAAAACACATGTCTATACAGAACCAGTTTGTTTACTACAGACAGTCAATTCAGTCAAAGAAACAATGAGGTTAATTCTTGTCCCTCCTCCTCCCCACACACCTTCCAAATGAATCAGTTGTTAAGCTAAACTGACTAGATCGATTAGTAGTTTGAGGCATTGTTTAGATACTCCCTTGAAGGAGCCAATGATTCTAGGGGCCCATCAGTCACAGCCTATGGAGGAGCCTCATAAATTATTTCCAGTTGAAGGGAATAACAGCCAAACTTGGCCTAGGAGTGGAATTGTTTTCTTCCTCCACAGTCTGTGAGAAGTGGGGTGGAGAGGGGGAGAAACTTTGTGAAATTTGGAGAATCTTTTAGCCAAGAGTATGTTGAAACATAAATCCTGCTGATAGTGAGTGGTCTGGCTCAGAAAGTAACGGCAGAAACCACAGCCTCTTTTCATGCTAAGGACCTTGATTAATCTCCTGGAAATGACCCTGATCTGTGGACTACATAGCTTGGACCACTATGGGGCTGCATTCTCACTGAGAAAGACTTTCCATAAGGAAAAGATATCTTTAGTGACCACTGTCCTTCCTGTGTCACTTTCCTGTGTTCTGGAGAAGGTTCAAGGAAATTGGTCCTCCCCCACTCTCCTCCCCTTGAAAACCTGAGGATGTTATCTATTGGCCTGGCATAGGTTTGCTTCTCCCTGGCTCTGGGGATGGATGGTTAACTTTATAATTTAGGGTCTGCTTATCACTCATTTCAGCTTCCGGATGGCCATAGGCAAGGACCTCCATCCTTATCAGGAATGACTCTCTGCTGTTGTCACTCTTTCTGGTCTTATATACCAGGCCCTGGCATAAGAGCACAGTAGCACACTTGGAATCACAAAAACGAACTTGTCTTGCTCTGTCAGTCACCTTAAAAATGTCTAATAAGGCCGACTCGGTTTTGAAATTCCCATATTTCCCAGAGTATATGAGATTTAAACAAGAAGTCTAGGAATCACTTGGGATCAACAGGGTCTTGTGGTGTGGAATGTAGAAATGTGCTTTTTTTTCTTGAAGGCAATCAGGGTGACTTACCCAGGGTCACATAGCTAATAAGTATCTGAAGTCAGATTTGAATTCAAGCCTTCCTGACTCTAGGGTGTGTGCTCTATTTACCGCACCACCTAGCTGTTTCTAGAAATATTCTTAAAACTCCAATAACATAGACAAAGGATTAAATTCTTTGAGTTGCCATATAGCTAAGGCATCATAGTGTCATGAGTGGGAGGGCACTCTTAGAGGTAGAAGACCCAGATTTAAGTCTCGTCTCTGACACATACTACTAGCCCTGCGCCTGTAGGCATATGGGGAGACACTGGTAATAGCTATACAAAATGCTTTACAAATATTATCAAATTCTACCCTCCCAACAGCCCTAATAGAATAACAGAACTCAGAGGACCTGGGTTAAAACCCTAGATTTTCCAGTTATTACCTATGTGACCATGAGCAACCAACTTAGACTCTCTAAGACCTCAGTTTCTCCATTTGCAAAAAGAGACAGTTGGACGAGGTGGCCTCTGAGGCCTCTTCCAACTCTAAAGCTATGATGGTACAAAGAGATAATCTCTCCATAATTCAGACAACTCTCACATCTCTCTCAGAGATCTGCATTTGTAGAGGGTTCCACACTGGTTGCTCCCTATCCCCAGTGAAATCACAGGACTGGACAAAAATTTTAATAATGATAGCCCATGTTTGCGTGGCTCTTTCTAGTTTACCAAGTAATTTTCTTACAACACAGTGTGAGGTGAGTATTTTTATCATAGGTTAACAGATGGAAGAACTGAGTCTCAGAAAGGTTAAATAAATTGGCTATCATCTGTAAGTGATCAATGGAGCCAGGCGTAAAACCTAGGTCCTCTGATTTCAAATCTGAGGTTCTTCCAACTATACCAATACCTTTCTATAGAATGACTGACAACTCTATTAGGGAGTAACATGGTGTCTGAGTACCTTTTATCTAGCAGGGAAATTGACCATTTTTCAAGTTATTTGATTTTTCCAGAGATTACCTCTGTGTCATTTTTCTTTTCTGCCCCCTCACAAAAGCAATAAATCTAATTCTTGGATTATCCCTATCATATTTTATTGTTCTTTTGTCTAAGCATAAGAAAACAACTCCTTCATTTTTATAAAGATTCTGAATTCTGACCTTCAGATTTCCAAAGACAAAAGATGTTCTCCACCCTCAGATGCAGAACTTGTCTAGCAGTGGTCCCAGCTATAACCCTCAGATTCCCTAATCAGCCCCAGCCCATCTCAGGAGAGACCCAGAAGAATGTGTTATTATGATCACACTGACGTACGTATGTACAGAGGCCACCTGGTTTAATAAAAAATTATCATCCAAAGCATTCTATAATAGTCCGGATGTGTAGGTAGATACAGTTTGTCATCAACTATTGGCATTGCCTGGAATAATGTTGACAATAACAAAACAGAACATTTGGGGGGACTAGCAGCATCAGTTACATAGAGGATCATGATTAATGCTTTGGGAAAAACAGAAATAAGGTGAGTGTGGAAAATAATGAGATTTGTAGAGTTGTTTCTTTTAGGATTTGTGCTTTTAAAAAAACATGCCAAATTTTTACATCCAAATCAGAGCTGTCTTTCACAGTAGTCCCCTTGGGAAGCTATATACTTCTTCCAACAATGCTGCCAATGCTCAAAACGTTCCAGAAGCTCAGCTCTTAAAATTGCTTCCAGAGACAGTTTACGAACTATGCAAAAGAGTCAGTCTCATTACTTGATCCCATCACTTCCTTCATTTTTTACCCAGCTGACTTGCCCATCTTATTCACAAATTTGGCTTCAAATGACTTTGGACCTTTTCTATCAGTCAAATCCTCCTTCAAAGGAGACAGATTTATCGCCAATGGGGACATTCACAAAAATGTGATACAGGTTTATCATTTAGGTAGATAAGATCCGAGTATGCTTAATTTCATTAAAGTCACACATGATCTCTCTCTCCCCCTCCTTTTCTTTCTTTCTCCTTCTCTCTTTCTCCCTCTCTCCTCTTCTCTTCTCCTTTCTCTGTCTCTCTCTTCCCCCCTGCCCATTACCACCATAACATCACCTCCATCTAGAATTGAAATGAATCAGGCTTTTTTCTATATGTTTAAAATCCTTAACCGATTTTTTTCATTATTGCCCTCTTTTATTTCCCATGGCAGCAGTCCTTCTATTTTAGTCAGATTTGGAATTATTATTGAACCAATAAAGGTTGAATTCTCCATTTAATGGGAGGTATAATGGAAAAAGTAATGGATTTAGAATGTGTTTGAATGCTGGCACTGCCACTTATGACCTCTGTGACCTTGGGCAAATTACTTAACCTCTCTGGGACTTATTCTCCTCATCCACTAGACAAGGGGGTTGGATCACATGGTCTATGTGGGATCCTTGGCCAAAAGTTCCAGTGCTGGTTACATATTCACTCATGCCTCTTGACTCATGAGTCATGATGGGAAAGTTGAAATATCCTTGGCTCCCTATTGCCATTTCCTGGCTCTCCTTCTTCGGCCATTATTCAGTTTCTCCCCTCCTTCAAGGTTCCTTCAAACATGTTTATCACCCAGTCAAGATTCTAGTAGCTGTTGTCTACTAACCTCTAAGTCACTTTCTTTCCTTCTGCAATGGGTCCAATACCTTGTTTGTAGTCTCTCTTTCCTCCCCAACTCTTGCCTTTATACTAGGGAACTTCAACATATATTGATACTCCTTTCAACACCATGACCTCTCAATTCCTCAATTAACTCATTTCCCATGACCACTTCTCCACCTACTGCACCTAAACACAGAGATGATCATACCCTTGATCTTGACATCATCCATGAGTTCCATTCCCCTATCTGTGAACTTTAAAATTCCTTTATCTGATCATAATCTGTTAGCTTTCCACCTCCCCCTCTGCCTTTCATCCCCTAACCCAGTTCTTTGTTCTCACTATGACCTCCAATTTCTCTAACCCCTCAGTACTTTCCCAGACTCATCTTAATCCCTTGCTTGGTAAACCAATTCAACTCTATGCTCTCCACTTATCTTGAGTGCCTTGCCTCCTTATCTTACAAAAGTTCTTGCCCTGCCAGACCTCAGCTTTAAATTACTCCCACTATCCGCTACCTTCACTCTACTCATATGCTTCTGAACAAAGTTGGAGAAAATCATGAAAATATGCTAACAAGTTCACTAAAAATCTCATAGGCCCTTACTGAGGCCAGGCAATCCTTCTACCTCTCAGAACTATCATTATCCCATTCACCACAGTGGCTTTTCAAACCTTTTCATACTTCCTTAAATTTCCCATGGTTCTTCCTTTCCACAGTCTTTCATCCGAGAACCTTACCTCATACTCCACTGAAAAATTGAGGCCATTTTCAGAGAGCTGCCTTTTTTCCCCTCCTCCACATCTGACATCACTTAGATATCTTTCATTGTTATCCATTCCTTCACCTCTGTCTCACACAATAAGGTAACCCTTCTTTTTGTCACAGCAAACCCCCTCTCTATGCACCAATGATCCCATTTTCTGCCATCTCCTCCAGCCGATTTCTCCCTCTGTTTTCCCTATACTCTTACTTATCTTCAGTCGCCCCCTGCTGCCTCTTTACTGCCCATAAACTCACTCATGTCTTCCCCACCCTCATTTCCTCCATCCGTCCCCACTAGCTGTGGTCCTATTTATTCCTTCCCTTTCATGCCCTTTGCAAGATCATGTACACCTTGTGCCTCTGCTTATTTTCCTCCCAATCTCTTCTTCCCTACCATCTGGCCCTCAGCATCATTGTTCACCTGAAACTGTTCTCTCCAAAGTTATCAATACCCTTGTGATTGCCAGATCTGGTAGTTCACTCCTCATCCTTCTTGACCTCAGTTGATCACCCTCTTCTTCTTAATGTTCTTTTCTCTCTAGGTTCTCATGACATGACTCTCTCTCTCCAGTTCTCCTTATCCAACCACTCCTAAGTCCCTTTTGCTGAATCTTTCTCCAGGTATAACCCACTAACTGTGAGTATCCTCCAAAGCTCTAACTTGGGCCTCTTCTTTCCTCTGTCCACATAATTTCGCCGGTGACCTCATCAGCTCCCACAATTTCAGTTATCGTCTGTACGTGGATGGTTCTGATATCTATTTTTCTAGCTCTAACCTTTCTGTTGAACCCTAGTTGTCCATCTCCAACTGCCTATTGGACATCTCGAATGAGATAAGGCCTGGATATTTTAAACACAACACATCCAAAATTGAACTCATTATCCTCTCCCCCCCCCCAAAAAAAAATAGCTCTCTTGTCTTTCTAACTTCTCTATTATTATTGAGGGCACTACTATCCTCCCAGTTACTCAGGCTTAATGCTATCCTCAACCCCTCACTCTGTCTAATCTCCCATTTCTTATTAGCATTGTTTCTATCTTCTTAACATCTCTTTTATATGCCCCTTTCCCTCCTTTAACACTACCACCATCCTGGTGTAGACCCTCATGACCTCATGCCTGGACTACTGTAACAGCCTTGTGGTGAGTGTCTCTGCCTCAAGTCTTCCCCTCCCAAATCTCTTTGATCTTCCTAAACTGCAAATCTCTCCATGTCACCCCCTTATTCACTAAATTTCAATGGCTTCTTATTACCTCTCGGGTCAAATATAAAATCCTGTTTGACTTTTAAAACTTTCCTAATCTGGCCCCTTCCTACCTTTCCAGTCATCTTATGTCTTATTCTTATCCGTGTACTTTACAACAGTGTCATTGGCCTTTTGGATGGCCATCTCCTGACTTTGGTCATTTTCACGGCCCCCGTGCCTGGAACGCTCTCCCTCATCCTCTCTACCTTCTAGCTTTATTGGCTTCTTTCGAGTCTTCCCTAAAGTTCTACTTCCTGCAAGAAGTCTTTCTTGATCCTCCTTAATCCCAGTGCCTTTCTTCTGAGATTATCTCCAATTTACACTGTCTACACCTTGTTTGTACATAGTTGTTTGCATGTTGTCTCCCCCATTAGACTGTGGGTTCCTTGAAAATGAGGTCTGCCATTTGCCTTTCTTTGTATCCCCAGTTCTTAGCATAGTGCCTTAGCATAGTGCTTGAGCCTAGGTGGCATAGTGGATAGAGTACTGGGCCTAGAGTCAGGAAGACTTGAGTTCAAATCTGGTCTCAGACACATTACCTATGTGACCCTATGCAAGTCACTCAACCTTGTTTGTCTCATTTTCCCCATCTGTAAAATGAGCTAGAGAAGAAAATAGCAAACTGCTCCAGTAACTCTGCCAAGAAAACCCCAAATGGGGTCACAAAGAGTAAGACATGACTGAAATGACTTAACAACAATAAATGCTTGCTGACTTGACCTGACTTAACTTACCCTTACTGCCTCCTACCTCTCCACCTATTTATAAAATTGTTCTAAAGCCAAAAGCTATTGAGCAGAAAACCACACAGAGGCTTTTGACTATAAGTCCTTGATATGAGCAAGTCCACATAAAGACAGGTTTGTGAGTGGCAAAGTGTTCATTGCACCATTTATATCATGTAAATTGTAACCCAATTGAGAACCCAAGCTATTTTTCATTTTGCCTTTATATCAGCAGAACAGATCATAGTATTTTGTACACTATAGGCTTTTAATAAATAATCATTAAATGAATGGATGAATATATACCTGAAAACCCATTCTGCAGCATCCAGGGCAAAAGAGTAAAAAATTAAGGGAGTTAGGAAGGAATTTTAGAGCTTTCAACTTGTTCTATTTTTTCCTTCTGGAAATCCCTTTTCCATGAATGATGTGTAGTTGCTAACAATAGACTTCACACTCCCTGGATGAGAAGAGGGGGAGGGCATGAACTCCAGGCAAAGTAAGGGACTTCATAGCATGGGGATGATCAGTGAAACCCTGGAGTTAAGACTTCAACATCATCTAATCCATCATATGGAAGCAGAAACATCATTCACCATAGTCGGCATACCGCCAAGATTCTGTAGAAGGCTAATCAAACCAAAACAGTTATAAAATCCACATTGACCATTTGTGTTGAAAATTACTATGCAGATTTTCATGTGTATTTCAGAAGAAATTTCCCCAAAACATTAATTTAGACAAGACTGTCACCCCTCTGAAGAGACATTGTGTCAACACAAAAATACATCATGGCTGACAACAAGAAAACAACCCACTGCTCTGGCATGCAGATGTTCGACGGGAAGTCAACAGCCCCACATGCACTGAGGAAGAGCCACACCTACCGCACCAGCACAATTCCCAGACAGCTGGCTAAAAGGCTGCCTCTGAGAGAGCAGAAAAGCAACAGCATATGTTGGAAGAGTAGAGTCTGAGACAATTCCACTGGGATGTGTTTCCATCTACTGATGACTTCATGGAAGGCTGATTATCTAGCTCAGAGGTATCCAATATAAGCTCACAACATTCCCAAGTATAGTCTGAGCCAAATTAAAATATAGTTGGGAAAGATTTAACAAAATCAAAGGGACATCTTTGAGACCCCTGAGTGTTACAGTGTGACCACTGAAGAAATGGCTCCCCTTTTTCCTGCCATGTTGGAATTGTTTGTACAAACTGTTCACATGCTGGTGAAGCAGCAGTAGGATTTGGGGGCTATAGCCATCAGGGTAGCGTCACAGCAAGAGCAACCTATAGAAGTGACCAGGATCGCCCCTCCATTGCCACTGACTTCAACTGAGCCACCTCACCTGAGTCTGCTCTAATATTGCCAACTAGTTTCAATGTACGATGGGAGCAGATACTGGCTCCCCTCATCCATCTTGAAATAGCATTTAAGATGCATCTTAACTTATGCGAGAGGTAGCCTTTGGCTCCCATCCTGACATAACTGATTTCCACCTCCAAGACTTTGAATTGAACACATTTCACTATTTCTTTGTGTAGTACCAACTTTCACTGCTCTTGATTTTTCAAAACCTTGGCATTATCTCTGTCTGTCATATCTCATAGTTGAGTCAGTTATCAAATCTTATCCCTTCTACCTGTGTGACATGCTTGAATTTGTCCTCTCTTCTTTTCTCTTTTAACCACCACCCCAATACAAGCTCCCATTACTATCCAACTAGACTTAACATGTAGAAAGATAACAATATGTCCTACACGTTCAACTTTTGCTCCTGTAATCCATTCTTCATATTGGTTCCTGAATATTTTTTATTCATAGACCTAGTAATGGCCACTCCTTTGCTAAAAACAAAAACAAAATACCTTCAATGGTTCCTTATCATCTATTGAATAAAGTTCAAATTCCCTTGCCTAGCAATGAATGAATCAATGAATCAACGGATGAGCGAAATAAGAAATTTGAGGTGAGATCAAAACAAATTCATCTCTGCTGCTGCTGGAAAAAGAACTCAGAGCCTGCCTATGGATAACTGGTCAGCAGTGCAATTTTTGATTATGATAGTTTGAAATTGTATCATTTAGTAGATTAAATTCCTATCATATTTTCAAATTCACAAAGCACTTCCCTTATAACAGCCCCGTGAAGTAGCTAAAGTAGGTGTGATCATTATCTTTACAGGAGAGGCAATTGAGATACAGGCATCAAGTGACTTATCCAAGGTGAAAGGTTGGCTTCTTGACTCAACAATGCCCTCTGTTGTAATAAGAGGGAAGTCTGTAATCTGACGAATCTTCGAAACTTGGTAACTAGCAGAACCATTGACACAGACTGATTCCTTTTGGGGGCTTAAAAAGGTTAGGTCACAACCCTGTTTTGTCCCTATGACACAGGGACAGAAAAGACCAATTGGTCTCTGGATGGTCTTGTACTCCTTTGGCTCTGAATTGCACGAAAAGAAGTTGTGAGATTCCCTAACTTTACTCCAAGTCAAACATAAGGAAGGATAAAAATGGAACACCAATAATGGATATTAACAAAAAACTTATTAAAAGAATAGCAAATTATTAACAATTACATGAAAGATTGCTTCAAATCACCAATAAAAGGAGGCATGCAAGTCAGAATAACTCTGAGGATTCACTTCAAAGTCAATAATTTGGCAGAGATGAAAAAAATGGGAATACTTAATGTTGGAAGAGTTGTGGACACCGAAGCACACTAATGTATTATTAGTGGAACTACAGATCAGTCAAACTATATGGAAAAAATGTAAAATTAAGAAACTGACTAAATGTCCACACCCTTTAACTCAGGGATCTCACCACTAGCATACACAATGAGGTCAAATATAGAAAGTTCCGATATGAACCAAATTATTTATAGAAACCCTTTGTAGGAGCAAAGAACTAAAAACAAAGTAGATGACCACCAATTGGGGAATGGCTAAACAAATTGTGGTACGTGAATTCCATTAATATAAATATAAAGAATACAGAGAGACATTAGAAAATTTATGAACTATGCAAGCAGAGCAAGCAAGACATGGAAACCAATTACCCAGTGCCTGCTGTACAACCACATAGATGAAAAGAACAAAAATAACAAAATTGAAACTGAATGCTAGGTAATTGTAGTGACCATGGATAGCCCAAAAGAAGAGATCTAAGAATGAATCTCTTGCTCTTCTCAGCAGAGGTAGAGAACAATAGATATAAAACACTGTATACAGTGTTGGACCTCACTGATACATTAGTTAATATTGCTGGACTGGTTTTTTAAAATTTCTTTTTAAGTAATGGCTTTCTGGGTAGAGAAAGTAAAGGAAGATATTAAGAAATAAAGTGATGTAAAAACAAACAACATCAACAAATATTTCCCCTCTCTAAAAACTGGAACACTAAAACCACTATGAATGCTATATCTTCTTTGAATCTTTAACCCTTTCAGATCTTGAGTCATAAATCCCATTTGTAGTGCAGTATGTTTGCTATGACTCCTCCAGGACTAATTGGGCTGGTCTCAAGATCACCCACATCAGCCAATACTTTGATGCTGTTTTATGTAGGTCTGCTCTTAATTAGTGGCACCAGAAAGGCATTTTAATAGTAACAGCCCCTGGTGGATGGCTAAACCATTGTTGTTCCAGAAAACTGGCATCCAGCCTCTTAATACAATAATAAGTCATAGAGAGTTTAGCAGCCCTGCCTTCTTCACTGACCTATATCAATAGGGCATTGCCTTGGATATCCATTATAAACGTAATTGCCAACTTGGAGTAGCCTTTCTTTGCCCTATCTTTAAATATTTGTTGATTAACCAGTACCCTTTATTTTGCCCCATTTCCTGGGGCTCTAGACTGTCATTATGCTGAGAGTATGCTATTAAAGGCTTAACAATGAGTCTCAATGGGACAAAATGTACATTCGACAAATTTTTAAGCATAATATACATTATTAACATTTTCTCCACCACTTTCTTAAGTCTAGTGAGAATCAATAAAACAATAAATCAAGCTCTGATTCATAGCATTTGGCTGATTTTCAACATGTAAATACTCACACTGAAAACGTAACCATCAGTTCCAGAGAGCCAACTCTAACCCTGTGACTCTCTCTGATGTGCCGCTATTCCTCTTTATCCATCTCCTAAGTATTCTTCTCATCACTGAGTCACCTACAGAGGACCTCAGCTCCAGCCCAGCTCAGGACACCATGATCTCAATCATTAATTGCATTTGCTATAGCTTCGACTACCCACAACTTCCACCTCCAAGCCCAGTGTTGTCCTTGGGCCAGTAAGAGATCTGATTGGGAAAGTGTTGTATTAGCCTGAAAAGGAACTTATGATTATGCTGTGGGACATTATCTGTGAATCTCTTTGACCTATTCCTCTTCCTTGTGTTCCAGGTATTTCAGTACACCGGAAGTAGAGATGAAAGGCTAGGGGCCAGAATGTCTGGGTTCTTTCCTCTTATTCTTCTTCAATAATACAAGAGGTGTTTGTTATGATGGAATACTACTTTGCTATAAGAAATGATGAGCTCAATGATCTTAGAAAAAATGGAAAGATTTGAATGGAATAGTGAAGAGCAAAATGAGCAGAACCAAGAGCACATTGTGTACAGTAACAGCAATATTGTTTTAGGAACGACTTTGAGCAAATAAGTTGTTTTGACTAAATATCTAAATTAACTACAAAGCACGTATGAAGAAAGATGCTATCTACATCCAGAGAAAGAACCGATAAATAGAAGCATGTATAGAACAATGTTTACATTTGTGTAAAAATATTACTATTTCTGTCTAATGATAGCCATGGGGAGGGAAGGGAAGGAGAAAAAGAAAAAGAGAAAAAAATCTATTATATATGTAAATGATATAGAAAGTTTACATAATAGATTTTCAACTTCATGTGCAATCATTTTTATTATACTGTGTTATAGACATGCTTGTTTTATCCCCTAAATTAAAAATAAAAATAGTACAAAGGGAAAGAGTATGGTGTGAAGAGCCAAAATATCTAGCTTTTAGTTGGAATTCCACACTACTGTGAGACCCTGGGCAAGTCATTTAACCTTGAGCCTTGGTTTTGTCTTCTAAAAAATAAGGAGTTTGGGCTACATGAGCTCTAAGGTCACTTTTATTGGTTGATTCCATGATTATATACTGGGGGTGTTTACCAGTTTGGCCTCAAACTGATAACTTGAACATAGTTAAATATAATGTTATTGATATGACATCAGATACTCAATTTTGAACCAGTTGTTTTGAATGGATGACAGAAATAACTTCTGAATTTCACCAAAAAAAATTGTTTATCCTACTGCTGGGCAAAAAGGCAAACTAAATCATTTGGGTAGAAATCATTTCCAAACACTTGGAATAGACTACAGAGAAACACAAGAAATCCTGGAGAAGATGCTGGTTTTCTTCCTCAATAGCAAATGTTTATTAAACACTTTCTATATATACACCATAAGCATGATGGTGCTGGCTCATATAGGTAAGCTCTAAAGAGAAGATTCTGGAGAAGGAAAACCTGAGT
Organism: Phalanger gymnotis; assembly: GCA_028646595.1. NCBI lineage: Eukaryota > Metazoa > Chordata > Mammalia > Diprotodontia > Phalangeridae > Phalanger > Phalanger gymnotis. The sequence goes on along the minus strand of CM053623.1, from coordinate 40,789,431 downwards.
TCAAATCAAGACTCAGACACTTACTAGCCATGTGACCCTAGGCAAGTCACTTAACCCTATTTGCCTCAATGCACTGGAGAAGGAAATGGCAAACAATGGCAGCTAGGTGATGCAATGGCTAGAACACCAGACTTGGAGTCAGGAAGATCTGAATTCAAATCAGACCTCAGATACTTACTGTCTATGTGACCTTGGGCAACTCACTGTAATGTTAATGGAATAGGAAGATCTTCCCCATCCATTAGTAGACCTATGTGACCATTGAACACATGTGACATATGTTCAATCACAGCTGTGATACATCCTGAGTCACATAGAGCCCACTGCAGGAGGAACTTGCTTAAAAGGAAAGCTTGCTTAGGGGAGGCTTGCTTGCAGGAAGGCTTTCACACCTTTTGGTACTAAGCTTATTAGGCACTGAGTCACAAGGGTTGTGATACCTTCTGATTCTGAGAAGTACATGTATACTCTGAGGTGAGATTTTGCTTTGAGGGTTTGCTTATGAGAAGGACCTTTTCATTCCCTGGATGGGACTCTGAGTAGCCATTTGTTCAGAGCCCCCAACTACTCAGACATATCTGCACTCCCCCGATCTGGTGGTGGATGTAGGTGGATGTATTGCCTTGTTTGGACAGCTAGAGCCCTGTCTATTGGTCTTCGTGCTAATTTATCTGCTTGTATCTTCTATGCTTGTAGTTTCTCCATGTTCAGGGTGCTGACCTTTCCCCTGAACTAGTGAATATAATTAAGATTGTTGACCTCTTTAAAGTTGCTTTCCTTCAAAAAAAAAGCTGATTAAAGAACCTGTGCTAGCAGGTCATCCTGGGTGTGCTAGGGTGCTTACTGTTGCAGTCACTTAACCCCTATTTGTCTCAGTTCTTCATCTGTAAAATGGCGGGACACTGGAGAAGGAGACAGCAAACCATTCCAGCCTCTTTGCCAAGAAAACCCCATGAACAAAAGTCCACCAAGTTACATAAAGTTGGACAGAACTGAATGACTAGAAAACATGAATAACAGAGAGATTCAACAGGGAAAGAGAGAGAGGCCATCCTAGATACGGGACATTGTATGAGCAAAGACACAGAGACATGAGGTCAAACAGTATGTTCAGAAGATGTAAGGCTGTGTATTTTGGCTAGAGCCTGGAGGACATAAAGGGAAGTCGTTACATGATGAAATCCTCAAGGAATAGTATAGCACCAGATCGTAGATTCTAAACTTGACTAGGCTAACAATAGTGACCAATCATTGAATAAGCACTTAACATATACTGAGGATACAAAGAAAGCCAAAAATAGCCCTTGCCTTCAGAAAATGGCATTCTAAGGAGAGACACAGTATATATGAGAAACAGAATAAATGGAAAAGAACTCCTACCTTTCTCATATGTGGGTAAGAAAGATGAGTCATCAGTTTAGGATAATGGTGGTCAGGAGACTTTGCTTCAAATCCCAGTTTTACCATTATTTATCATCATCATGATACCATTAACCATGTGACCTTAGACAAGTCACTTTTATTACTCGGAAATTTAGTTTCTTCATCTACAATATGAGAAATTTTTGGCTAGATGATCTCCTAGATCTCTTTCAATTCTAACATTCTATAGCTCCAAAGACTGTTTTGATGGATGTGAAAAAGGTAAATGCAGAGGCTTCATGGTGGGGTAGTTAGAGAGTTAGCTTCAGAGTCAGGAAGATCTGCGTTCAAGTCCCACTATGACTCAACTAGTCATTTACCCTTTCAATGCCAGTACTCCCGGGCTCCAAGTCTCTAAGACAGAAAGTTAGAGGGCACTGGTAGAGGGAGTTTCCTTGCCAGGAGGTCCCTAGATCACTGAAATCATGGGTCCAATCCAGAGGAAAAAAATGAAGGAATAAATAGAAGGAAGACCTGGAGAAGAGACCAGTAGATACAATAGCTGAGAGATGGCCATGTTGGCCTGTATGGTGATGCCAGGAGTAAGTAAGTAAGTACGAATAGGATTGCTCCTATTCTTCATGTGAGAGATTCTTCAGAAGTGGAATTGGTGAGACTTCTTTGTTTTTGCCAGGAGTTCTCCAGACAGAAAACTTTACATACTATGGCAGTATAATAAAGCAACAACCTGGGTCAACACTGTCAGCTTTTTATTGCCAAATTATAGGTTCCTGGAAATGGTTAACCATCCTCAGATCCATTTACTTTCCAGTAAAAGAGGGGGGGAGTGGAGAATAAGATACTCGGGATTTTCACCTAGTATTTTCACCTTTGACTCAATTACTATATAAATAAATTACAGAAATTAAAGCATCACTTTTAAAAATACATCATCCTAGGGCCTCATTGGAAATTCTAAGTCCCTTAATTAGCTAATTTAGCTTTCTTTATGGAGAAACTTCTTTATCTCCCTCTGGAGAAAGAAGAGTGAAGTATGTCAGCTTATGAAAACTTCAGTCTGTGTCTAGGTCAAATGTATATGGTGAAGTAATAATAAATGGATTTAAGAGGATAAAAATAGCAATGTTAGGGTAATAGTATCTATTAAGAGGCTTGCAAATCTTGGCAGCATCCCTGTGGCTGCCCTCTCCATTTCCACCTGGACTTGGGTGTATTTAGTTATCCAACACCCTTGAATTACTGATGAGCTATAGCTACCACGGGTGAACAAGGCTTTGCCTCAGGGCGAAAACATCTGGAGGCAGGTAGACTGTGATTCTTCCCCATAGTGACTGTTACCCCCAAATCTTACCTTGCAACTTTCCAATGGCCCAAATGACTGTGACTGTCCTTGGAGCACCTTAACTCTCCCCCAGGTGCCACCTTCATCCAGCTCCCCAAATTCCTCTGGTCACTGCTCAGGCTCTTTGTATTTAGGCTACCCTATCTCCTTTTGCAACTGTACCCACAATTGATCTCTTTCTGAACCCCTCCATCCCAACTCTCCTCTCTCAGATTTTTTCCCCAGGTAGAGAAGTCCTAGCTATGACTCTGCCAAACTGGAAGGCAGATCATCTTCTTTTTCTGTCTTCACCCCTTCTCCCTACATCTACCACTTAGTACAGCTCTCTGTATATAATAATAAGAACACAGAGACTTAATAAATACTTATTAAGAAGGTTTGCTGCAACACCTATGCCATGAATGCTTCCATATCCTTCTGGGTCTTCACACTGGCCATCCCCCATGTTTAGGATGTATTGTTTCCTCATCTCTATATCTTTGGATCTCTTTATTCCTTCAAGACATCACTCAATATAACCTGTGTGAAGACTTTCCTGACCTCCCAAGCTGATAGTGCTCTTTCTCCTAAACTATATTTAACTACTTTGTAATTTTTTATTTATTCTTTTTGCATTTTTAATATATGCTTATACATACACATGTGCTCTCTCCTCTGGTAGTAAATAAGCTTTGAAAGGACACAAATTATTTTTTTATTTATCTCCCCAGAGCCTAGCAGAGGGCCTGCAACATAGTCAGTACTTAATAAATGCTTGTCAATTATTTGATTGATATCCTAGAATACTTTGGTCCTTCTCTCCTACTCCCCCTTGTCCCTTCACTCCCCTTCCCCCTAACTCTTATCCTCCTACTAAAATGTACACTGTTGTCTCTTTAAGCTCTCTCTTCCTGTGGAAGGGAGGAGACCAGTGTCAACCTTGACATGAAATACATCCTAGTGATCTGATTTCCTAGTTAGAGATCCTGCTTTGAACATTGCCCAGATCACCGTCTCCCGACTCTCTACAGTGAGGTGGGTGAATACACCAAAGGTGGGCTGCTTGACATCTTTCAGTTGGAGTTCTGCCAAGTCGATTGTTAGATTGTGATTTTTTTCTCCAGAGATAATGGTAGGAAATTGTAAGTGGGAAAAACTGTCCATACATCCCCCGGGAAAGTGAGTCTTCTGACACTAGTGACAAGTAAAGCAAAGTTGTATGAGGCCTGTCGAAAGGGAGGATTCCTATACTGCAGATGAAAAGCAGCTCCCTCTGGACAGCAGTAACGACCTTTCCACCTCTGCCTAGTTGCTGGTTTTTCTTCCTAGTTTACAATCCTGGGATTCAATTCTTTGTGAATTGTCATCTCCTAGCTCCCTTTCCCCAACAAAATCCAAACACACATTCACAAAGGCAAGGATAGGTACCATCAGCCAGCTGGACAAGGAACGTGCAACTTAATCCAGGGGACAGCTGTAAAATAAGTGAGGTTGTGTTTTTCAAATGGTGGTGATTTCATTCAAGCAGGGACCTACTACACTAGATTTTGCTGAGGTCCAATGGAAAAAGGCAAGATTTTGACCTCATGTGAATACTTGGATGAAAAAAAATGCTGCTTTGGGAAAAAGATTGCCAAGACTGTTTTGGAGAAAATTTCCTTGGGCCCAGTTATTTCAGTATTGACACTCCAGTATGCAGAAACAGTAGTAATACATCAGGCCTGAGCCTCAAGAATTGTCCTTCAACCTTACTTTGGTTAGGGTAACAGATATTACATGAAGTGAAAAATTTAGATGAAGAGAATTCAAGTTTTAAATTCGATACATTTTAGTGGGTGTTAATGTATACAAAGTCCCTGTGGTAGACATTGGTGATATGAAGACGTAAATAAAATAGCTCCTACCCTCACCAAGCTTCATCTACTAGGGAATGTGCCGTGTAAACAATTAAGTAAATGAATGTTAATTTGAGAAGAGAAAGAGTGATAACATGTGGGGAAGGGGCAGAGAAGAGAGGATCAGAGAAAGCTTTATTAAGAAAATGCCACCTGAGCTATGCCATGAAGAAGAAGAAGAATTATGAGTAACAGAGGCCAAAGTTGTGATTGAGGGTGAGGATGGGTGTAATGACTTTTAGATGAGTCTGAGGACATGTGTGGTGACTTTTCAGGGAAGGGCATTCCAGGCAGAGAAGATGGCCTTTGCCAAGTATAGAGGTGGAAGATGGAATGTACAGTTCTGGGAACATCTGTTAGCCCAATTTGGCTGAACCATGGAATTTGGGAGACTAAATAAAATGCTAAGAAGAGAAGTTGGAGCCTTAGAGTTTGTATTTTATCCTAGCGGCGATAGGCAACAGCCAAAGGTATTTGATGTGACTGTATCTGAACAAAAACAATATTGCTTTGATTATCTTACTATTTCAGGTGACATTGACCATTGTTTGGGTAATTCTTGCATGGGATTTACTGCCAGCAAATTAATCTAAATATTATCTAATTTGATAAGTGTATCTCAAAAAGTATCATTTGGTTTTCATATAGTATTTCTCTTTTGAAATAATATGGGCAATTTCCCTAAAAATTTTCACTTCTTTCACCCACAAAAATTCCTTTTGCCAATATAACCTTCTTATCAACAAAAGTAGTATTTACTCTGAGAAGCTTAGTCTGTTAAACAATCAAGTATCTTTTAAGCATATGCCACATGTCTGATGCTTCACTGGGCACAAGGGACACAAAGGCAAATATGAAACTGTCCCTGCTATGATGGAGCCTACATCCTATTGGGAGATACACAAACCCATGCAAGCAGATACAAAATAGGTACGTACAGTATAAATACAAGGTAATTTTGGAGGAAAGATACTACCAATATGTCAGAATATCAGCAAAGGCATCATTCATATAAAAGATGACATTTGAGATAAGTATTAAAGGAAACTAACAATGTTAAGAGGCAGAAGTGAGGGGGGGCAGAGCCAAGATGGCGGCTGGGAAGCAGTAACTGGCGTGAGCTCCCCACCGAGTCCCTCCAAAAACCCATAAAAAAATGGCTCTGAACCAATTCTAGAGCTGCAGAACCCACAAAGTGGCAGAGGGAAGCAGGGCTCCAGCCCAAGACAGCCTGGATGGTCTCTGGGTAAGGTCTGTCCCACACGGAGCTCCAAGCCCCCAGCTGAGGGGAGCGGAGCTGAGCCCAGCACACACGGCGCCAACAGACCAGATGCGGACC
>CM053623.1:40760950-40782993 GCA_028646595.1 Phalanger gymnotis | reverse complement strand
AGGCAAGTTGTATCAGGTTGGACCTAAGGAATTGTTTTTGGTTCATGGACTTGTTGAAGAAATATGAGAAAGAGGCAAATCTAGGTTGGAAGACAGTCTCCAAAGTCTGGGAAAGCTCAGTAAGATAAAAGTAGAATGGAAGTACTCCTTCTTCTCATTTTTCTCCCCACCAAATAAAAATAAAGTTCTATTCAGAACCCCCTAGCACGAGAGAGGTAGCTCAGATGTTCAAGAATGATTTCCAGAATCTGAGGGAGAAGGATAGCTGGGGGTGCTCAAGTTCTCTTGGTGTCAACTGTCAAGGCACAGAATGAAGGAGAGTAGTCCTAGGGGTGTGCCAGAGTCAGCCAATACTGGCTCAGGAGAGCTGATTGTTAAATTTTCATTGTGAGCATTTATACCTCGAAAATCCACAAATGCTACAAATCAGGGCCTGATTGGTTATCTAGACTTAAGAGGTGGAGAAAATATTAATATTGCAGATAAAACTTAAAAGCGTGTCATGGATACATTTATTTTTTCTGGAGAGCCAGCTGTTAAACATTTACCAGCACAGCTTTGGGAGTGGGTCTCATCTCCTAATAGTATTTTATTCTGCCTATTGCAAAACAGGTCAAGAAACAGTAGAATGTCTTCTTGGGGGCAGGGGTTGCTATTCATTTTGTCTTTCGATGAAACCTAACAGAATTAGGCATGTAGTAGGCACTTAAGTGTTTGCTAGATTGGATTAGATTCAATTCTACATGTGGAGAAACACTTGAGAGACACAAGGAGATGGAACTGGGCCATTTGGAGCTACCTACTTATCTTCTCATAAAATTGTACTTCAACAACATGGAGTAGATGCTCCCCAAATACAAAGATCGTGCCCTTTCTGGCTTTAGTATTAGCAGCTATGACACTGTACTCATTACTTTTTTTAACCATTCACAGGATCATAAAGTTATATATGGAAGAGACCCTAGATCTAGTCTAAGCCTTTCACTTTACCAAGGTAGAAACTGGAGCTCAGGGAGGGGGGCAATGATTTACCTATGATCAGACAGGTAGCAAGTGGCACAGTTGGGATTTGAACCAGATCTTTTGGCTCCAGACCCAGAGCATTTTGCCCTTGCACCATGCTGCCTCCAGGGCAAACACAGCTGTCTTCTTCTTATGTATCAAATGTTTAAAGACAGCAAAGAAACTGGCAGCAGCCTACCTGCCTTAATTTCTACTTACACCATGGGGATTTGAATGACTCTTTTCAATATTTGATCATTCAAAAGCCACAAGCACCTGTGGTGGTTTGTGGGAAATATGTCGGTGGTCTCCATTCATTCTTTTTTCTTGGACAGGAGCCTATACCACAAACCTCAGCATAGATCTGGCAAGGCTTTCCAAACTTCACTGCTGCTAAAGGAAGACCACAGCTGAGTTTTACCATACATTGCCTTGGCTAATAAAAACAGAGAAATCACCACTCGGAGAAGTTAATTAAATATAATAAACACTTCAACAGGAACAGGAAGCCACCATCTTTCCTGTCTATAAAGTTCTTATTACAAAGGAAGGAAGCGCTAATCAGTAGAGAGCGGAAGGTACAAGGAAACGGGGGTGGGGGGGAAGGGTGCCGCTTCAGCTTTAATAAAGGCCAAAAAGCATATTGCTATTCAAGAAGGGCAAAGTCACACAAAGTCCTCAGTGGCGGTAACAGTTCATCTGTAATGGAAGACGTAGGAATAAAGGAAACACACACATCTGTGTGAGTCAGCATTTCTGGTCACTGTTGCTTATCTTATATGTGAAATGGCAAGATTCATGGAAGGTTGATTAAATTGTATATATCCTAATAAAATATGAAGTTAAGTGTGGGCTAAATCATTGAATGGAGATGATCGTCCGTATAATAGCTTCGAGCACTGGCTTTGAAAATTTAAAGTAAGGGAGAGTGATGGTGGTGATGGTAAGATAACAATGGTGATGATGAAGATGAGGAAGAGAAGTACACAGGCTGGATTCTCTACATGACTTGACAGCTGGCAGTCAAAAAGAGCTCTCATTGTTGTTAATAAAGTAGGAAGAGGCAAAAGGAAAACAAATACCAACCTTGAAGATGTTAAATGATGATGTGGTTTTTTAAAAAAGTAATCATTCTAAGACTTAGGATAAAAAGAGAAAATTCCATGAGTTTTAAACATCTGTTATACTCCCGAGAGACAGATACTCATAAAACTTATGAGGAATAGTATAGAATAAAGAGAGAGGGAATGATATTTTCTCACATGTATTTGGTGAAGAGATAGCATGAGTATTGAAATACTAAGATAAAGAAGATAGGGACTTTTCCATAATGGCAGAAATGCAGGGAAAAGGTCACCATCTCTGTTGCTCCCTCTCTATGGTTGTTAGGGATCTCCTTGAGGCATATCAAATTTTACTGAGCGCTAGCTTCCAGGGGCATGACAGGCATAGGAAAGTTGTTATTTGCCCTAATCTAGCTAAGAGGCAGTGAGGTGGTACAGTGGGCCTGGAATCAGCAAGACTTATCTTCATGTGTTCAAATATGCACAATGCCTGGCACATAGTAAATGCCATCCAAGTGTTAGCTATTATTATTATCAATGTTCACAATGTTCCTTAAAGATCCATTCTAGAAAGTTCCCAAGAACAGAAATCCTGTTAACTGGCCTATAGTTTTCAGGTTCTGTTCTCTTCCTTTTTTAAGAATCAGGATTTTTATCCTCCTTCAATCTCATGCTACTTCTCCCATTTTCCATGACCTTTCTAATTGATATCACTGACTCAGTCTATTAATCAACAAGAATTCATTAAGCACTTTGCATTTTTTTGCCTTTCCTGTAGGTAAATGCATAAAAGCTCTATCAAGAAATACAGTGGTCACAGGTCTTATTTTGTTCCAAGATATATTTTTCTTTCCCTTTCTTCAGGATCACTGTGTTCTTGCCCAAGTTTCTATGCTCCAATCCATCCAACTGAGATCATCTCTGAGGTGCAAGCTGCTTTTTTCACTCTCAGTACCCAAGTGCAAACATTCATCTTGAGGGCGATGATGACAAGAAAGGTCTTTCCCTCTCCTCTTTTCATCCCACTGATCACAAAAATGAACTTTATAAGCTAAGGAGTTTTTCCAGAGGTTCCTTGTAATAACCTGGAACCCAGAGTCTCTTGTGTGGCTTTGCTCTTGGGAACTCCTTAAACATGATGTTGTGATTCTCTTTCATGGGAAACAGATAGGATGCTCAGTGGGGGAGTAATGGAGCAGATGTGGAAAGCTATCTTCAGGCTGTAGAGGAAAAACTCAAGGCAGCCTGGTGCTGCAGTCTAGGGAAACACAAGGCTGCCTGTTTTCCTTACTTCCTCTTCTTCCCTGCTTCCTCCCCCACTTCCCAACTCCCAGCAAAAAACAATTATTTTCTTAGGGTAGCAAGAGTTCCCCACAATTCTGGAATGTCTCATTATCCTAGGCTCATTGTTGGGTGTCTTGATTAAATATAGTCTTGCTAATACAACTCAAGCCCCCATCTAGTGTATTTTCTGCCAGCAGACCAGACAAGAGACCATAAATAAACTAGAAAAGCATTTAATTGGATCAGAATACTCAAATAAATAATGGGGAAAATAAAGCACTACAACAATCCTCAAATACTTCCCCCATACACAAAGGAGGAAGTCTTCTTGTGGACTCCCACACTGGTTGAGGCAAGAGAATATATCCCACAAGCCCTGAGTGCTAGCCAGGGGCATGACAAGCACAGAAAAGTATTTGCCCTAACCTAGATGGTAATTAGGACCAAGGGACTTTATTTTGTTAGCTGTTGGAGGAGTGGATTGAAGAAAAGATAGGGCAATTGACACTTTAAAGTGTTTACATCCTTGCTGGCACAGTATGCATCACTCAATCTTGTGGCAACCTGCTCTATCTCAGTGGTCCTTGACTAGACATTCTACAGTTCCTTTGGCATGGTGCTGGAACTCACTTTGGGGCTGCCATGCTTCTCTGCCTCCTTAGCAATGATTCAGTGAAAGGCCTCCCTGTTCCCTTCCAAGAAGAATCTTTGCTACTTTCTGTACCAAACCACTGCTACCATCTGCTATCTGATGCTATGGTGTTCTTCTGGGATTAGCAGAAGAGGGAAGATAGCCACGTGAGACTGACCAGTATATTTCTATAATTTGTTAGACAGACCTCACCTAACCTTAGTGACGTACAAAAGGGTTACTCAGATATCAATCCTAGATTTTTTCTTTTCCTTTTCTTCAACTTACTACTCCACCCCCCAATCCCCTGACAACATAATGTCCCTTTGTTATTATTCTCAGTTGGATTGTCGTGTCGGTGATAGCTGACCTCTCATGACCCCATTTGGGGTTTTCTTGGCAAAGATACTAGAATGATTTGCTATTTACTTCTCCAGCTCATTTGACAGATGAGGAAACTGAGTCAAACAGGGTTAAGTGACTTTCCAGGGTCACCCAGCTAGTAAGTGTCTGAGGCTATATTTGAACTCAGGTCCTCCTGATTCGAGGCCTGGCACTCTCTCCACTGCATCACCTAGCTTTCCTACCTCCAAAGTGTACCTCGACTTTATTGCTGTTTTTATGGGCTATGGCCTTTATGCTTCCACCAAAAATCTCTGATAACATTTTGTTTGGCTGTCCACACCATCATCATATTCTCTGGTGTGTGTGTGTGTGTGTGTGTATCTGTGTGTGTGTGAGAGAGACAGAGAGACAGAGACAGAGAGAGACAGAGACATGGAGAGACAGAGACAGAGAGAGACACAGAGAAAGAGTGAGAGACAGAGAGAGTGACACAGAGAGAAAGAGACAGCAAGAGAGAGAAATTTCCCTTCTGTAAGTCTATAAGCTACCTTGAATACAGGTACAATGCTGTTTTAAAATCTTTTGTATCTTTAGCACCAAACACAGTGTTTTGTACATGGTTGATACTTAATACATGTTTGTTTAGTTGTAATGAACTGATATGACTTCTCTGACTGGCCCATAGACCCAAATTTATGATCTGCAGAATATTTATTTAACTTCTCAGGGCTTTAGCTTCGTCATCTTTAAAAAGAGGGATCGGATGCTCTTTAGGCTTCCTTCAGGCTCATAGAAAATCTATGAATTCTGAAAGCTCCATGTGAGACCTACCTAAGTCAGATCATCCTACTAGAATGCTCGTAGGTCAGACTGGAAGAAGAAAATTATACTGATGTGATGTAAAGCAGATTTTCCAGGTTATTGCATCCGTGAGCTTGTTTTTTCACACAGGACTCCATTTTATGGATGTTGTCTACTGTGAATTTTGGGATTGTGATCAAATGTAATCATATTTACAAAGTGCTATATAAATGCTAGTTATTATCGTTACTGCCATTCTTCTTAGTTGTATTTACTCTTTAGGGTAGGAATTCTGAACATTTTTTTTTTGTGACACGGACCCCTGGGGCAGTCTGGTGAAACCTACCAAGCCCATCTCAGAGTAATGTTTTTAAATACATAAAATAAACTGCATAAGATTATAAAGGAAGCAAATTATATCAAAATAAAATTATATATACATGCTTATATATTATATATACACATGCATGGATATACATGTTTCAGTATAAATATAGACATATGTTTATAGTATATGTTTTTGTGTATGTATGTGTGTGTAGGGGGGTGTATATACCCTCCTTTCCCCACCCCCCCCTCAAACTGCCATATCAAGCCCATGGACCTCAGGTTAAGAACCTCATCTTAAGGTACCTAGTTTGGTAGATATATGGAGGTAGTTTTCTCTCTCCTTTTTCAGTTTAAAACCCATTTGATTAGGTATGAAAGACTTGGGAGAAATATGTTTTTGCTGCCTCTCCTTAGGGACCCTCTCTTCCTGGTCACAAACTTATCATTCCTTCATTTTAAACCATGACTCATAAAGCCAAAGTCACTCTCAGACACCATCTTTTTCCTCAGGTGCTCACTTCCCAAGATCTCAGTTAATTGTAAGTAGAGAGCTCTATATCATCTGGGCCCACATGTCTGCTTGCTGGCTCCCAGATCTCCCAGCACTTAGATTTCACACACTGAGATGGTGTTCTCTGCCTCTTTTGAACTGAATTCATGGGGGAAAGCCGGGCTACTTCCTCTACCTCACTGTACTCAGTGAACCCAATCCCTTCCTTCCTAGCAACAGGAGAGGTTCATGGCTAATTTCCATGGCTTTGAAAGTTGGCTCCCAGGTTTCTCATTCTGGGAAAGTCAGAGGTATAGATGAAGAAGAGGAAACGGCATTTTTGCCTAGCAGACAAACAGTCTCCTTTTAACAAGCATGAAAGTGTTTTTCAAGAAAGAGGATTTCAGGGTTACAGCGCTGATATGCTGTGATTTCTGATAGGCTATTCCTACAGTGGCAGAAAAAGTGAGAAGAGAGGAGATGCTAATGAAATTAATTTGATCAAGCTGTCACAATTTTAAACCAGATTAACACATTAGCAAATTTGCAAATGAGAGACCCATAGTGGACACTCTTATTGAAGGTTCCTATTGTGTGACCACTATAAGAATGCAAACATTGTGTAGGCATATTTCTTGGCTTCTGGCTAATGAGCTTCTCTAATTGGGTTTTTGAAATTGTGTTCTTTTTTTAATTGCTGGGAAAAATAATAAAAACATTAATAATCTCAGCCTTGAGCTCCTGTGTATATATACAGCACCTAATAACAAGGTTCTTGAGACAAAGCCAACTTTCACCCCAGGTAATGTGTCGTCTCTTGTTCCATTCACCCTTTAAATCAATGCCCTAACAAACCCAATGTTGGATCTGAATCCTCCTTGTTGTCACTCTTTGTGACTCTATTTTGGATTTTCTTGGCAAAGATACTAGGGGTGGCTTGCCATTTCCTTTTCCAGAGCTTATTTTACAGTTGAGGAAACTGAGGCAAACAGGGTTAAATGACTTGCCCAGGGTCATGCAGCTAGTAAATGTCTGAGGCTAGATTTGAACTCATGAAGAAGAATCTTCTGGGTACCAAAGCCAATGCTCTATCCACTGCATTACCCTAGCTGCTCCTTACATACTCTTAGCCTGCTTAAATCAACTTTCCTAACACAGCCTTTTGTTAAAGGTAGAATTCTGTTTTAAAAGCAACATAGTCAATTTCTTTAGGTTTCGATAGCCATTTCATAATGGAAAGAGAAGAAACTGGGAAGAAGAGGATGGAATCTAAGGGAGAGGTGATATGATATATGTAAAATGAACATAATAACAGTATCTATCTATCTCCTGGTGTTGTTGTGAGTAGGTGCTATATAAATATTATCTTCTCCTAAGTGTTAGTTTCTATGATTCTATAATATATATTTGTAAGAGAGATTTCCTCAGACCAACATGCGCATAGCTCTCCTCTTATAGAGTATGGATGTGTGAGTTGGTACCTTTTTAAGAAGACACTTGACAATCAAGATAGGCTTCAAATGGGTACATGCTTTAGACATCAAGGATGACATCAAAAACAAATTAGAGGAGCATAGAAGAAATTGCCTGTCAGATCTGTGGATAAGATAAGAGGAGAGTTCATGACCAAACAAGAGACAGGGAAGTTCACGGGAGGTAAAATGGATAATTTTGATTACATAAAATTGAAAAAGATTTTACACAAACAAAATCAATGTGACCAAAATTAGAAGAAAAGCAGGAAACTGCGGGAAAAAATCTTTGTAACAAGTTACTCTGATAAAGGCCTTATTTCTCAAATCTATGTAATTAAAGAAATACAACTTTTAAAAACCCTGGGGTACCACATTACACCTATCAAATTGGGTAAGATAACAAAAGAGGAAAATTACAAATGCTTGAGAGGATGTGGGGAAACAGGTACTTTAATGCACTGTTGATGGATCTGTAAACTGGTCCAATAATTCTGGAAAGCAATAACCATATGATTCTTACATAGCCAGAGTGGGAAGTTTATGGACAATGTTATTGTATCCCAATATTTATGGTAGAGGATGGAGTGACAGGCTGTAGACGGAGGACTGGGCCTAGGGTCGGGAAGGCCGGAGTTCAAATTCATTCTCAAATATTTACTAGCTGTGTGATCCTGTGTAAGTCACAGCCTCTATCTGCCTCTGTTTCTTCAACTGTAAATTGGGGACCATCATAGCACCTACCTCCCAGGGTTGTTATGAAGATCAAATCAGATACTGTTTGTAAAGTACTTAGTGTAGTGCCTAGCATAGAGTAAGTGCTTATTAATTCCTTCCTTTCTCCCTTCTTTTTTTTCTTTCTTTCCTTCCTTCCTTCATTCTCTCTCTCCTTTCTTCTTTTGCCAAACAAGGTTAGATTTTCTGGGAAGCACCAATCTCAAGGAGGAGGGGAACAGCAATTCTTAACCTAGGAGCCAAGTACTTCCCAAGTGCTCCCAAAGGGGTCTGTGGCTAGATTGTAGGGACTTAATGGATTTTTTTTGAGGCAGTTGAGGTTAAGTGACTTGCCCAGGGTCACACAGCTAGTAAGGATTTGAAGCTGAATTCAGGTTCTCCTGACTCCAGAGCCTCATAGGTTTTAAAAAAAATTTTGATAAATGTATTTCAATATAATTGTTTTTGTTTATAATCCTACCAATATCTATTTTATACACTTACAAGCATTTTTTCTAGGTTGCCAAAGGGAGTCACATCCTATTCTAGAGAGAGAAGGGGGACTGCCTGAACAATGCTGCTTTTGGAGAAAAAAGAAATCATCCCTGGTGGCTGAAGGAAAAATGAAGGGGACCTTTGACTTAGGAAGGCAAAGATCCTACCTGGACCTTGCCCTCCTTAGCTTCTCTAGTGAGTTATTTGGATAATATAGGGCTGATGGGAAGGACATGATTAATTCCACAGATCTCAGATATGATTGCCTTCCCAGGGACAGTTTATAAGTTATTTGAATGCTTTCCATGTTTTCCATGTCTGCTTATTGGCTTTTAGGAGTTGTTCATATACTTATGTATTTTCTATGCCTGATTATGGGCTCCTGTGAGCCCTCTGAATCTTATACTTTTTCTGTAGGGTAAAATAAAGGCTGTCCTACTTGATAAACCTTTATTACTTTCAATAAAAATGAGGAAACCTGGACATGAAGTATACTAAACTCCAGTTTGGGGCAAGGGCCTAGAGGGAAGAAATGACTTCTTTGGGGTCAAGCCCCAAAATGGGGCCCAGTCTGAGTGAGCCTTTGTTGGGGTGAGGCCTGGGTTACTGATTTTTATGTTCAATTTTTTTTTTTTACCAAGACACGTCCTTTGGAAAAAACAAGGAGGGTGAAGAGGCTAGATGAAGTATTTATATTTTTTTCTGGACTGGCTGTTCTATTTCCTGTACATTTGTCCTGTTCTGTTTTGTTTTTAAATAGGCTGCCTATGTGCACCATGGTTAAACATAAACACCTTCCAAATGGTGCCATTTTGGAAGAAAGGTGCACCCCAATGTGCTATGCAATTTAAGGAGTCTATTTTTAAAGGACTCGTGTGTATACGTCCGTGTGTGCTTGGACATATGTGTGTGACCATGTTAGATAATTTTCTAACTATAGTGCCTCATGCACCAAATCTTAGCTGCCACTGGTGGTCCCTGGGCCAGTTAGAGGGTTTGAACCTCAACTTTAATTTTAATAATGATAATGCTTTGGTGATAATGATGATGACATCATAGATCCCAACAAATTATCAAGTAAAAATTGCTTAGATACTTTCAAGAGCCACGATTTCCTCAGTGTGGGTGCTTCCTCCTCTCTGTAGCAGATGCTTCAGTGAGTAATTGTAGCCAAGAAAAAAAAATTCCCCATCTGTGGTCAACCTGATGGTGAAGAAACCCTCCAAACTTAGCTTGGCAGGAATATGGTACATTGACAAACTTTGGGTTTTTAAATGTTATGATGGTGGAGTTTAAGCCCTGGAAGATTCGATGGTGGTAGAAAGGCTTCCATATATAATTCCAGTGATAGACTGTGTCTGCTTTCCCAGGACCAGTCTAGATAGGTGCCAAGAGTCTCATTACCAGTATTCTGTCCAATAAGTGACCATGACAACCCATGAAAGAGAAGTAACTAGTAACAAAATATATAACCCAATGAATGATAGAACATAGGTAAAGCACCTTATAAATCTTAATGTGCTATATCAATGCCAGTTATTATTATATACCCCAGAGAGGGCCTATGCATGGTTTAGAACTTGGTGTATATATCCATATGCCATATGTTATTCCTCTACCAGTTGCCGAACCACCATCTAATGCCATGTCTCTACACAGTACCAGCATGTTTTGTTTTCTTAGGGTGGCAATTTAGGATCATTTTGGGTATATTTCCTGGAACATATTTTAAAAATTCATTGGGGATTCAAAGAGAAGGAAGCACAATTACCCTTAACTTTCTGTTCTTTCTCATTCTTGAATTTCCATGGGGCATTTAGGTTTGCCCAGATAAGTTTGCCTTGGGTATTGCAACATGTCTCACCAGTTTGTGGTACGCGGCACCCTTGATCAGCTGAAACATAACAAATTGCAGTCTAGGAAACACTAATTAGTCTTGACATCCGGCCTAGTTGGTTGAGACATATTTTGGGCAATCCCTAAGAATTGATACCATTCTGCCTGATGTTTAGCTCAATCTATGCTTGTTTTAAGCTTTGTGACACAATGCGAGGGTGATGACTTTGGAATGTACTTTGAGATTGGCTCTTTGGGATTATCTTAGGCTTTGGTTATCTTCATGAGGTAGTCAAAAGAAAAAAATTCAGAAGAGTGCTGTTTTTGTGTGTGTATGTGGGAGTTATCATTGAAGAGGGGAGGGATGGAGGGAACTGAGAATTAGGGAGTGGTAAGCAGGCAGTATGTGCTCATTAAAAGTCTTCTGGGAAGAACAGACTTAAGCAACACATGAGATAAAGAGCTCGATGGATGAAATATTAATGGGGGGGCGGGAGGAAGACAGTCATGCTGAGAGATCTGTATGGAGAACTAGTGCCAAGTAGAATGCCACCGTCATTGTTATTACCAACTTCAATGCTTTTTGAGCAGTTGACATTATGACTGAATATTGCTTTTCCTATTGGAAATCCACCTAGAAAGCTTTACTTGTTGTGTGATGTGGTATCCTTTTCTGCATCTGCTCCATCAAATTCCATAACTAATGGCATGACCTGAAATTGGATGGCTGTGGGAGTTTTGCAGGTGCTGCTGATTGCTGTTCAGTAGGGGAATGAGGTGAGTTGGGTGGGGTGGGAGGGTGGGAGGCAGTGAGGAGGAAGAGTCCAGAGGGGATAGCTGTTCTGTTCTTAATGGCAGACCTTAGTGCCCTAGAAAATACCCTTCACAGAGCCAAACCGAAGGATTCCTGGTTCCTGACAAGGGTTCTCTAGATGCTTCCTTTCATGGATGACCTTGTATTAATTGCATCAAGCTCTGAAACATCGTAGTAATGCATAATAACTGAATGGAGAACTTTCCAGCCATCCACACTAGGAAAACGACAATAATAAAAGCTAACTTGGTATAGAGTTTTAAGATTCGCAAAACACTTTACATATGCTGTCTTATCTGATTCTTACAATAACCCTGTGACATGGGTGTTATTATCCCCATTTCACAGATGAGGAAACTGAAGCTGAGAAAAGTTAAATGACTTGCCCAAAGTCAGCTAGCTAGTTAATTGACTTATATAGAATTAAAATTCAGATCTTCCTAACTACAAATCTAGTGCTCTAACCACTTGGTATTTAGCTGCCCTAAATACAAAGTGAAAGAAATATGTATATGGTCCAGGTTCTTGCCTGCACCTGACTAGAGGCAGCCTGTTGAGCTAGCCCGTCAGCATACCATGGACAAATTTTGCATATGGACAATAAGCTGGACCCATATCTAGTTAAGGAGGAGCGTGATATTGGGATAATTGCCTTTGGGAAACTGAATGGTGATTTCTATGATTCCAAACAGGTTGATAGCATAAAAGCTCACGTTCTTAACACCAGTAATTTCCTGGTGATTCTGAAATGATGGTCTTGGAAGAAACAGGTAACTCTCCATTTTCCATCAGTAACTGTTTGGTTTGGACTCCACGGAACATTACGTCCCCGGGCCAGGCACTCCCTCGTGCCCCTCCTCACCCCCACTTTTCAGCTTCTTTCTATGCATTATGTGATCCCAGTAGACTGTAAGGTCCTTGAAGGCAGGGATTGTCTTTTTCTCATTTATATCCTAGAGCTTAGCATAGTGCCTGGCACATAGTAGGTATTTAATAAATGTTAATTGAATTGAACAGAACAAAAGTCCAAGTAACCAAAAAGGAATGGGAGGACACATACATACAAAGTGGATATGAATAGGCTGAAGCATAGTCCCAAAGATGACATAATTGTGAGAAATGACATACAGTGCTTCACTGAGGACATGCATGACTAGAAATGGGGTGATCATGTAACAAGAACATGAGACGACAGTCTGATTGCTGAATCATGTGCCCACTATATGAAAAAAGCCAAAGGAAGGCCTCTTTTACACTCTTCCATGTGTGTAGAATAGTTTTTCAACAGCATATTTACAAAAAGACATGTCCAGGAGTCATATGGGCTGAGAAAATGTGTCTAGGCAGTGCTGGTGGAGGGCG
Organism: Phalanger gymnotis; assembly: GCA_028646595.1. NCBI lineage: Eukaryota > Metazoa > Chordata > Mammalia > Diprotodontia > Phalangeridae > Phalanger > Phalanger gymnotis. Next base: position 40,770,353 of record CM053623.1, on the reverse strand, counting down.
TAGTGATGTGAACGGAAGCAGATGAGGCCATAGATCTCTCTAAGCATCCCAGTAAATGGTTACTTGGCCCAGCCACTGTAGATAACAGCCCATGGAAATGATAAAGACCTGGTCAGGTCAGGATCAGAGAGCAGAGAGCTAATAGGGCAATAGGGAGGAAAGGAGATCATTAGGAAACTACAAAGTCAAGCTCAGCACAGTTGGTGAGACAAGATACAAGGATGCTTAGGAATTATTGACTGGCCCTGTCCATGAGCATCCAACCATGTCTCATCTCCTGAGATAAATGGTATAGGAATAGGGTGACATTTTTTGCTCTCTTATTCCAATGCCCTCTGAATGAACAGGGGGATGTCTTTGAAGATGAGAGGCGTGGAGGTAAAGTTCCCAAGGACTTCCACGGGGAAATGGGGAACCGGACTTGGATGATTGTCGCTCCATCTTTTCTTGTCCTTATTAATCTGAAAGTCCTTGTGTGACATCTGGCAACTAAATTCTCCTCTCTGTTTGAGGCTGAACAGCAGAAAGATTCTATACTTTGCGAGAATTATTTAAGATAAAGCTTTCCTGCAAGTGACTGGGTCTTAGTTATTGTACTTCTGCCCAGGGTAGAATTCCACAAATGTCTCTATTTGAACTCCCAGGGAAGGGAATAAAATCAATACCAATTGGAGTGGGCATAAACTTTTAACAAGTTTTTTTTCTTCATTTACTTATTTTCAGTTTGTTGGGGATTTTTTTAAACTAGGCATTATTCATTTTATTTTCCCAGGATTAGTGATTGTCATGCATTCATTTATGATTCTTTTTAAATTAATTTTAACTTATGTATAAAATGGAAAAAAGAACATTTTCATGTACACAGCAGAACAGAAAAGAAGATTCAATATAAAACAATAAATTTCCATTTCATGAAAACCTATGTAATAAATCCTTTGTGTTGGTTGCTTTTCTGTGTTTCCTTCTAGGCTTTCTTTTATTCTTTGCTGTGCACTTTTTCTTTTCTTTTTTTCTTTCCACTTATGATTTAACAAACTTGAATGAGGCTTTACTACCCGCCAAGAACTCGGCTAGGCACTGAAGGAAATACAAACTTGGGCAAGATATAGACTCTGTCCTCAAGGAGCTTACACTTTAATTGAGGGAGAAAGCGCATGAAATAAAGTTCATCTGAGGGTAGATGGAAAGCCCTAGAAATCCTAAAGTTCAGTAGCAGGATGGATGGCAAGGCCCAGGGGTCCTTGGGTCACATTATTGTTATGTTATTTTTCAGTCATGTCCAACTCTTTGTGACCCCATTTGAGGTTTTCTTGGCAAAGATACTGGAGTAGTTTGCCCTTTCCTTCTCTAGTTCATTTTACAGATGAAGAAACTGAGGCAGAACAGGATTAAGTGGCTTGCCCAGGGTCACATAGATAGTAAGTGTCTGAGATTGGATGTGAACTCAAGTTTTCACGACTCCAGGCCTAGTGCTTTATCCACTGCACCACCTAACTGCGCTAGGTCACACTCATGGGTCAGATAACAAGGTTGGAGGTCCGGAGGACATAGAAGCAGGTAAGGCCTGGAGGAATTTCAGAGGCAGTGGTAGGGCAGCCTAGTGTCCTTCATGTCAATAAGAGTCCAATTGTTGACTTTCATATCATTCAAGATATCTGAGTAATCAAGCACCAACAGGGTGATGGTGGCAGGTTTTCTGGCTGCAGAATAACCAGAATGGTTCTGCTGGAGTAATGGGTGAAGGGAGAAGGGCAATAAGTGGGAGCTCCTCTGCTTGGGATTCCAAGATGGATTCTGGGATGGCCAGGGCTGGGGACTGGGGGGAGGGTATCCCTCATTGGTAGAGGGATAGCATTGCAACAGGTAGAGATGGGGATGCTAGGAGGATGGACATGAATATGGGCACAAACAAAAGGCATGGAGGTGGAAGAATGTGGAGTGGTTGGGGAATAGGAAACATGCAAATTTGGCTGAAACAAAGAGTACATAAAGTAGAGGTAATGTGAGATCAGGTTAGAAGAAATGATTTTGTAGGGTCTTAAAATGCCAAACTAAGGAATTTAGACTTTATAGGTTTCTGACGTTTAATTCCTTGGTTATTATTTTTAGCATTCTGAGGCCTAGAAAATTATAGGCATCAAGGATTCCTTAATATCTAGGTGTCACAAAAGGGGAAAATGAATAAAATAGTGAAATAAAATGAATAAAAGGTGGAGGCTAACAACCTCCCCTCCTGCCACCTTAGCACCCTGGAGCTCATCCCCTCCCATCTCTTTCAGTACTTTTCTCTGTTGATCATTTCTTTGTGTTCTAATCTCCCCCTTTCTCCTCTCCCTCCTCCTTCTCTCTCTTTTTCTTTCTCTCTCTCTCCTCTCTCTCTCTCCCTCCCTCCTTCTCTCTCTCCTTTCTCCCACCCCCACCTCTCTCTCTCAGAAATAGTCTCTCATGCCAAAGATAATGACCAGCCCTCAGTCTTCATTCCCATTGAACTAATATTTAAGGGGATAGGAGATGCCCAAACATCTGGAGCCTGAAGTTGGACCCTATGGCAAGTGTGGAAGCATTATTCTTTCTGCTTTTTATCAGAAAAACAGTAAGGCCTGAGCCACTGATTGTCCATACCCCAGGTCTCTTGTCATTAGGGCTGCACCCAGGATCAGAGACCTCTTTCTCCAGCAATAGGACCTTGGGTATGAGGCCCGTTGAAGAGGCCAGGGTTCCTTCCATGCCTTGGTTATTTGTTGACTTTACCTCCTATTAAATCTCTCACTATTTTGGTGATGAGGTAAAGGAACTAAATGTGAATGCGAGTTCATTTAGGCTGCTGGATACCCAATCGCGAGGTATTTACTAACATCGATATGCTCCTTCCCAATGTCTTTTTTTCCTCTGGTGTTTAAGAGACTTCTTTCCATCATTGCAGGGCTCTTGAAGAAGAGAATACCAGTATAAATAGTATTTATGATAATAATAGCTAACATAACAGAGGCAGCTAGGTGGCACCATAGTGCATAGAGTGCCAGGCTTAAAGTCAGGAAGACTCATTTTTCTTAGTTCAAATCTGACCTTAGACACTTACTAGCTGTGTGACCCTGGGCAAGTCACATTTGCCCCTAGCAGGTCTGCCTGCTTCCAAATGTCCTTTCTTAGGCTTGACTCTATAATTAACCAGTTTAGTATGTATTATCTTCCACTGCTGGAGCCCCCTTACCCTATCAATGAGCGTTCCCTGCCAAATCTCAAACCTCCATATTTCCTTCTTCTTTCCATTCACAGGGCCAGCTTCCTAGGGCAGGCCTTCATTCTCATCGAGACAATGGTAGTGGTCTTCTACGAGGTCTCCCTGCTTCCAAACTCTCCCTTCTCAAATTCATCTTCCGTGCAGCTACCAAATTAATCTTCCTACAGAACAGGTCAGACCACTGCATTTCCCTGCTTTTGACCCTTCAGTGACTCTCTTTAGTTCTGCATATCTAGTTCATCTCTCTGTCAGGAGGGGTGTAGGATGTCTCTTTATTAGTCTCTGAAAACCATCGTGGGTCATCGAATTGAGCATAGGTTGCCTCTGGGCTAAATAATGGCGGATGTTTCTGCAGCTCTTTAAGTTTTGCAAAGAGCTTTATATACATTATCACATTTGATTGGGAAGGTAGTGTTTTTATTCTTCCTGTTTCGCAGCGGAGGATACTGAGGCTCAGAAAGGTCAAAGGTCACACATTTTAAGAAGTGTCTGAGGACGGATTCGACTCCAGCTTCTCCTGACTCCAATCTTAGCTCTTTTTCCACCTTCCACTATAATACGCTCCTTGCTAAATTTCAGTCTCCTCAGTTTGGCCCTTAGAGACGTCCACAACACGACTCTGGTCTTCTCCAGGCTTGCTTCTCATTACTCTGTTTCGTGGATTTTGTGCTCCAGCCAAACCATCCTTTTCTTTTGCTGTTTCTCCTTTGTTGCTCCTGTCATTCTGTCTCTGAAGGTTTTTGGTTTGGGGGGGACACGCTTTGTTAATCTTAAAAGGATTTAGAATGCGAGTTGTCATTATTAATCTCACGTGGTTGGCACATCCCCCAATATAGATTGTAGTATTTTTTGAAAGAACTGTTTTCATCTTTATAACCCCCACCTCCAGCTAGGTGGTGCAGCAGATAGAGTGCCGGGGCCAGAGTCGGGAAGACCTGAGTTCAAATTCAGCCTCAGACTCTTACTAGCTGTGTGACCCTGGGCAAATCACTTAACTCTATTTGCCTCAGTTTCCCCATCTGTCAAACGAACTGGAGAAGGAAATGGCAAACCACTCCAGTATCTCTGCCAAGAAAACCCCAAATGGTGTCACAAAGGGTAGGACAACAACCACAACATCCTTACCCCCTTTTCCTCTTCTTCGATCTTCTAGCACAGTGCATTCTACATACTAATCACTTAGGACATGTTTATGAAATTTGATAGGACAGGCAGGAGGAGGAGGGGAGGTGGGAGAAGGTAACCATGTTATTACTTTCCTGTTGTTGGAAGGATGAGACAAAGACATTCTTCAGGTAGTAGTTAATAACTTTGGCCTGTAGGGTAAGATGAGGTGATGGCAATAATATTAAAACAACATGATTAATCCCTGACTTTAATAATGAATTCGCAGCAGATCCGGCTGAGTTCCAAAAACAAAGCAGCAATGACTTACATCTCTACAGCATTATTTACTTTTCAAGCCTGCATTGATTTTCTCTCCCCTGGGCTGGGGCAGCCCTTGGCCTTTACCTACAATATGATTTAGCTCCTTGGTAGGCACTGTCTTCTCTCTTTGCCTTCTATTTCATGTATGCTAATCTTGGCTCCCTAATTAAACTAGAGGCAGGCCCTGGACATCTACTCTGCACCATGCTTTGTAGTACATTGGCGAGGGAGTGTGTAGTAACAGACAGAGTGAGGGGTCAGAAGGGCCTGGGTTGGAATCCTGCCTCAGTTCCTTAATGGCTAAGTGACCCTAAGTAAGCACTTAATATCCATCACCCTTAGAATCCTAGCCTGTAAAATGTGGGTTAATGATAGCACTTACCTCACAGGGTTATTTTGAGGATAAAATGAGATTTCATATATATATATGTATAATATATATATACATACACATGTATGTATGTATATATATATATATACATACAGAGAGAGAGAGAGCATTATGTAAACCTGAAAGTACAATAGTACAATATGCCAATTATTACTATTACAGGGCTGAGGGCATGCCAATTCTAAATAACTACTGTTCGGTTGGGGGATTTATAGATATTAACTCATATTATCTCACCAAAAATGCTGTGAGGTAAGTATGTCCGTTTTATGGCTGAACTGAGGTACAGAGAAGTTGGGATTTATTTTTAAAAATTAAACTGTATTTAAAAAAAACCAAACATTTGTTTTCTTTCCCTTTTACCTTCCTTCCATGCTGCTGAAAAAGAAAGAAAAAGAAAACCCTTGTAAGAAATACACATAATTAAGCAACATTCCCATATTGGCCATCTCAGAAAAAGTGCGTGCCTTGTTCTGCATAGTTAGTTCATCACTTTTGTCAGCAGGAGGGTAGTATGCCTCATTATTCATCCTCTGGAATCATGGGTTGGTCAGTGCATTGAGCATAAATGACTTATTTACAGTTGAACAGGGAGTTAGTGTCAGCACCAAGATCAGAACCAGGGATCCATCTCCTGACTCCAAGCCCGGAGTTCCTCTCACTAATTTTGGGTCATTTGAGCTTGAGATGGCCACAAGGCATCTCAGGTTGTCCTACAGGGTCCCCTACATAGAGGGAGATTTGGAATAAGAGGGATCAGAGATGAGAGATTTCCCTCAAATTTACACCATCTCTGCTTGCAGGAGCCTCAATTGTCTCCTTTTGTCTTGATCAGTACAGAAATAAAATCCCCATAGCCACTAACCCAGTTATACCTTTATCCCTTTCCTATATTGAGGAGCCACTTAGGCTGGACTTGTAGATAGGTTACTGTTCATGGATCCATTATTTTTATTAATGTTTTTGGTCTACTTGTGCTATACAACTTTGTTTATTCGCAGATTCTTTGAGCTGGAAGGTCGAGGCCATTGAGTAGGACTAATAATCTCTCCTACTTTTTCTATTCGGGTCAATTCACAGATTCTGCTTGAATCAGATTTAGAGCTAGGAGAGCCCTCAGAAGCCAGCTAGCCCAATCCCTCTTACTGTAGCAGGGAACTGAAGCTCATGGAGGTGTGAAGTGATGTTTTTCAATCATGTCCTATTCTTCATGACCGCATTTGAGGTTTTCTTGGCAAGGATACCAGAATGGTTTGTCATTTTGTTTTCCAGCTTATTTTATAGATGAGGAAACTGAGGCAAACAGGGGTAAGTGACTTGCTTAGGGTCATATGGCTCATAAACGCCTGAAGCTGGATTTGAATTCATGAAAATGAGTCCTCCTGACTTCAAGCCCAGCACTCTGTCTGCTGCGAGGTCACATAGCTAGTAAGGAACTGAGGTGGGATTTGAACCCATGGTCTCTGACTCCAGACACAATGTTCTTTCCAGTGTATCACCCTCATTTCAGTGGCAGAGAACTCACTGCTTTCCAAGGCAACCTATTCCACATTTTCACAGCTCCAATTATAGGAAGAATTTCCTTTTACCTAGAGTCAAAATTTGCACTTCAGCCCCTTCTAACCATTGCTACTGCGGGGCCAAGCAGAGTCAATCCAATCCCTTTTCCAATGAGAGTCCTTCGAATACTTGAAGAGAGTTCTCATGCTGCTGCTCCTACCACTTTCAACATCTTTCTCTCCCAAAGCTTCTTTCCTCCCGGGGGCTGCCATGTTGCCCAGTGGATGGTGTTTTGGGACTTGAAGTCAGAAAGATCTGGGTTCATACTCCAACTTTGCACTTGCCTTGCAGAGCTCTTGCAAGGTTTAGATTAGATGAAATATCTCAAGTACTTCACAAAGCATAAAGCCTATCTAAATGCTACCACTATTATTTTTCAGAATAAATACTCCCAATTCTTTTAGGTGGCAGCATAGTTTCTCATTCTTGTTCAACCTCTCTCTCCTTTAAAAAACAATAATTGGAGGATCACTTGTAATCATAGATTTAGAATTAGAATCAGCCTTAGAGATCACCCCTACTCCTTATTTTACAGATGAGGAAACTGAGGCCCCCCCAAAGGATAAGTGATTTGCCTGTGGTCACACAACTAGGATATTGCAGAACCACAACTCAGCTCTTCTGACTCCAGAGTCAATTGAGGCTGCAGCAGACTTATTTTTGATGATTTATTGGGGATAATAAGACAATGTGTCAGTCATATATGTTTTAATGAATGATCTAGCCCAGAAAGGCTTAAAAATCAGTTCTAACCACCTAGATCTCGGCTGCTTCATTTCATTTCCCAAATATGCTCCATTTTGCTGATTTATTTGAAGATGGCACACTTTAAGAAGCTAGGGTCTCAACTGGATTTGTTTTTAGTTAGTTTAATTTCCTCTTTGACATGCAGTTATATCCATTAAAGATGTGTTCCAAATCTGCTTTCAATGGCATATTGTTAGTAACATTATTCTTAAAATAAGTGTCTCTGTCTTTGATTTTAATTCCCGTAGGGCAGGGAACCAGGTTTATATAGCTCCCTTTGATCATTTTCATTGTGCCCAACAGAATTAGATACTTAATAAGTACTTTTTTTTGGTGCAGATTATGACTTTGGTAATTAGAGAAAGAACTGTTGGCCAAAAGCCACCAGTGTTATAGTGCATGATACGGAGGGAAGCTGGTTGGAGAACCGTCCATCTACTTATGCCACAAGAGGGATTGGAGTCTCCTTCAGACTCCCTGCGCCCCCTGTGGAAATAGTAGTTTTCAGCAAATAATAGTATAAAAATTGAAGAGCAAAGGAAGAGGGCAGTAGGGATGGAGTGTGGAGGAAGAAAAATGATAAGATACAAATTAGGTTGGATAAGATGGCTGCTGAGGATCCTCCCAATTCAAATCCTGTGATTCTATGAATTAGGGTAGACAGACAGAGTATGAGTTTATTAAGTGCTAATTATGTACCAGGCACTGTGCTAGGCCTCCAGGTATTTTCACTGGTGGTTGTTTGTCCTTCATTCTTAAAGAGGACCAATGACATCACAAGGGTGATATCTTGACTTGCCAATGAATTGGATTTAAGTGAGGTAGAGCTAGGCAAAGTCATCAGCCTCACTCTCTCTTCCAAAGTCTTCAAAGTCCAGTGGCAAGACCTAAGTCAAGATGATTGGTGATGGCCCCTTTCACTGGCTACGCCTAGAACTTTCTACCTTCTCATCTTTGACTCTAGGCTTCTTTCAAGTCTCAGCTAAAGTCCTACCTTCTGCATGAAGTCTTTATCCTTCATTTCAGTTTTATCTGAAACTATCTCCATTTTGGTCTGTCTATATCTTGTTTGTACATAGCTGTTTGCAGGTTGTCTCTCCTTTTAGACTGTAAGATCCTTGAGAGGAGGATTTTATTTCGTTTTGTTTTTTAATATTTCTTTGTATCCCCAGAGCTTAGCGTCGTGCCTTGCATATGGTGGGTGCTTAATGAATGCTTGTTGTCTTGACTTGGGAATACAAATATAAGCAAGCTAGACAATCCCTGCCCTTAAATAGCTTATTTTCCAGTGGGCAAAGGTAGAATGACTAGGATTGGATGACAACAGGAAAAAAATCTCTACCATTTAACATTTCTGTTCTTTCCTTAAATGGCGTTTTAACCTGGTAAAAGGATGGACATGTCCTTGGTTATTGAGGAATCTGACTTTTCCTCTGCACTCTTTTTTTCTTCATTTTGCTGACTTGTCATTCAGTTGGGAGGCTAGCTTGGGAGGTTCTCTGGACTGGGCTGTGAGGGTCTGGGTTTGAACCTTGGCTTGTCACTGCCTGCGTGATCTTGGGAAAGTCACAGCCTCTCTGGGCTTTAGTTTCCTTACATGTAATAAAAACAACAACAATCTTAAGAGTAATAGTGATAATAATACCAACTTTTATATAGCACTTTAAGGTCAGCAAAGTGTTTTAGGTAGGTTACTCCATTTGGTCCCCACAACAGCACATGTGAATAGGAATTGGGCTCTTAGATGTTGGGACGTTCATTTCCCTCTGGATAGATGGTCTTAGATATTATATAAGCATACAATACAATTCAGCATTTATAAAACACTGATATACCAGGCATCTGATTTTCAAAAGATAAAAATTTAAATTCCTGCCCTCAAGGTGCATGTATTCTACAGTAAAAAATATTGCATTTTCATTGGTTTTCATTCTTTTCTCCTACTTAAACCTCTTTAGAATTGCTTCTGATTCCTAATTTTCTGTTCAATCCTTTTGTCTGTCTCCTTCTTCCTTCCTTCCTTCCTTCCTTCCTTC
>CM053623.1:40738276-40760450 GCA_028646595.1 Phalanger gymnotis | reverse complement strand
GGTTTTAAGAAAACCTTTCAAATTCTATTAGAAAATACCTCCATGTACCCAGTACTCTATACCTGAAATGTCTACCTCCCTAGCCCTGCTTCATAGAATCACCCTCTTCCTTCAAGATACAGTTCAAGTGTCGCTATCTACATTAAGCCTTTCCTGACACCACCCCCCAACAGCTGCTGCCCATTCTCCGAAAATATTCTGCATTTATTTGTATTTATTTTCTTCATAATTATTCTGTATATATTTATTTCTATGTTTCTTCAGATTTTTTTGTATTATTTCATTTTCTTTGCATAGTATCTGACACCTAGTAGGTGCTTAATAGATGCTTGTTGATCTAGTGACTTTAAGATGCTAAACTAAGCTCTTACATTCTTCCAATGGTGACATTTTTATCTAAACTTCAGCAAAGTCTCCTGAACAAACAGGGCCAAAAATCCCTGTGACACACTTCCTTAACTGTAAAAGTTCTTTTTTAAACAAAGTACATGTTTACTACTAGGCACTTAAATGGGCAAGCAGAATCTCCAGAGGTTACTCCAGACAATTAAAATTCCACCATGTTGGCACCAGCCTCAGGAAAGATTTCAATAGAGGAAATAATCTTTGGCTGAGAAATTATGACCTGGAGCCTCTGAAATCAAGGTCTCTGGAAAACTGCAGGCAGGAAAGTCCTGTGGATGGCATCCCCCCTCTTGGCAAGGCCCTCTGAAATTAAAATCAAATGCTGCCTCATCAGGCAAGTTCCAAGCCATTTCATAAGAGTACAGTCATAACTCAACTTCAGTCAAACAATGTAAGATTTAATGGGGCCCGGGGAAGAGTTCTAGAAAGTTCCCCCTCCTTTTGTTCCTCAGAACACCCCCTCTCAAGCAAAGGTTATTATTTTTTTCCTCCTTCAGTTACTGAGTAGGAGTTGAATATCTGAGCATGAGGAAAGGTACGGGACAATTTCATGTTCCAGAAAAGGAATAAAAGCAATGATGTAACCCATGCATAGTTCTGAGTACAAGATATGCAACTGCATTTATTTCTGTGATTTCATTCCTTAGTAATGAGGGTCTAAGGGCAAGGGAAAATCCATATGGGGGAAATACGGGCCAATGGGAAGAACATCAGATTTGGATCCCAAGACCTGGCTTCAAATCCCAGCTCTGCCTCTTACTATCTGTGAGACTTTGGGATTTCATGAAGCCTCAATTTCCTCATCTATAAAAATAAAGTTGGACCGGATAACCTTTTAAGCTCTAAAATCTATGGATGCTATGATAAATAAAATATAGACAAGCTTCTTTTTCTTTTTTACTATGTATATGCAACTGTCTGTATTACTTGATGTTTAAGTTCAGAATAAACATTTAATATGGAAATACGTTTTACATGATTGCACATATATAAGCTACATCAAAATGTTTACCTTTTTAGGGAGGAGGAAGGGAGAAAAATTTGGAACTCAAAAAAATGTTTAAATGAATATTAAAAATTGTCTTTGCATGTAATTGGAAAAAATAAAATACTATTTAATATAAAAAGAATATTGTTTGGAGAGAGCATGGTACAATAAAGAGATAAAAAATTTAAATAATAAAATACAAAATAAATAATTTGGGGGTAGCATGGTATAATAAAGAGATTAAGAAAGTTAAAACAATAAAAATAAAAATAAACAGATATAGTTCAGAGGGAAGCTGATACACTAAAGAATGTCTGGCCATACCAATAAGTTATTGTGCATCTAGATAAGACATTTCCTCTCTCTTTGTGGCTCATGGTTTCCAGTTGCAAAATAGGACTGTGTTTTTTGACACTATGTCTCATCAGTGCTATGGAGAGAGGGGAGTGAATGATCTTAAAACTTCTCAGAGATCCACAAAAGCAGGTTGCCACATAAATGGATACACAGTAATGAGTGTCACTGTATCCTCTCCATTTGAGGATATGTGACTAGGTACACGACCTGTGACCCAAACATATCCAGGTTACTAAATACTCTTCACCCAGGAAGGCTATTCTCTGCTTTAAAGGCTATAAATTCTCAGTGGACGTCACCTACCTGTCTTTCATAGGCAAGTGTCCCTAATTGTGGTGTAGATTAAACTGTAGTGTGTAGTGTAGATTGAATTATAGTGCAAATTTTTTAAAAGGCTTACGACATTGTCTTTGAAAACCTTAGTTAGAAATAACCTGGATAGTTTTAATGAAGATTAAATGTTTGTTTGGGTAGCTGAAAGTGGCCAAGAGGTCATTTCAGTCATGTCTGACTCTGCATGACTAGCAGCTCTGCTGTGAGGGCTTGTAGAGCCTTTTTCAGGGCTGCTCATCCACGTTTGGTGCATACCTTCACCCAACTCTCACCTGTGGCCCCAAGAATGTGTAGCATGTGCAGCGGCCACACCCTGGTAAACCATTTTTGCAGATGGGCTAAACCAAGTTGAAAGTAACTTATGGACCTCAAACCTATTTATAGGTTAGTATATCTAGCCCAGTCTTGTGAAGACTTCCTCCAGTAGAGTAGGCAGATGAGAAAGAACAATTTGTTCCAATGGCCATGAAGGTGGCTGAAGGAGGCAATGTGGCGTGCTTAGAGCTTGGTCAGACATCGAAGACTCCAGGGTCATCCACTGTAATCCAGACCATCGCTGGTTGCCTTGACTTTTGTCCTTCTGCTGAACTTTGATGACTCTGAGGTGAGGCTGACAACTTTGTGCAACTCTGCCTCACTTATATCTAATTTATACAGGAGTCAAGACATCATCCCATGATGTCATTGGGCCTCAAAAATGAAAGACAAAGAACAGCAAGACGATGGAATGTTTGATGGTATGCTGGAAATCATCATTTTCCCACTGGTAAAATGTGGAGTAAATCATAAGAACAAGATCTGGTCAGGACCTTAGAGATCCTATAGTCCACCCCCTTCCCCCGACCATGTACACACAGATGAGGAAACTAGAATATAGAGAAGTAGATGTTATAAGTAGGTTGACCAAGTAGTCCATAGGTATTAATTAACAGAGCCAGGTTTTGAACCTAGATCCCTTGACTCTACAAACAGTGTTCATTCCAAGACAACACACTTCTGAAAAAATAATTCAGTCGAGCATCAGAATAGCTCTATTCTAGGTATAGCTATTCCACTAGTTGGTTGTTCAACCTGGGATGATTCACAAATAGTTTTGCATTTTCAGTTCTCTCATAAGCAATGCAGTGAACTTGACTGGCTAAACTCTAGAATGTTTTATTAAAAGGATGCTTAGTTAATAACTAGAATGGGAAGTAACAGTCATAAATAGTCAGCATGACTTCATCGAGAACAGGTCATGCCACGGGTGGACCCAAGATGGCAGCTGGAAAGCAGGGGCTTGCTTAAGCTCTCCCCCAAATCCCTCCAAACACCTGTAAAAATGGCTCTGAACAAATTCTAGAGCTGCAGAACCCACAAAATAACAGAGGGAAGCAGGGCTTCAGCCCAGGGAAGCCTGGATGGTCACTGGAAAGGGTCTATCACACAGAGCTAGAAGCGGAGCACAGCGTAGCGCAGCGTGGACCATGCCAGGACCAACCAGACTGGGAGCTGGGCAGAACAGGCCATAGCACCCTGAATCAATCAGTGAGCTGTGGCAGTTACCAGACTTCTCAACCCACAAATGCCAAAGACAACAGAGAAGGTTAACGGGGAAAACTGCTGAATCGGAGTGAAAGGAGTGTGCCGTGGGCCCCAGCCTTGGGGGCATGGAAGTGGTGCAGCTCTGGGGCTGCTTCCAGAGTTCCAGCTACAGTTGTTTCTGGCCCCAGGCCCACCCAGTGGGAGGAATTAAACAGTAGATCAGAGAGGGAGTGCAGAGCCTACTTGGATCTGGGTCGCAGTCCAGGTTGGTGGTTCTTGGGGGAGGAATAGTGCTGGTGTGGCAGAGCTTGCTGTGTAGAAATAGTTCTGAAAACAGCAGCACAGTCCCTAAAGGTTGAGACAAAGTACTCTCTACTCTATAAGCAGTCATACCCTGATGAAAAACTCAAGGGTCAAGTAGTTGGCTGGGAACACGAACAGGCAGTGAAAATGGACTCAGATTCAAACTCAGACTCAGATTCAGACTCAGACTTTGGAATCTTTTTTTGGTGTCAAATAAGATCAAAACATACAGCCAGAAGAAGTCGACAAAATCAAAGAGCCTACATCAATAGCCTCCAAGAAAGACATGAATTGGTCTCAGGCATGGAAGAGCTCAAAAAGGATTTGGAAAAGCAAGTGAGAGAAGTAGAGGAAAAATTGGGAAGAGAAATGAGAGTCATGTAAGAAAATCATGAAAAACAAGTCAATGGCTTGCTAAAGGAGACCCAAAAAATACTGATGAAAATAACACCTTAAAAAATAGACTGACTTAAATGGCAGAAGAACTCCAAAAAGCCAATGAGGAGAAGAATGCCTTGAAAGGCAGAATTAGTCAAATGGAAAAGGAGATCCAAAAGACCAATGAAGAAAATGCTACCTTAAAAGTTAGATTGGAGCAAGAGGAAGCTAGTGACTTTATAAGAAATCAAGATATTATAAACCAGAACCAAAGGAATGAAAAGATGGGAGATGATGTGAATTATCTCATTGAAAAAACCACTGACCTGGAGAATAGATCCAGGAGAGATAATTTAAAAAATTATTGGACTATCTGAAAGCTATGATCAAAAAAAGAGCCTAGACATCATCTTTCAAGAAATTATCAAGGAAAATTGCCCTGATATTCTGGAGCCAGAGGGTAAAATAGAAATTGAAAGAATGCACCAATTGCCTCTTGAAAAAGATCCTAAAAAGAAAACTCCTAGGAATATTGTCACCAAATTCCAGAGCTCCCAGATCAAGGAGAAAATACTGCGAGCAGCCAGAAAAAAACAATTTGAGTACTGTGGAAACACAATCAGGATAACATAAGATCTACCAGCTTCCACATTAAGGGATCAAAGAGCTTGGAATATGATATTCGGGAGGTCAAAGGAGTTAGGATTAAAACCAAGAATCACCTACCCAGCAAAACTGAGTATAATGCTCAAAGGCAAAATATGGATTTTCAATAAAATAGAGGACTTTCAACCTTTCTCAGTGGAAAGACCAGAGCTGAATAGAAAATTTGACTTTCAAACACAAGAATCAAGAGGAGCACAAAAAGGTAAACAAAAAAGAGAAATCATAAGGGAATTACTAAAATGGAAGTGTTTCGCTTACATTCCTACATGGAAAGATGATGTATGTAATACATGAGACCTTTCTCAGTATTAGGTAGTTGAAGGGAATATACATATATACATAAACACACACACATACATACATACATACATACATATATGTGTGTATACATATATATAGACAGAGGGCACAGGGTGAGTTGAATATGAAGGGATGATATCTAAAAAAAAATAAAATAAAATTAAGGGATGAGAGAGGAATATATTGAGAGAGGGAGAAAGGGAGAGATAGAATGGGGTAAATTATCTCACATAAAAGTGTCAAGAAAAAGCAGTTCATTGGAGGGGAAGAAGGGGCAGCTGAGGGGGAATGAGTGAATCTTGCTCTTATAGGATTCAACTTGAGGAGGGAATAACATACACACTCAATTGGGTATCTTACTCCACATGAAAGTAGGGGGAAGGGGATAAAAATGTGGGACAATAGAAGGGAGGGCAGATAGGAGGAAGAAGTAATCAAAAGCATACACTTTTGAAAAGGGACAGGGTCAAGGGAGAAAATTGAATAAAGGGGGACAGGATAGGATGGAGGGAAATATAGTTAGTCTATCACAAGATGACTATTTATGGGAGTGTTTTGCATAATGATACATGTGTGACCTATGTTGAATTGCTTGCCTTCTTAGGGAGAGTGGGTGGGGAGGGAAGAGGAGAGAGAATTTGGAACTCAAAATTTTAAAATAGATGTTCAAAAAAAGAGTTGTTTTTGTATGCAACTGGGAAATAAGATATACAGGCAATAGGGCATAGAAATCTATCTTGCCCTACAAGAAAGTAAGGGGAAAAGGAATGGGGGGGTAGGGGAAGTGGGATAACAGAAGGGAGGACTGACTAGGGAATGGGGCGATCAGAATATATGCCATCTTGGAGTGGGGGGGAGAGCAGAAATGGGGAGAAAATTTGTAACTCAAAATCTTGTGGAAATCAATGCTGAAAACTAAAAAAAAATATTAAATAATAATGTATAGAAAAAGTCTTTAAAAAAAAGAACAGGTCATGCCAGACTAATTTTATTTCATTTTTTTGAGAATATGGATAAGCCAATTGATCAAAATGTCTCACCTGGTACATTTTTTTTTAAAAGGGAAGGGACTTTTCTGTCTACCACAATGTGAATGAGAAAAACTGAGTAGTAACTAATGTTGATTCTGGAGAAGAAATGAAGAAGTTCCTTTCCTTTTTCTGGAGAGAGGCTGGAGATCACTGGGTGCAGAGGGTTGTATATACACTGTCAGATACAGCTGTTATGTTGGTTGGTTTTGCTTAATCATCTCTCTTTGTTACAAAGAGGGGTTCATTTGGATGGAGGAGATGTATCCAGAAAAAATTGTGATGGAAAAACAAAAGGCATCAATAAATGTTTTTAAAAGTTTCTTAAGATTTTAATTCCCGATGATATTTTCTAATGTGTTATTTGCCATTTTTCCTGTTAACTTGTTTATTAAACCTTGAGGAGGCCAGTTTTTATTTGATGGTATATTTCATGGTTGCACCCACCTCATTCAGAGGCAGCGTGCTATAGTTTATGGGTGAGGGAGGGAGAATCCTGTACATGGTCTTAGGGAATCTAGTTTTCGATCCCAGTTCTAGCACTTACTAGCTGTATGACAATAGACTAGTCTACAAGCCTCAGTCTCCTTCCTCGCATGGAAAAAGTGGTTAATATTTGCACCACCTATATCACAAGTTTGTTGTGGGGAAAGTACAATCAAAAGTTATATTTGTTTTCTCTCCTTTACAGATGCAAGATTCTCTGCAAGCTTGGAAATATAAAAACATATTAATTGGTTTCTTCATAAAATTGTTAGGTATATATTAAATTGCAGCAAGGGCCAATTTTTTTTTAAAGTACCACTTTCATAAATTGTTTATGTCCTTTTCTAAGTGTGTGTTGAGGGGCAGAGTAAGGCTTTGATAACAGATTAAGAAATTTTTGAAATTTACTGTGTTTGCAACAGTACCACTGAGGAGTTTTGAGTAACAAAATAATATGATCAAATGGATCCACAATGAAAATTAGACTGACAGAATTATGAATGATCGATTGGAGCTGTCAGAGACTCAGGTGGCAAAACCTCTTGGGAGACTGTCCCAACAGATCCAGGTGGATTCTAGTGAAATCCTCTATTAGGGTGGTAGCAGTGGGGATGAAGAGGAAAGGATGGGTTCAAGACAGAAATTACAGAGGTAAGAACTAAACAACCTAATCTTAAAGAATGAGTGGCTTAAAGAACAAATCATAGAAACTCAATAATTTCACCAAAGAGAATGTCAGTAATGAGACAACACATCAAAACCAGTAAAAAAAAAACAGCAAAAGCAGTGATCAGAGGAAAATTTATATCTCTAAATGCTTACATCAATGAAATAGAGAAAGAGCAGACTAATGAATTGGGTGTACAATTAAAAAAAAACCTAGAAAAAGAACAAACTAAAAATTCCCAATTAAACACTAAATCTTTCCTCTCTTAGTCAAAGTGTATATTTCGAGACATCTGTGTGGTCTGGAGTTCTCAATGAGAGCTGTTTTAGGATATCCATATATAAAGGAAGGAGAAAATTTCAAGAAGGCAGAGGACTAGGTTGTAAAATGCTACAAAGAAATCTTTTCTCTAGTGGAGAGAGAACTTTAGGTTGGTCACTAGTGGGTGAGCAGGGAATCTGAAAGAGTTAGCAGATTTGTCCTTGAATGATGCTAGGAAATCAAATAATCAAGTGTGTGTGTGTGTGTTTTAAAATGGACCACAAACCAAAAGTCATTATATTTCTAGCACGTAGTAAGACCTTAAATGTTTAAGTGAATGAAATAAACCTTTGATTTTCAGTAAATACATATGTACCTGAGGTGATAAAACATCGGTCTTTAATATCAGTGCCTAAATATATGCTCTTTACAATGATGGGCAGGGAAGACTGGTGAAGAAGTTAGTGCAGAGTAACCTGTTCTGCAGCATGGATCAGAGTAGATAAGACCATTACATTTCATGCATTTTGTTTACATCAGTTTATCTATCAATTACCTTGGGGAACAGTTGCTTAAATGCTCACAGGTTCATCTGTTGCACAATCATTCTGTCTACATTTGTTCATTTCTCCTTTCAGGTCTAAATCTAAGATTCTAACTAATAAGTATTTCACATGATTATACTAATTTACAAATGAGGAAACTGTGGTTTGGAGAAGTTATGTGACTTCCCTAAGGTTACATAATAAGTTGCAATTTATGGAGCAGGAAGAGAAAGGAGGATTTTAGCCTGGATCTCTCCTAGCCCCAGATTCACTGCTCTTTTCATTATATCCTTGTCCCCAAATATTCCCTCTTCATTCCCATCTCAGGAGCATGAAATGAAAGGAGGCCATCTTGAAAATATCCCATTCCTCTTGGATCTTTTTTATTCTTTCAAAATTTCTACTGGATCTTAAAAAGTGAGAGAGACGCTCAATGGTTTAATCTTCTCTCAAGAATAGAATTTCACTTCAACCAGAATTGCCAACATTCATTTCTCTCATGAAGATTTCCAGCAATTAAGCATTATACAAGGCAGTAATGACCGTATATAGCAATTTTGGGGGATTTCTTCTGTAAAAATTCTGTGTCAGTTGAGAGGCACTATGGTAGCCTAGTGGATAGAGTGCTAGACTGTGGAGTGCCAGGAAGTCTTGGTTTCAAACCCTACCTCTGATATTTAACTCCAATGGGCCTCTGTAAAATAGGGTTAGCAGGACCTGTAGTACCTGTCTCATAGGCTTTGTGTGAAGGATCAAATGAGATAATGTATATGAATAATGCCTTTTCAAATGCTAAATGACAGTTATCATATTGTTTGCCTTTCCTTAAGCTCACTTTGATAATGACATAATTAGTAGTTAAGTATACTGTGCTTTAGATAGGTAGGCAAGGGATCAAGGAAATACCCACTTCTTGTTTTTATTTCACCGTGTATATAAGGCTCAACCCTACCCCCCACCCATTGGTACAGGTGCATAGTTTGCAATCCTCATAGCTCTGGTGCTGAGAGTCACTATTGTTAGGACATTGTGGGTCTCTCTGCTGCCTGATTTTATTGCGTTATGGATGCCTTTATAATTTGTCTACTGTAAGTCAACTGGGTAAGGGTCATACTTCATCCTGTGCCTGGTGGGGTGACTACTATGAGTGCTGGATCTTAGTTAATAAAATGATGATAATAATTGGTCCCTTCCAGCTCTTAATGTATGATCCTCTGAACCATCCTACTGGCCCATTGTTCTTGGAACAAGGTTGGCTATTTTTAGGGCTGTGTAGGGCATCTAATCTAGTTTGTAATAAATTGTTACTACTTGAAATGGTGTGTATTGCCCAAAAGGCTTAGAAATGTGGAGGCAGAGGAAATGGTTTCAGATCCTACCTCTTCCAGTTATTACTTGTGTAACCTTGGGTAGGTTACCAACCTTTCTGGGCCTCAGTTTCCATATTTGTAAAATGAAATAGGTGGGCTAGATGACCTTCAAGTTCCATTCCGAAGTCTCAATCTGTGAGTTTAGTTAGTTCTGGAAATGCCTTTTAACAGTGCCATCAACAAACATTTACTCATGCATTTAATTCCAGGTGCAAAAAGGATTCGAATTAGAATTCCTTTGCCTGCTTTAATTTAACTTCAAGTCTCTAATCTCTCCTGGGGACATAATAAAAGTGCCTAAGGAAATGCAAAACAATGTCTAGGTCTCTTCTATAGCGCTTAGTATCTAGATTAGGGGTCTCTAACTCGTGTGTGTGTGTGTGTGTGTGTGTGTGTGTGTGTGTGTGTGTGTGTGTGTGTGTGTGTGTGTGTCCGTCCAGGACCCTCAAGGAAATCTGGTGAATCCTGTGGACTTCTCAGAATAATGGTTTCAAATGCACAAAATAAAAACAAGATACTGCACAGGAAACTAATTATATTAAAACCAAGTATATTGAATATTTTTTAAAAAATACGTTTTCTAGGTTAAAACCCCTTGATCAGGAGGCAGCAACCTGTGTGTAATGGGTAAAGACTTAGAATCAAGAAGACCGGGATTCAAATCCAAGCTCCTACTTTTCCTAGCTGCTTGACTCTGCACAGGTCGCTTAACCTATCTGCCTGGTCTGACTTAAAATGGGGGAGGTTGGACTTTATCACCTCCAAGAACCCTGTCAGGTCTCAGTCTTTCTAAGTACGCCTGCTAGGTCAAAGAGCAATGGGCAAATCCAAAGTGAGCCCTCGCCACCTGCCGCGCGGGGGGAGAAATCTGCGGCTGATGAAGCCGGGGCAGGCCCCTCCTCGCCCAGATTGCCCCACTCCCTGCCTCCTTCAGCCCCCTCCACGCCTCTGGCCGGCAGGGGGCATCACGAGTCCGGCTTCTGGGCCGCGCCAGGGGCTGGGGGCGAGCCAGCCCGCGTGCGCGCATGTGTGCGCAGTCTTGGGGGGAGACGACCGGGCCAGGAAGGGGTTAAATAGTTGGTGGAGCCTCCGCCGCCGCCGTCGCGGCGGCGACTCTACAGGGAAACCCAGCAGTGTGTGGAGGCGAGGGGCGCGAGCGAGCGGGCGAGCGAGCGGGCGGGCGGGCGAGCCCGTGGGATGCGGAGCCCGGGGGCCCGCGGCGGCGGCGGGAGGAGGAGGAGGGCGCACAATACCGCCGCGGGGAGCCGGGGCAGCAGCAGCCGGAGCAGCAGCAGCCGAGACAGCAGCAGCAACAGCAGCGGAGGCAGCGGCCGCAGCATCCCGGGCCGGAGCCGCCTGATGCGGACGGCGGGAGGAGCCGCAGCCGGAGCCGCAGCCCGAGCCCGAGCCATCTCCACCCCCGCCGCCGCTGCAGCCTCTCCCCGGCGCGGTGCCTGCGGCTGAGGCGGGCGGCAATGAGCAGGTCCGCGGCGCTGCTGCTGCTGCTCTGCCTGCTGGGCTGCAACGTGTGGAAAGCGGTGACCAAGACCTTGCGGGAGCCCCGGGCTCAAGGTCGGTGCGGGGCCGGGGGCCGGGGGGCGCTTTGTGCTGGCTGAGACACTGCGGAGGCGAGGCGGCTGCCGCCCAGAAGGGGGAGGGTCTGGGGGCTTCATTGTGTTCGCTGCGGCGAGGGCCGGGGTGCCCCAGGGGCAGATGCTCCCAGCGGGGGGAGGGGAGGGGAGGAGAACTGGAGGGGGGGGGAACCAGCTGCTGCTGTTGGCTGAATGGAGGACTCCTTGCATTGATCCGTGTGCGTGCACGCACACACAAGCACACCCATCCATCCCTTCCTTTGGGTTATTGAGAGGAGAAGGGATCTCACCTCCCTCTCCGCCCTCTCTCCCACCCTCCTCCTTGGTAAGCTTCGTTCCAGAAAGGTGGCCCGGGTGCTGGTGGGGGGGGAGTAGCTGGACGCCGGCCTCGGACTCTTTTGTTGGGTGCAGGCGACTGTTGGGATTGGAAGGATCACTGCTTTCCAGCCTCAAACCCTCCAGGGTTTCCCCTTTTCTATTTCCTGGGGAATGCTGAGGCGCACCCTTCGGCCCTGGACTCGGCTCCTGCAAGGATCTGTTCTGTTCCCGTCCCGCGCATCCCCCGCCTTTCCCCCCATCCCCGGTTGCTGCTGCTGCTATTGCTATAGGTTCCCCTGCTCTGTTGCACAGAATAAAGAGATCTGGCAGCTCTGGAAAGTTTCTAAGGTTTTTCCTTCCCCTTCTCCTTATCTGACATCTCTTCTGGTCCCTTCGTGACTCCTTGGAAGATGCAAGAATAAATATCTTTCCCCCTCTTCATCCGCCCCCGCCCCGGGTTTGGGGTGAAAAAAAAAAAGGAAAGACTTAACGAACTTTTAAAAAATTTGGCCTCTTTAAATTCTCTGCTTGCCCACTTCTGGGTTCAAGTGGTCGCCTCAGACAAATGATAAGCCCATCTTTTGTTTTTAAGGCTGGGATTTAGTTTGGGGAAATCCAGATGCGTCCTTTTGCATACCCCCTTTTGGAGGAGACTAACTCAGCTTTCCTGGGGCTACCCTTTGAAAAGAAAGTGTGGTTGGTGGCTCTGGCTGGAGTGTCAGACTCTTTCCCCAGGCCCCCAGATCTCACTTTCAGAGCAGCAGAGAGGAGTTTGTGCGAAGCAGAAACTCCTGGTGTGCTTTCAGCCTAGAGTAGCACCTGTTTTGGACAGGCAGACCAGCCACCCCTTATTGTGAGGTGGGAGATACGACCCCCTCCCAGGTTATTCCTGCAGGAAGATTGCATTTCTCTGCGGTCCCTGTGTGTGACAAGTCTTGGGGGGAGACGGGAAAGGGGGAGGGAGGGGGAAAGAGAGGGAGAATGAGAGCCAGCCCAGCTTTATTCAGCATTGCCTGGACTTAACATCTGAGAGCTTGTCTCTCCAATTTGTCACAGTGAGGCCCTGGGTATAATCTGCTGGTGTTATGTTGTTACTAAAGTGTATAATAGAGGCTGGCAATCTGAGCATGCTCTGTGTTACTTGGAACAGTCTCTTGCTTGATTCTTATCCACAGGTTATCAAATTAGGCTTCTTGTATAAATGGGTTAGGAATGTATGGGTGCAGGTAATTTGCTGGCAGATCAGAGGATCATAGATTTAGAGCTGAAAAGGGCCTCAGAGGTTATCTAGCTGGCCCTATTCAGCTTACAGCTGAGGAAATTGAGGCCAGGAGACACTAACTTCCTGGGCCAAGGTTATCCTGATAGCCACAGAGCACTGGCTTGGGATTCTCCAAGCTCAATGACTGAACTTCACCTGCACTTGTAATGACAGAACATGATTTGATCTGTCCAGGATTCTTTTAACTGCAGCTTGTCTTTCATTGTGACTTCATTATATTTTTAAGGACTTTAGATGTATTTGTACTAATTGGTCTTTTAGTAATTACCCAAGGTACTCCCTTTGAAAGGACAAAGAAAATATTCTCTTTGGCATTTGAAACAAGTGGATATAGAGAAAGAAATAGGTAAACAGTTTATAACAGGTGATTAAAGAATGGTAGCTGTTTGTTTTTTTAAATGAAGAATCCATTGTGAATTTCACATTGAGTGGGCTCTACCTCAGTCAAACTGAGACCTGTTAAAGACCTTAGCTTAAACAGGCCAAGGTCCCCCTCTGCATCCTTGGCTATCTCCAGTTGTCCTGATCCATATCTGGCCACTGGAACCAGAGAGCTCAGGAGGAGAAAGTGAGACTGGCAACTTTGCACACTTGAATCCAATTCACTTGCACGTCATGGCATCACCTCCCTGATGTCATGGTTGTCTTCAAGAACGAAAGACTAACAGCAAAGCACGTTTCAGAGATCTGATTCCTAGTAATCAAATTCCATGTGTAACAAAGTGCTCAGAAATTACATAATGATACAAAGTTCCTGAGGTGGTCTTTATATAATAACTTTGTAGATTTTCTGTTATGACATGTGTGTAGGGTTCATATCACAGATATCTTGGGATCCCAATGACTGAAATGGTTATGTGTTAGATAGGAACTATTAACTTGGCAAGTTTTCATTTCTGTTTCCCTACCCTTCCTTATTTAGGATAAATTCTTAAAGAGGAGGTTAAACACCACAGTTACACCAGGAACTACTGTCAAGAACAGTGTGATGACAGATGTTAAGCCATGGTGTCATTTTTTAAGGAAAGGGGAATTTCCAGTTTCACATCCTTAACCTACCAACCAAGGTGGAATGCTGTGATGGTAGTGGTCATATGGAGAACTGGATTTGAAGTCAGGAACACTAGGATTCAAACCCTACCCCTTCCAATGACTACCTGACTCATCTTGGTAGCCACTTGACCTTCTTTGTTCCATAGTTCCTCATCAGTAAAATGAAGGAATTAGACTAGAGAAATTCCCAGGTCCTTGTAGCACTGAATCTATGATCTTTGAAAACTGTTTTTGAACCTAAGTATTTAAAAAAGAAACAAAAGGTCTTTTTAAAAAAGAAGAGTGGGGCCTCAGACACTTGACACACTTACTAGCTGTGTAACCTTGGGCAAGTTACTTAACCCAAATTGCCCTCCCTTCCCCCCTCCAAAAAAAAGAATAAAAAAGAAAATTGAACCTCACCCTTTCTATAGCCTAATTTGAAGTACCTGAGACAGGATCTGAGACAGATTCAGAGACAGATAGACTGATGAATGGATGAGTAGGTGAGTGGATGGATGTCTGGGCTCTCAAGGCATAAGACTACATAACAAGTGGGTCAGCCTAAATGCACCACAGCATCAAGAAATTTTTTGGCAGAAGCCATTTTAGACAATTATTTATCTATTTTCATGGTGATAATTCTGTTTGTTTATCCCAGGGATGATATTGCTACAGGTCTTCTCTGCTCAGAAATGGAGTCTAACTTTGTTCTGCTTTGTATTGGGTCATAGATCATAGATTTAGACCTGGGAAGGAACCTTGATAGTGATTTAGTCTAACCTCATTTCACAAATATGGGAACTGAGGGTCAGAGAAACAAAGTGGCTTGCCACAGTTAGTAAGTATCAGAGCAGGGATTCCAACCCAGGTGCTCTGGCTCCAAACACAGCACTCTTTCCACTTCGTTATACTCCCTGTAACTTATGGTGAAGCTGGGGCATGCTTTACCTTTTGTTTTACAAGTTTCATCCAGGTGCTTTCATCAGAAGCACTCTAGAGATTTACCTTGGGTTAACCAACTTTCGAATTATATAAGCTCAGTTTCTGTGACCTTTTAAAATGAGAAGTCAGTACCCATTGGTGTCTGAGTTCCCTTATAGTCCTGTGTGTTAAGATCCCATGAAACGTAATAACTCATTCATTGTTTTTTGTTCTGGAGGAGGACCAAAAAGACATTACAGTGGTCGAGGTCAAGGTACAGTGTTTGGACTGTGGCTTATGAGCTGGGAAAGCTTTATCATAGGTCAGACACAAACAGTTCATATGAACATTTGGGGTGGATTCTCTAAATTTGTACATCTCACGTTTTTTTTTTTTTTTGAGCTACTACATTTATAATTTATATATTATAATTATAAATCTATATAATAATTATAATATTATATATCTTTTATAATTATAGTATTATATATCTTTTATAATTATAAAGCGTAGCTTCTTCCTTGATTCCTGCCCATGCTGGACAGTCCTGTGACAGTGTCTCCCATTTCTCACAATCGATACCAAAATTCTTCAGAGAGACTTTGAGAGTGTCCTTGTATGGATTCTTCTGACTTTCGTATGAGTGCTTGCCTTGTGTGAGCTCTCAGTAAAATGGTCTTTTAGGCAAACCTAAGTTTAGCAATTCAAACAGGGAGGCCAGCTCGTTGGAGTTACACTCTGCTTGAGTTTGCATGCTTGACAGTCTCACATTCTAAGGCTGGGGTGGGGAAACTGTGGCCTGGAGGCCACATGTGGCCCTCTGGGTCCTTGGGTGTGGCCTTTCGACTGAGTCAAATTTTTACAAAACAAATCCTCTTATTAAGGCTTTTGTCTAGAACTTCTCTCTCAGGCTTTCTCTGCTGTAGCAGGCTGGGCGTATTTGAATGGATTTGGGTGTGGAATGGAATACCTTTGTGTATTTGTTCCTGAAAATAGTTATATTCCCTGAAGGCCACAGAAATAGGCACCTACAAAGGAATGACTGATAGACTATGCAAATATATGCCATGTAAGTTTGAAACCAAACTGTTCATTTGCCAACAGAAGGGTCAGAACTGGGCCTTAATTACTAGCACCAAGATCTGTGTGATCTATAACTTACTGTTCGTTATTTAATGGTGATGTAATTGTAGATGGAGTATACTGATTGCTTTGTCATCTCAGTAAAGCGAGAGGATTAGACAAATCTTGGCATTTGGGGCTGCAGTTTGGGTGTTTTTCAAGAAAATCATTCTTTCTTAAGCTGGGTTTGGGCTGTCCAAGTGAGCATTGTGGAATCACTTTATAAATAATGGGCCAAGTAGCATAAGAAGCTGTGGGAATTACCCAGCCTGCTTTATTAGTGTTGAAGTTGTGTTAGAAATAGCTAGCTAAATAAAACACCTGATGTCACACTGTAGGAAGGTGCAAGATTTGGAATTAACAGAGGTCTTCTGGGATTCCTTGCCAGCCAGGTGAAAGAAATCCTCCCAGAGATAGTAAGAGGTGTCTGGAAATTTGGGAGCAAAGTCTGTTGCATGGTTTCAGGAATTAATTTTGTGTTCTGTTTACTTTTCTATATTTTGATTTTCTGTAATCAGGGAATCTAATTAAGCTAAAATCACTACTAAATGGAAGGTCTTCTAAGGAATAATCTCTAAAAACACTGACTTCAGTGTCAGCATTTATGACCTTGAACTTGTCTTGTGACTGAACTCCCTGTTTCTCAGTTTTTCTTATCATTAGTGAATAAGTACTTGCTCTTTCCCTAGAAGATGGTAGTTACCAACCAAAAGGCAGAAGTGGATAACAGTAATAAGCTTTGGGTTACCAGAATATGGACACACACATACACATACATTTTCCAAGGAAAATTGAGTAATTAGCATAATCCAGAGTTTAAACTGGGATCAAAACTTTAACCAAAGGTTCATTCATCTAGAAGGGACCTTCTATGATAGGATCAGAGATTCAGAATTGTTTATTTTATACCTGAGGAAACTGAGGTCCAGAGAAGTCAGTCCCTTTATTGGTTTATCCTCCATGTTATGGTCCTTAACTGTAGGAGTTTCCTTAGATTCTGTTCTAGGCCCTGTTCTCTTCTCCCTCTGCGATCCCGCATGGTATGTTCATCATCTCCCATGGGTTTAAACTCGAATCTCTGTGTTCATGACTCTCAGATTTATTCTTCAGCTCCTGTTTCTTTTCTCAGCTTGAATCCCTACATCACTAATTGCCTATTGGATCTTTCGAAATGGATTTCCCAGAGACATCTTAAACTCATATGTCCAAAACCAAACCTATTCCCACCCCCCACCCCCACCCCGCCTCAAACTTTTCTCTCTTCCAGACTTAGCTGTCCAAGGCACCACTATCCTTCTGGTCATTGAGCATTTTCTTTGTTTCACACTTTCCCATATGACACGTTTTTTCAGTCAGTTGTCAAATATTGTCATTTTTACCTTTGTAACTTCTCACATCTGATCCCTTCTCCCTACTCACCCAGTTACCCTAGTCAAGCCCTCATCAAGTCTCCCCTAGATTATTATAACAGTGTGCTAAATGGTTTTTTGCCTTGTCTTTCCCCATTCCAGTCCTTCTTATACTTTGTTGGTGTTCAATTGTGTCTGACTCTTTGCGATTCTGCAGACCATACTGTCCGTAGAATTTTTCTTGACAAAGATATGCTGCTACCTTATTTTCCTTAAGCACAGATCTGACCATATAACTCCCCATCTCTCAACTCAATCAAATCCAGTGGCTTTACAAAACTCTAGAGATCTTTGCTAGATCTAGGAATCTAGAGGCTTTGTTGCCTCTACAGAAACTCTTGTTTAGCTTTCAAAGACTTAGACAACCTGGCCCCAGCCCATCTTTCCAGCCTCATTGCACATTACTCTTCCTCTTGCACTCTGTAATCCATCCATTTGGCCATCTCTTTGTTCATCCTGTGACACACCCATTTCCTGTCTCCAGGCCTTGGTGCTGTCCATCCCCATGCCTGGAATGCCCTCCTCACATATCTACCTTAAAGAGAAGAAAACCCCTTTCTTCACTTAAGATGCAGCCTAATAAACCCCTTCTTCTACATGAAGTATTTCTCAATTTCAAAATGACTTTAACTACTTTGCATAATTGGTGTTTATTTACTTTTTGTTTATGCTGCATGTTTTTGTATTTACTTATATATTATGCTTATCATATGAATATGTACATATTTATAATTTATATATGTATATAAAATAAAAACTCAAAAAACAATATGCTCCATTTTAGAAATGGAGTTCCCTCAACATTTCTCTGAAATAGCTGACTCACCTTTTGCATTTAAAATCATTCTACCTCCCTCTCTCCTAGTCTCTCTGTGTTTCCTCTGCTGACTCCCTCCTCTTCTTTCTCCTACTCGCTGAGAGTGTTGCCCAAGATTCAGGTCTCTTGTTCGTTTTCTTGATTTGTAATGCCTCACAGAACACACAAGTTTCTCCTTGTTAAATCTTTTCTCTGGATGAATGCCAGATCTGTAATAGAATCATGGCATTTCTGAGTTGGAAGGGGCTTTTAAGATCGGGAGGCCCAGAAAAGGGAGGAGGCAGTGACTTATCCAAAGTCAATGAATTAGCAGCTGACCCCAAACTACAGTTTAGGTCTCTTGGTACCAGCCAAGGTCAGTATTCTTTTTCTTCAATCTGAATTTCCAGCCAGAGCCAACATCTGGGTGAGTCTTGCCATCCAGGCCAGGTTTCTTCTCATATTATCTGATTTTCCAGGTGTGATCTGTTTCCTGAATTTTGGTACCTTATCTGTGTAGATCAATGGCACATTTCACAAAGGTCCCCTGGTATCACTTCAAACTTAACCTCTACAAAACTGAACTCTGTCATCTCTAATCACTGTATCCCACCCAATGAGAGCCTATTCCTGACTTCCTTCTTTTGTCACTGGTTTGATCACTCCACCAGGCTTACAAGACTTACATCTGAGTCATCTGAGCAACTGTACTGGGAGGCAGGAGGCCTAGTTTTTATCCTAACTCTGCCATGAGCAGATTTGAGACCTGGAGCAATTAATAAGTAACTCAACAAGCACTTATTAAATGCCTACTGTATACTTGGCACTGGGAATAAAAGTGTAACAATCCCTGCCATCCAGAAGATTCCATTCCATAGAAAATTTTCCAAGTTTCCTCATTTGTAAAATGAAAGAGTTAGTCTAGAAAAAAATCAAGGGTCCCTCCAAATTCTAAATGACATGATTCTATGATATTGCTGTTGTTCAGTCATTTCAGTCTTGTCTGACTCTTCATGACCCCATTTGGGGTTTTCTTGGCAAAGATCCTGGAGTGGTTTGCCATTTCCTTCTCCAGCTCACTTTACAGATGAGGAGACTGAGGCAAACAGGTTTAAGTGACTTGCCCAGGGTCACACAGCTAGTAAGTATCTGAGGTCACATTTGAACTCATGAAAACGTCTTCTTGGCTCCAGGCTTGGCCTTCTCTATCTACTGTGCCACCGTGATCTTGACTTATTCTTATTTTTGTCTAGACTTGGCCAAATGATTTTCTTTGGGCCTTCCTTTCCCTTCGTATACCTCCCCCTAAATACGTGTATATGTGCATATATGTGTGTGTATAAGTATATATATGTATATGTGTGTAGGAGTATGTGTTTACAACCTCCCCCCCCCAATCTTGCACATGCTTTATTAGCGAGGAAATATCTACATCTTCAGATATTTAAACTTTCCTAACTAGATGTCCTAACTCACCATGTCCAAAACAGAGCTTCTTTCTGTTCCCAAATCCACCCCTCTTCTGAACTTTCACTTTCCTTTGGAGGGTCCTACCATTCTTCTCCGTGCAACCTGAGTCATTCCAGACCTGTTTCTTCCTCAGTTCACATCAGGTGCTGATTCTGCTGCCACAGTGTTCCCTCACCTCTCTCTGCCCACTCACATGGGCACTGCCCTAGGTCAGGCTCCCACCCTTGGACTTCTTCAGTAGCCTCATACGACGTGTTCCAGTGGATGGACCATTGGCCCTGGGGTCAGCAGCATCTGACCTCACCTTCTGCCTCATGATACTCACTAACTAGGTGTCCCTGGGTAATTCACTTAACTTCCATTACCTTAGTTTCTTCAACTGTAAAATGTAGCTAATAATAGCTGGGTTTTTTTTGAAGATAAAATGAGGTATTTGTAAAGTGTCATGCAAACCTTAAATGCTATGTAAGTAGTAGTTGATAGTATCATTAATTATTATATATTTTCGAGCATCGGTGGCACAGTGCTGGACCTGAAGTCAGAAAGACTCATCTTCCTAAGTTCAAATCTGGCCTCTGTGACACGGGGCAAATCACTTAATCCTGTTTTCCTCAGTTTCCTCATCTGTAAAATGAGCTGAAGAAGGAAATGGCAAACCACTCCAGTATCTTTGCCAAAAAAAAAAACCCTCCTCATGAAGAGTCACAAATGACTCAAATGGCTGAGAACATAGCTGTTTAAAGTGGCTTAGTATAGTTTGAGTTAATTTAGACCCCTATCATTCTCAGTCAGAAAACCAGCTTCTTTTCAAAGCTCATTAGCATTTGGCAAATGTGTTTATTTTCATTGTGGAAAAACTTACTTGAACCCCGTGAAGGGAAGGAAAAATGAGAGAAATGTAGTCTTATGTCAAAGATATAGAATGTTATAAAAACAGAGATTAAAAAGTCATAACTTGGAGATAATTTATTGGAAGTCCCTTGTCTCTCCATGGGAAGATTTTGTACTGAAAAAAAGTTGCTTTTGTTCTTATCTAGTAAGATATGTGTATTTAATCTTCATATTCAAAAAATTTATCTTTTGATTCTCTTCTCCCACCTTTCCCCCTCTCTGTTTTTTTAAACCTAGGCTGTCTTACTCCTCTTTAGGCAGCTCACTGCAGCTCAGCTCCAGAGCTCAAGAGATTTCTCATTCTCAGCCTCCCTGGTATCTGGGATTACAGGTGTGGACTACCCCTCCCTGCTGCCATCTTTTGTTTCAAAACTCTGTGTGTGTGTGTGTGTGTGTGTGTGTGTGTGTGTGTGTGTGTGTGTTTAGGACAATGATCAAGAAAATGTATATATTCTAAAAATATGAGGTCATACTTTAAAAAAAAAAAGATTATGGAAACACAGAAAATGTTTTCCAATAAAATGACAGATCATCAATATGTGCTTTTATTCTCTGAAATACACACAGGAATTATTGCTTTAAAACAGCATTGACGTTAAAACAAAGCAAGCTCCCTGAAACTTTGTTGTCAAAACAAATCTCAGGTGTCTTCAGAAAAGATGTTTCATTTGTTAGTAACTTACCAAACCCTTTCCAGGTATATATCCAGGAGTTAGACTAGAAAAAGTTCTCATAAAGCATTGTCTTTTTACAGAAACAGACATCTCCCAGAAGTGCCGACTTTAGAAAGATAATCATTTTACTTGTAGAATGGGAAGGAATTCAGTCCATCTGTGGAAAGGAGAGATATAAAGCAGGATGATGATGTCTTTATAGTGGAGAGCTTCTTTTGGTGACTCAGCTGTTCTCTGAAGTTTTAGCACTATCCAAGAAGCCCTCCTTGCCCTTGTGTGCATTCCCTAGGAACACTTTGTTGGATTTTGGACCTGTCTCAAGAGATATCATGCCACATAAACCATATTAGTGGCTGTGTTATTTTAACTGAATTAACTCAGCTGCAATTCACCATTAAATTCAGGAAATCTTGATCTGATAGTAATATAACCACATTCATCATTAACTGCCAGGTTTATGTTATCTGGAGCCTGCCATGAAGTATAGGAAAGAAAAAGCATATTGAGACAGCTAGCTGGTACAGTATCCTCAGATACCCACTAGCTATGTGACCCTGGAGAAATAACTTAACCTTTATTGGCCTCATTCTATTCATCTGTAAAATGAGAGTGTATATATACATATGTATGAGTGTGTGTGATTACAAAGCATTGAGTCTTTAAAAAAAAGTTATCTCCATTTTAGTCCTTCTACTCAGAGTCCAATGATTCTGCCATTTGTTCATGATATTTTCAGAGCTTCTAGCAATTTCTTCCTCGAGTGAGGGTTTGATTTTAGCAGTAGCTAAAAGTGATTCCGAATCTCTACTAGTAAATAAGATGAGTGACCAAGAAGAATGATTTTGTTTGGGGTCAAAAAAAAAAACCCCTACTACCCTTATGCTGGTGTGTGGTCCCAAGAAGGATGCTGGTGGGGGGCGGAGCCAAGATGGCGGCTGGGAAGCAGTGACTGGCGTGAGCTCCCCACCAAGTCCCTCCAAAAACCTATAAAACAATGGCTCTGAACCAATTCTAGAGCTGCAGAACCCACAAAGTGGCAGAGGGAAGCAGGGC
>CM053623.1:40674272-40737776 GCA_028646595.1 Phalanger gymnotis | reverse complement strand
AGCTGGCGGCCAATGACATCTGGTTTCACGATTTGCATCACCACTCTTTAGTCCTAGTTTTCAATGACCCTGTTCTTGCCCACGCCATTCAGTCTCACCATTGACTTGTGCATTTTTCGCTGGCTGTCCCCTCTTTGCCTGGATTGCTCTTTCTACTCACCTCCTGGCTTCCCTGATCTCCTTAAGGACTCAAATCCTTTCCCTAGTCTGCCAACCCCCTCACCTCCACTTTCACCCCTAACCCCAGTGCCTTGTGTCTTAGATCACCTCCCATTCATCTTATATTTCTCTTGTAGGCACATACTTATTTCCATGTTGCCCCACCATTAGAATCCAAGCTCTTTGGGGGCAGGGACTGTATTTTTCCTTTTCCGTGTATCCTCGGTGCTTTTCACAGTGCCTGGCACATAGTAGATGCTTAAAAATGCTTATTGATGAAGATAATGATGATTTTATATGATTCCTTGCAGTAATCCCAAGACCAATGCTTGGAGGACATTTTCACTGAGATTGCTTGTAATTTCCTCAGACTTAACTTGCTTAATACTCAAGTAATCTTCTTCTCTCCCTCCTTTCACTAAAAGATCCAGATTGCTGACAAAGTGATTTCTGTTAATGGTATTACTCACTATTCTGCTAGTGCTAGAAGGACCAGAATTTAACCATACCTTGAATATGAATTGAATATCAATTGATGCAGTGCATTTTTAATCCCTTAGGCAAAGAAAATAGAGATAGCAGGAGGAAAATTTTTATTTCAAACTAAAATGATAATATCTGCTTGTAATTATTTGTATTTAAAGTGCTTCCATACAGGTAGGAGAAATTATAGTAAAGTATAGTAAAAATGATTTTTAAAATGGTGTTTCTGGTCCTTCTAAAGTTAGTCAACCAAGTTCAAAACCTCCCCATCATCTTTGATTCACTCTTTTCTCCCTACCCTCATATTTAATTAAACAAATGTTGAATAAATGCCTGCTGTGTCAGAATACAGTGCTAGGCACTGGCAGATGCAGACCTTTTATAGCTACAGCCAATTAGTCATTAAGACCTTCATGATTTCAGCTGTAAGAGGTGTTTCATCTGTCCCTTTGCTGCTACCACCCAGTTGAGGCCCTTATCTTTTGTCTCCTGCTGCCATTATCTTCCCCTCCAACCTGTGCTACGCTAAACCTGCCAATAAATCTTAAAAGATTCCCCTTCACTCATGTTGTTCTGCTTCTCATAAAGCCTTCAGTCATCCCCCATTGCCTTCAGGAAAACATCCAAATTCTTTAACTTGGTACTCAACGTCCTTCACAGCCAGCCCCTACCTCCCACTATTCTTTTACAAGAAGCTATCCCTCTCCCTCCAGCCAAGCAAAACTGAAAAAAAGACCCAAACACAAAAATGGTATTCTTTCCACTGCTTTCAATTCAATAAACATCTATTAAGAGCCTGCTATGCATTGGCACTGTGCTAAGTGCTGGGGATACAAGAAAAGGACAAAGACTGTCTTGCCCTCAAGGAGTTCACAGTCTTAACAGGAAAGCAGCAGGCAAACAACTATATACTAACTGTATATTGTATATATACAAACTTGTAGTACATCCTCTTTGTTTAGATATATAAATAGGAGTGTAAGAGCTGTGAGACAATCCTTTTGTTACACTCTGTTCTTTTAAAAAGCTTGCTGACCTTTTCTGCCGGCTCCGCCGTATTCCAGTGAGTTGCCAAAATGAGGAACACGAAAGGAAAAAGGAGAGGGACGCTCTACGTGTTTTCTAGGTCCTTTCGAAAACATGGTGTTGTCCCTTTGGCTACGTATATGCGAATATACAAGAAAGGTGATATTGTAGATATCAAGGGTATGGGCACAGTTCATCAAGGAATGATGGTAACAAATGTTACCACTGCAAGACTGGATAAGTCTATAATGTTACTCAACATACTGTAGGCATTGTTGTAAACAAAAAGGTTAAGGGCAAGATTCTAGCCAAGCGAATTAATGTGCATATTGAGCATATTAAGCATTCTAAAAGCAGAGATAGCTTCCTGAAGTGTGTAAAGGAAAATGATCAGAAGAAGAAGGAAGCCAAAGAAAAAGGCACTTGGGTTCAACTGAAGCACCAGCCTGCTCCACCCAGAGAAGCACACTTTGTGAGAACCAATAGCAAGGAACCCGAGCTGTTGGAACCAATCCCCTGCGAATTCATGGCATAAATGACTGCTAAAAAACAATAAAAAAAAACTTAGATTATGGAAATGTGTGGCTTTTTTGGGTAGCCATTAGCTAGAAGTGGTATTTTAGTGAGTTTTTAAAGCTGTGGTTGATTGATAATTACTTCATTTGGCAAAGGAGTTCCTGGTTGCATTTTCTTCTCAGGTAAAGGAGTTTGCAATTATTTTTCAATTAATTTTTTTTTTTACTGTACAAAAATGTATGTACTACAGAAATTACAGCTAAAGAACAGTTGGTCATTATCAATGTTCAGACAAATAGAATAAAGAAAACTTGTTTTAATAAAAAAAAAAAAGGTGACTGGAGTCCAGTCCAGACCAGCCTTGGGCTCCACAACTAATGATGTGGAGGTCTTGGCAAGAGTTCAGAGAAGACCCACAAAGATGATTAAAGGCTTTGAAAATAGGACCCAGGAGGAAAATTAAAGGGAACTCTAGAGTCTAGAAAAGAAAAGAATAAGGAGAATTTTAATCTCATATCTGTAGTAATCTGTTCTTTGTACCATTCTCTTAAGAAATGAAATTTCAATTCGTAATATGAAAAGGTTTGATGAACAGTTCCAATACACCTGTAGCTTCAAAAGTTTATTGTTTTTTTCCTGAAATTTACATTATCTACAGTGAAAAATATAATTGGAGCAATTATGCAAGTATAATGCATGTAATAAGATTGATTTTTAAATTGACCAAAATGACAAAAGATAGAAAAAGTCAAGCGTGGAAGGGCTAAAAAAAAAAAAAATAGGGAAAATAATATACAGTTGATTTAGTTGTGATTTATTTCATTCATTTTGCGTAACAATTTTGGAATTCTGTTTAAAAAAGAAAGAAATGGCACTAAAATATCTATAGCCTTTGGTCCAGAGTTTCCTGTGCTGTGCATATACCTCAGTGAAGTCAAGGATAGAAAGGTATCTCCTTTTTCTTCTGCTTCCTCCTCTCCCCCCCCCCCCCATATATGACACACACACATTTAAGGTTACAAAATGTTTTGCATAGGTTATCTCATTTGATCCTC
This sequence comes from Phalanger gymnotis, assembly GCA_028646595.1. Lineage (NCBI taxonomy): Eukaryota > Metazoa > Chordata > Mammalia > Diprotodontia > Phalangeridae > Phalanger > Phalanger gymnotis. The sequence continues at coordinate 40,734,537 of CM053623.1, read as the reverse complement.
ACAATAACCTTGTGAGGTAGGTACTGTTATTATCCCCATTAAACTGAGACCAGGCGAGAATATGTGACTTGCCCAGGATCACACAGCTAGTAAGTATCTGAGACAGAATTTGAACTCAGGTCTTTCTGACTCCCAAGTACCACATTCTATCCAGTGTGCCATATAACCTGAATATAACAAAATAATCAAAGCCACATGTTCTGTAGTAGCTAAGAACTAAAAACAACATGGATACTCATAGATTGAGGAATTCCTAAATAAAAATGCAGTATATGAATGTTATCGCAGGTGTGCTGACAACAAAAAAATGTATGTACAACACACTTATAAGTTTATTCTGCATTGTTAACATTTTCTCTGCTACTTTCTTGAGTCTAGATTTCAGGATAATTAATCAAATCCTAATTTGTAGTATTTGCTTATTTCCAGAGTATAAACAGTCACAATGAAAATTTTAACAATTGGCTCTTGGTACCTACTAGGTGCTGGCTTCAGGAAACTGCTGAGTGTAATGCAATATTATTCCTCCTTAAGAAGTGAAATAAAAGATTACAGAGAATTGTGGAAAGACTCAAATGAACTGATGCAGAATGAAGTGTGTTGAACCAGAAAAACGGTACAGCCTGGTCCTGTTAGTATGAATAATGAATCCCAAAAAGTGGCTGCATTATTCTAATTAGATCATAATCTACATTATTATTATTTCAAATAGTTCAAATTCAGTTATGTGCTACCATGAAAGGGGATTCATTGTTTGCCGTAATTGGGACCTAGTTGTATACACAACAGCTACAGCAGTGTAAAAGAAAAAAAAAAAAAAAAAAGCAACAACCAGAAACGCATGAAAACTGAATAATTACAATGACCAAACATGACTTTGGAGAGGAGTCGAGAAACTGTGTATCCCTCCCTTTATGGAAAAGGAAGGGGAACATAGCATTGCATATGGCACATGAGTTCACTAGTTGGACTTTCTTTAGCTACTTTTTCCTTTCCTTTTTTTAATGTTTGTTACCAGGGGTGGCTTACAGGGTGGGGATGCATATAATTGGAAATGGGCATCAATGGAAATAAGTTTTTTTTAAATAAAAAAGAAACCCAGAATGAGACATCATCTTTTTAGAGATACTTCTGATAATTTTCTACTTATATAATTTAAAGCTTTTTTTAAAAAAAAAAAAGGGGCTGTGTTCAAATTATATTTTGACCTTTTGTATAAACTATTGTAGATAGGCCTTTTCTAATTTACCGTTCTAATGAAGAGCTTTTAAAAAGACCTTCTGATTGAGTGTCTCTAATGTTAAATGTTGACCTTCACCCCTTTTTAAAGAAATCTTAAATGTATATAGTTGTTAGAGAGAATAAGTGTTGATGGACTCTTTGGACCTAAGCCAAATTTTTCTAATACGTGAGCCATTCCTTTCTAAGGCTTCATTAACCCTTCGTGTGTGCCATTGGGAAGGCTGAAATAAAGACCTGAAGCAATGTAATTTATGAAATGGAGAGGGTTCATGACACTTTAGAATGGCTTGCTTTATGGTAGTCAAAAAAATCAAAATCTGGATGAGAATTGAAAAGTTTTAAGACTATGATTCCAGAGGTTAAATGACTGAATGCTACCCACATTTTGACAGGGTGATGTAGAACTCAAGATCAAGGAGACATGTATTTTGGGACACAGCCAGTGTGGGAATTAGGCTTCCTTCATTGTGCATATTTGTAATAAGGGATTTTCTTTCAAATGGGAAGGGTAAGGAGGGAGAGAAAATAAATACTTGTTAATTGAAAGAAATTTTTTAAAAAAGATTTTATGGAGCTCTAAGAGAAATTCTGAAACACTGTTAAGGAATTGGGTCATGCCTCTTTATTCCACCAGATGATTTGATGCTGCTGATTAGTTGATTCCGTACTTTAAAAGATCTAAGATCTCTTTGATGAGTGTGTTGTCTCCCCTGATGGTTCAGAACCACAGCCCCTCTGTGTCAAGCTTTGTGAAGGCAAAGTTGTATTTGTTAGGTAAAATGTGTATCTCTCCTAAAGATGGTTATTAAATTGAAAGTTGAACCTTTTTCTGACATTCTTCTCCATTTCCACACACATTCATTTGTATTTGTATATATAGATATACGCCGTATAAGGTTCTGTGTGTGTGTGTGTGTATGTGTAAATAGTCTGGACTTCTAATTTGACCTGTCTATATGGCGCTGGATAACTCACTTGGAACTCAAATTTCCTCATCTGTAAAATGGAGACAAATAATAACACCTATCTCATAGAGTTGTTATGAGATCAAATGAGATTTTATGTGTGTATATGGACGTATATGCATATATATGTCTATATGTACATATATACACACATATGTATGCATATATAAACACACATAAAGAGATGTCCATATATGTGTGCGTAAACACTCTATAAATCTGAGCGATTATTATTATTGGTCTGGGGAGCTCTTGATATAGAATCTCTCTTCATCAAATACAAAACCGTAAGGTTTGGGGTTTTTGGGGGTTTTTTTGAGAGTCAAATAGGGCATTAAGAAATTAAGTGACTCACCCATCCATGGTCGCACTGAACAGATCATCCTGATTCCAAGGCTAACTGTCTGTCCACTATACCATATTTTTATGGAACTCTCTATGGATCTAGGGGACAGGCATTTTTGCTCTGCATAGTAGAATTTGTATGTATAATATAATTACCATTTCTGTCTCAAGAGTGGTGTTCGTCCTGTGGCCTTTGTTTAGAATATATACAATTCTAATCAGAAGCATTTAAAATTATTCCCCTGAATGTCCTTTCTGTTGCTTCTGTCTTTCTTGGTTTTATATCTAAATGGATTTTTAAAATTTCTTTGGTAAGAGTCCTCTCTTACATGACTGCTCTCAAGGTCTATGTATATCATCTTTGTCTAATTTTAACATGAGCATGGTTGATAAACAAGCAGTGTTTTGTTTCATTTTTCTAATTCCTGGGAATTATGTGCCATAGGGAATGTTGGTTCATTAAGATTCTTATTTCATGACCCATTAGAAAATCATTTTCCTGTCTTAAGGAAACTCGAGCAGTTAGATGAATGCGTTTATATAGTCCCAAGTATCTGTGTGTGTGTGTGTGTGTGTGTGTGTGTGTGAACATGGACAACTCGCTTGAAGCTCAGTTTCTAGTCATCCAGTGTAGGGAGCCTTGCTTTGTTCTCTATCTCTGGTCACTATTTATAATATTCCCATCTCATCACAAGGAGCAGGTTATTGGTTGATAATAGCCATGTTTCTGGAGGTGTTTTCTTTAGAGCAGGATCTCTTGGTCTTCACATGGCTGACAGATCTCGCCTCTCTCTTTGTTGCCATCTGCTATAATTCTTTTCTGCCTGTGTGGTAAGGCAGATGGGGAAAGGGTTAGAATACTTAGAATATTCAACTGGTGGGGGGTGGAGGACACAGTGCCTTAGCAATCTGGTCCAGTTTGCAGCCCATCTGGTAGAACACGGAAAGCCCCTTCAAAATATAACTTTGATGTGCCATGCTTGACAAGAAGAGACCTCTCCATCATTCTGTGGTTTAAATGTTACTGTTATCAGGCTAGTAAAATCTTGCTTCTTTGCCCCCAGGTTACAGGCTCAGTTGGCACACCGTTCATATTTGAAAAATCATCAAGTGTGTGGGTTTAAAATATTGGGAGTAAAATATTCCTTTTCTGTGATTCTGGGACATATTGGTACTAGAGAAATTGCAAACACTGTTCTCCTCCCCCCACCCCCCAGCCCCTAACAGTGTCCTTTCCAGGGCAGCCACCACTTTTGACAAAAAAACAAGCTGTTAAGTACCCTCTAAACAAATACACATTTAGTGCCATCTTTGAGAATCTACTCTAATGCTCTTAGAGTGTATTTGGGTTTTCAAATTAATAGAAAGTTCTTATTATGCATTTCCCCCTTTTTTTGGTAGCAGGAGTTCCCTTCCCTGTTCCTCACCCTTTTCACATTAAAAAAACAATTTCTATACTTAATGCATACATAGACTATGATACTATTTTTCCACAACTGGATTGAAATCAAGTTTACTTCAAATGAAATATGAAGCTGATGTGAATTCTAAATCAATACACATTTAAGGGCTTCCTGAGTGTTAAGTGATTTTGAAATAGGAGCTTGCTTGCCTCTTAGATCCCAGAAAAATAGCTTTCTGTATTCATTAGTGAATATTTTTAATTCAGGTAATAATGATAGCTCATTCATACAGCTCTTTTAGGTTAACAGGCTTTAGTCACAACCACTCTGTGAGGAAAAGCAGGCAAGCATTAGCTAACTTTTTCCAGACAAGGTTCTGAGGTTGAATGTTAAGATGAGTTGTTTGGGGTCCCACAGGTAGTGAATGTCTGAGGTTGGATGAGAACCCAGGTCACAGGATGCTAACCAAGAACCCTCAGCCTGTGTCTTGGAGGTATTTTTGCTACTTAAGCTTTCTGATGGCTTAATTTACATGTATAAGTCCTTAGGGTAGAGATTTGATTAAAGAGGCTTTTCAAAGCAGGTTCCTTCTAACTTTTTTCCCTCCTTTATTTTCCCTTTTTCCTTTCTCTCATACCAAGCAAAGGAAAGGGAAAGGGGAAAAAGAGGCTAAATTTACCTTTTCATTTTATTTCCATTAGTAAGATTGTTGTGCTTACATGAGATAAAACCTTTTGAGGTTTCATTTCTGTAACTGTAGGATCATAAATTTAAAGCTGGAAGGAAACACAGAGGCCATCTGGCCCAAAGCTCCATTTTACAGAAGATAAAACTGAGGTCCTGTTTGGTTAAGTGTCCAGGGTCACTTAAGTGGGAGGATTTCTGCAGAGGCAAGATTTGAACCAAGGTCATCGGGCTCCGTATCTAGAGTTCTTTTCAGTAGGAGAGTCTGCTTCCCAAGAAAGCCATCACCTACGTGGCAACTGATGAGGCAGCTTGGTGCCTCAGTGGATAGGGCACTGGACTTGGAGACAGGAAGACCTGAGTTCAAATTCAGCTTCAGACACATATTAGCTATGTTACCCTGGACGAGTCTCTTAACTGCCATCTGCCTCAGTTTCCTTATTTATAAAATGAAGATAATAACAGCATCTGCTTCCCCGGATTGTTTAGGAGGCAGAGGGGAGGAATGAGATAATACTAATAATAATGAGATAAGTGCTTTCCAAACCCTATATAAATGCTAGCTACTAATTATTTGGTGCTGTCACTTGGGGTCTTGCTGGCATTTATTGACTGTTACTATCCTTGACATAGGGCAAGCTATTGTTCTAGTAGGAAATTAAATAAAAATTTCTTTTTATATGAGAATCATGGTTTAGAGTTGGGGTTGGGGGTGGGGTCTGCGAAGTCCTTTCCAGTTCAAACTCCTATCATCCTATTGTGATCATTGTCGTTTTGAGAAGAAAATCTCATGTTTGGGGTCATCAGGTTGTTAAGTTCCTGACCACTTGAGTAACTGAATTTAGAGAAACCAGAAGTTGCTGGATATTGACTACAAAATATGGAATGCCATACGTAGTCTCACAGCAGTTTATATAGGCTAGGACCAGTGGGTAGGGGTTACAAACAGGCAGATTGTATCTGAATTTAAAGAACTTCTAACCAGTCAGGTTTGCCTCAGAAGAGTACAGCTGGCTCCTTTTCTCTCTGGACCAGTGAGCCAACACAGGTTGGGGTGGATGACCCTCTGTAAGGGATACTGTGGAACAGGATTTGTGCCTCAGGGAACTAGTTGGGTTTGCTGACTTCTGAAATTCCTTCCAACTGAAATCCTCTGATTCTGGTCCTTCCATCATGCTAGTTAGCTGTCAGAAGCAGCACACAAACCCATGTCTTTTAGCATTCAAATGCAATATTCTTTCCACCACAAAGGCCATCATGTGAACCCAAGCAACACCTCCCTCAAACTGTAAGTATTTGGTAGTAGCATTCATGAAATCTCCCCATTAGGGCCAAAGTGGAATATCTTAGTTTGTAAAGTGAACCCCCATCTCTTTGGATGCTTTGGAGATATCCCCATCTGCCAGTTCTTCTCCTTCACCCCCCAAATGCTTTGTGGCAGTTTTGTAAACCTTAAAGTGCTATATAAACACTAGCTCTCATCATCATCATCATCATCATCAGCTTTGATACATGTCGTCTCCCCAGGTAGAATGTCAGTTCCTTGAGGGCAAGGACTATTTCATTTTGTCTTTGCGTCAATAGCACCTAGTACAGTGATGTGTTGGCACTTAATAAATGCTTATTGATTGAATGATGGAAAGAAGGGAGTGAAGACAAGATGTCTACAGCCAAGTACCTAGAAAGATATCCACCCACACCGGTGGAATTTCCTTAGAGCAAGGATTTCTGCCTACAGTGGGAGGAGGTAGGTGCATAATGTGTTGTCCATATGGAAATATATGAGAGTTGTTCTCTCACAGTGGGGTTGCTATGGAGGCATCCAGTAATGGTGACTAGAGTGGGGTAACCCTACTAAGTTTAAATACTATAGAAAAAAACAGCTTCTTTATAAATGGAGTTTGGAGGGGAAAATGGAGTCATGCCAGGGCAGTTCCTCCTGTTTGGTGCAGAAGATCATTGATTTTCACTGGTGTTGGACAATTTTGTCGCATTTTCCTCAAACTTCATTTCCTATTTCCCTTGTTATATTCTGTGTTTTATTGGCCAGGGGAATGAATAACTCAGCCATAACTTAGCTAAGAATACTGAGTACAGTAATAAGGCCCTTGAAAAAAAGCCCAGAGCAAAATCACCAGTGGTGTTTATAAGCTTCATAATAAATCTGTTTCTCACACCGAGGGGTAGGAGGATGGGCAGGAGGGGGCTTTCATTCCCAACCTGTGACCTGTGTCTGATTTGTCATCCTGCCCCAACTAATTTCAAAGCCTGTCTTGCCTTATTATCCTTCTTGCTTGGTTAATCTTCAACCACCTACTCCCTAACATCAAAGAAACCTTGTTATATCCAACATAACTTTCTCCTGTTTTTCTGTTTCTTTCCCCGTCTTCGGTTAATGGCTTGCATACCTTGTTTTAAAGTGTGATTTGTTGTCTTCCATTTTCCTCCACCCTGGCTGCCCTTGTCTGTGAAACAAGCTGGCCAAATGAGCTTACCTCCCCAGAATGGAAAAAGAGACAGGAAATTCAACCTCTGTAAAGATTTTTTCAGTGAGAGAAGGGAGGAGGGAAGGGACCATGAAAAAAAGTTGCGAATGCCCACTTATTTCAAGAGCTCACTCATATACTTGCTAATTTATCTGGGGATAAGTAAGTGCGCTGTTTTAGAAACGGAAAAGGGAGACAGGGAAAGAAGAAGATGCTTTGTGTTAGAATTCTTAGTGAAAGAAGCTATTCAAAATGGATCCTCATGAAATCCTCATTCAAGAAGACACAGGTCAGTTCAATGAATGATTTCTTAGAAATAGTGAAATGACTGGAAGCTGCTTGATTCTACTTAACACTTTCCAGAATTGAAAAGGTGAGATTGTAGGAAAGAACCCATGATGAAGGAAGAGAATGTAAACGCCTTGAGGGCAGGCCCTACTTTGGTCTTTGTATCCCTGTGAATGGTGTAGTTCCTCGTGCATAGTCCTTCATTGATACTTTTTGAATTGAGCAGTTCAATTCAAAATGGCACCATTCATTAGTTGGAACAAAAAAAAAATTCCAAAGTCAGTTTAAGATTCTTGAGAGAATCTATACATATGCTGTGAACAGTCTCTCTTTTCCTCCCCCATTTTTCATGTTTATCCAGCTTAGGCCCTTGATGTCTATGCCATTTATAGCTTTTGCTCTTAACATATTCTAGATGGCCCTTAGTATGTGTCATTCAGTACAATAGGTCAAGAGTCTTCTCACTTTTGTTCGTAGCCTGGGATTTGCTAATGAATCCTTCAGCTTCTGGAGGTGAGGGAAAGGAGGATATTTATTGCCTAGTTCTTTCCAGAGCCTCCCCCCACCCAATTAGTAAGGGTAATTGAGAGCACTTCTGAGTGACATGAAGCCCAACTACCTTTTAAAGCTAAAACGTATATGAATACAGAGGGAAATAATTCATTTTGTTGGTGAGGGGACCTTACTGTTCATTTGGAGTATCAGTAATTCATGGGAATCCTCTGGAGTATAACTTTGCAGACTCTTTCCATTGAGAGCCTCCTGAAGGTTCATGCAGTGTCATTTGATTCAGGAAGCATTTATTGAGCACCTACTTGGTGCCAAATATTGAGAATACAATGACAAAACCTGGAGTGCCTGCCTTGAAAGAGTTGATATTCTTTCTTTTCTAAGATTGACTCACTTATCTCTTATCTATATACACATCACTCAGCTACCAAAAATAAAGACTGTAGTGTCGTTTGATATCATATTTAATTTTCAAACCTGGAAGGAGGAAGAACATAAGGGAGAATCCAGGAAGTAGATAGATAATATTAATATGGACCTCTTACCTAGTCTCCAGCTAGCTGCTACCACCACCAGTTTCATGATCCTCTTTAATGTGTGGGAGGAGTGTCTGTGATCCCACCCTTCCCCCTCCTTTTACTCCATGCCCCAGGAAACTCCCAGTAACATTTCATTTTTAAAAAGTAATCTTGAGAGAGCGGTTGATCCTTATACAAAGTCTCACTTAAAAAGATAGAAATGGTTTTTAATAGCAACCAAGTACTAGGTAACACAGACATACACACACTCAAAGTTTCATCGGAATAGGGGGACATGATAGCTGAGCAGGAAGCTTAACATCAAGTCACTGATTGAGCAACGTTTATTGAGCACCTAATACTTGAGATGGCACCCATCCTCCAAAGTATTGATTTGTGGGACAGGGATGGGCCAGGTGAGCATCTAACCAGTCACATTTGTTTCTGATCTAATGGAAATTCTTTTCCAGGGTAACAGAAGCTCTCTAGTTCTGGTTGACATGCCTTGGTCCTGATCATGGAGCATGACTGTTACTAGCCCTAAAGTGTTACAATGATTTGTTTTGCTCTTCTTTTGGTAAAAATTCACATCAGACAATATTCTGAACAAATGATTGTAATGGGGGCTGTTGGTTTGATATTGTGAAAGGAGATGTTTGTGCTTCAAGGGAACCGTTTCATCACCTGCGAACACATTCTGGAGCTTGCCAGTCCAGTCAGTGACTGACTGACTCCTCGCCTTCCTGTTTGGGTTTTCTTTGTGAGAAGGTAGCAGAATGGAGTGACCTTTGATTGCTGCTTCTCCAGTGAACATCTTAGATCTCACATAGGTTCTCTAAGGGACCCTCCAGTCCTAATTGAACAAAGAAGAATATTCTTTTCATTCTCATTCACATTTCTTTAAAGATTAGCTTCAGAATCTTTTGTCTGTTACCCTTGACTCTTTGAGCTCCCTGCTTCCTCCTTTCTTCCCACTCCCCTTGACATATGAGCATCAGACAGATGAGGGGAGGGTTTGAAGTTTAGCTGGGGAGTGGGGTGTGCTTTAGGAAGCCTGGGCTTTTGGAGCTGAGAGGAGATTCAGGGCTTAGCCTGGTGAACCAGAGGGAATGGATGCTTAGAAGAAACCTTGGCTGTTGGCTTACTGAATCCAAATCCTTGCTTAAGATCAAATTATTTTACTTATATTCTTCATCCATTTCTTATTCTTTTCACACTAGCTCTTTTTTTCTTATATGGGTGATGGTGAGAGGTATGGGAGGAGGAGAGAGAACTGATTTCTTAATTCTAAGATTGAGTGAAGAAAATGTTATAGTCATTTCTGGAGCCCATAGAATTGTTTCTTTTGACTCACTTTTTTCGAAGTTATCAAGCAAGGTGAGTATTAAATATGAGTTAAACCCTTTTACATTTTGTAACTTTGCCCAGCCACAGCCAAGAAGAATGTTTCGCTTTTTTGTGTCTTTAATTCAGAGATCTAAAGTCTAAGAGTTATTTGAAGACTGGGATGGAACTCTACATTGAAAGAGACACATTATGCTTTCACTCACTTTCCATCCCCTGTGAATCTCAGAGTACTTTATAGTCAGATATGATTTTCTATAATTCTGTCACTTCTTTCTCATCCCATCCCCATCCCATTTCATTTGGTGGGCTTTGCCACCACCAGATGGTTTGGAAGTTGATAGTACCAGCCTCTTTATTTGTACCATAGCAAATCTTAGAGGCTGGGGGTGGGGACAGAGCCTAGGGAGTGCTCCAGAGTTCAGGAGGCAAAGGAAGTTGCTATTACTCAAAGCTTTTGTCTCAGCAACCTTCCCCCTCTCCCGACTTTCCTCAAATCCTGGTCTGCCAAAGTGGTATAAAGGTATACCTTCTTCAAATGATCCCAGACAAAAAGTGTGATCATACCATTTTATGTGTGGGGATGCATAGGAAGTATGGTCAGAAGAGCTGATACTGTAGTTGGTGGCTTATAGTTTAGTAGGGAGATGGGACTGGTTGATAAGACTAGGCAGCTATGTGAGGAATGATGAGCCTTCCCCTTTTCCCAAATTTCTGATTTTTAAAAAGTTCAGTCTTTTGAAGGACAGTACTGATAATGAGATTGCATTAACTTTCCTCATATTGGTCAGACCCCACCCAACCTAGATTAAGGAATTTAATCTAAGGTGGGAAAGCCCACTGTGTTCTATTGAAGCTCAGGTAGAGACAGATCCCATAGCTCAAGGCTGGCAGTGGTCTAGCATAGAGATATTTTCTCTAACCAAAAGTGACATGATGATGGGTGACATCTGTCCCTTATTGGAAGGGTATATAAACTGTGAGCCCACTGCTATGATTGTCTTTGGTCTAAGAGAGATGGCCAAATTACCATCCTTTTATTAATAACCTTTTGACCTTATTAATACAATGATTAAATTACCCCAAAATTTTAAATGCATGTATGCATGGTCTAACATTTTCTGCAACACCTAGTCACTAGTATAACTAGTCCCTTCAATGCACTCATTCTGGCTGCTGTAGTTTTATGCACAGAACGTTCTCGTAAAGACTGAAGCAATTAGAAAGAAGGTGTATGAGTTGGTAGTTTTTGATGCCTTCCAGGTCACGTTTTATATCCATGATCAGTTTACTTTTTGGGAGAAAGGAAGAAATGAGCCCTTTTGAGCTTATCTAGAGATCCTTGAATACTTTTATAAAATGGCTTAATGAAATAAATGGAATTCTTTCTTCTATATCTATGCAGCTCTAACCACTTTTTCTGACTCCATCTTCTTATAGGAAGCTGTGTTTTCACATAATAGAAGTGGCAGAATTGTAATTGAGGTGATAGAGTCTATGTGTAGTGGTTTTATTATTAGTCCCAACCAGAATAAACCACTAAAAAAGCTAGAGGCTCCATTCCATTTCCTATCTGTTTGTCCCTGTGATTGCACATGTGGATTTTCCCCCAAGTAATCTGCTTTAATTGGCTCTCATGCAAAGAGCTCTGCCAATTCGTCTTCTCCTGGACTATGGTATTTTGTGAATCGGCACTGATCCTTGTCTCCGGCCATCTTCCTCGTATTGTTTTATCCATGAACTGATGCTCTAAGAGACCTTGTTTTCATCTGACATGGGTTTCTACTTGGCAAGGTGATTATGTATTTGCCAAGGTAGTTTCTGGCTTTTTGCTGTCTCTTTGTTTTGAATACTGTTTTGCCTCAGTTATAACAGCTGTTATAACATCATCTGTCAATGATCCTATTTTTGCCCACTTTTCATTTCTTTTTCCTATTAACAACCTGTTTAAGCAATTTGGATTGGAGCTACTATAATCACATACAATGTCTCCTTTTCATCTTTATCCTTTCTTTCTTCTGATGTGATATTTACTTTGACCATTGTACTAATCACTCATTCGGTCTGCTCTGAGAAAGCGATGACCATAATGTTTATATGTATTTATATTGCGTAGTTCCTTGTACATAGTAGGCACTTCATAAATGCTTGTTGAATTAAAATGATTTTATTTGAATTATGAACTGTAGCCTTCCTGGGACACCTGGGTATTGAGGGACCGTAGGAACTTATGAAGGACTACTGAAGATAGTACAAACACAATCCAATACTAGTTGGGAGGCAAATATTAAAATCATCACATAGCCTTTGAGATTTTAAGACATTTAGCCTCTGAATGAGGGTGTTGTTTAATTTTAGTGTCTCTTTTATTTTGCAGTCCAGTCAATGTGCTGGGACCTGTTAGCTCAGTTGATGACAGAGGAGTTTATGCTTGTGAGGTCCAACTCCTTTGGGGATAAATTAGCTTTGCAAAGAGACTGCTTCCCCCAGCTTACTACCTGGGAAATGTATATTGTTGGCCAAAGAGAGTGAGGCAAAGTGCCAGTGGTTCATCCCCAGGCAGCCAGCACCATGGACAAAACAGCTTTGTAGCAACAACTCAGTAGCATCACTTTTGACAAGGAAAGGTACCATGTTTATTTTAATGGTGAGCCAACTTTTCCCTGTTCTCTGCAGTGTTTCTCTATGTTCTGCCTGTTCCCCTGCTGTGTCTCTAATGATTTTACTTTATTTTGTGTTGCTATCCCCCTTCTAATGCTCCATATAAAATGGCGACGGGCCTGTAGACCATGTCTCCCAAGAGCTCTTCTGATGGCATTTGCAGTCAGTGAGCCCTTTTGATCTTTATTGAGTTTCTGACTTACTCAGGGTTCAAGGATGACAAAGATTCTCTCATATTCAATCAAGGTGAATGCTTTAAACTTACACAATTAGGAGCTACAGGCTAGGAGGAAGAGGAAAAGTGTCTTAATTTGTATTTATCTTAAGCATTATTTACCTCCTCTTCTCATGTTGTTTTTTTAAAACTCCATATGAATAATAATCATTTCAGGCGACATTTATATAGTGATTTAAAGTTTGTGAAGTTTGATCCTCACTATAAACTTGTGAGCTGGGTACCTTTATTACTCCTGTTTTACAAATGAGGGAAACTGAGGCAGAGAGTTTAAATGACTTGCCCACAGTCCCTCTTCTGGTAGCTTTGGGAGACAAGCGTTGAATCCATCTCTCTTTCCTAATTCAGTGGGGAACACTTTTACTACTGGACCATTAGCCTGTTAAAGCCAGATAAATGGTTTTCCAGTTTTATCTTGCTTTCAGCAGAGGCAGAAATACAGTCCAGTTGATGAAGCACCCAGCTTTTGTTGGAAAAATCACTAAAACGCAGGAGGAGATACTTGAGTGTATATTGTTGTCTAAATATAAGCATTTTGTTGATGTAATATTTTACATATTAAAACAAACCAAAGAAGTTTGAGGTTTTTTTTTTTAAGCCTGAAAATCAATGCTGAACAAAACTCTGTAGAGATGTCGCCAGCCAGTAGTAACGCATGTTTATGTAGTGATAGAAAGCTTACAAGACACGACAATACTGGGAGGCAGCCGGGGCAGATGTTGATATCTTCATTTTACAGATAAGGAAATGAAGGAGGCTCAGAGATTAAGTGACCTGGCATTGTCACACAGCCGGTTAATGTTGGAGGCAGTCTTCAAACCCAGATCTCCCAACTCTGTATTGAAGGTACTTTGTACAACATTCTGCACTTTGTAATAGTAGAAAAAAAAATCCAGAAAGTAGATCAAGGAAAATCTAATTTCAAATGCCAATAAGTTATTTCAGAGCATTTGAAAGCACTTATTAGTGTGGCTTCTTGTATTTAAATTTTTTATTGAATTTATTTATAGCTTTTGCTTTGACACAATAAACAGTTCCCAACAAACAGATAAATAGACCGTCTTCCAAAGTATATCCCCCTTAAAACAATCAATCACCTTCCAATTTCCAGCTGAAAGGATAGGACAAACATTGACCCTTGTGTTCGATCAGAGTTTTGATGCCTCTCAATGTTGATGTGGGACTGGAGCTCAAGAGAGAGATTTCTATATAGATCTGGGAATCATTTGCTTAGAGGTGATAATTGAGCTGATGAGATCACCAAGTGAGATAGTACAAACTGAAAAGACAGGGCCCAGGGTAGAACTTTGGGGACATCTACAGCTAGTGGATGTGACCAGCAGAGAAGACTGAGGAGGAGAAAGAGGAGAGAGCACTGACATGAAAGCCTAGAGAAGAGGGAGTCTTGAGGAGGAGAATGTGAGCAGCACTCCAGAGTGCTGCAGGAAGGTCAAGAAGGATGACCACTTAACTGTGATGATACCCAAAGAGTAATTATGTTTATGCTCAGATGTAGTAATTTGTTTAGCTACTCCCCAATCCTTTGGGCACAAATGTTTGGCATGCAGCTCTTTGTTAACCCAGTGCTTTTATGAATATTTTTGTGCATTTCAGTCTTCTGTGGCTGTTAATAAAGTTCTTGAGGTTAGGCCCAGAACTGGAGTCTTTAGGTAGGAGGACATGTTTACTTTATTAGCTTTTCTTTCCAAAATTCTAAACTATTTTCAGAGCAGTGGAACTAATTTGCAGTTCTATAATCAGTAAATTAATGTCCCTGCCTTGTTTTTCTGAAATGATCTTGCTTGTCATTTCTTGTAGTATTCCATCATAATTATATGTCACAACTTGTTCAGCCATTCCTCAATTGATGGGCATCCCCTCAATTTCCAGTTCTTTGCCACCACAAAAGGAGCTGCTATAAATATTTTTGTACATATAGATCCTTTTCCTTTTCCTTTGATATTTTTGGGATACAGGCCTACTAGTGGTTTTGCTGGGTCAAAGGGTATACACAGTTTTTTCACCCTTTGTGCATATTTCCAAATTATTCTCCACAATGGGTGGATCATTTCACAACTCCACCAACAGTGCAGTTAGCGTCTCAATTTTCCCACTTCCCCTCCAATATTTGTCATTTTCCTTTTCTGTCATATTAGCCAATCTCATAGGTGTGGGGTGATAGGTCAGAGTTACTTATATTTGCATTTCTGTAATCAATAGTGATTTAGAGCATTCTTTCATATGACCATAGATAACTTTGATTTCTTCTTCTGAAAATTGCCTCTTTATATCCTTTGACCACTTATCAATTGGGGAGTGACTTGTATTTTTCTAAATTTAACTCAGTTCCTTTATATTTGAGAAATGAGGCCTTTATCCAAGAAACTTGCTGTAAATTTTTCCCCCAGCTTCCTGCTTTCCTTTTAATCTTGGATGCATTGCTTTTATTTGTGTAAAACCTTTTTAATTTGATGTAATCAAAATTATCTATTTTACTTCCTTTGATCCTCTGTTTCTCTTGTTTGGCCATAAATTCTTCCCTTATCCACAAATGTGACAGGTAGAATTTTCCATTGTCCCTTAATTTGCTTATGATATCACATTTTCTATCTAAATCATATACCCATTTTGATCTTATCTTGGTATATGGTGTGAGATCTTGGTCTATGCCTAATTTCTTCCAAACTGCTTTTAGTTTTTCCAAGCAATTTTTGTCAAATAGTGAGTTCTTGTCTCAAAAACTTGGATCTTTGGTTTTATCAAAAACTAAATTACTATGGTCATTTAAGACTGTGTATTGTGTACCTAATGTATTCCATAGATCTACCACTCTATTTCTTACCCAGTACCAGATTGTTTTCATGATTACTACTTTGTGACATACGTAGTTTGAAATCTGGTACTGGTAGGCCTCCTTCCTTCACATATTTTATTGATTCCTTTGATATTCTTGACCTTTTGTTCTTCCAGATGAATTTTGTGTTTTATTGGTGTGAAAAGGTTTTTGTTCTTTTTTTCATATGGTTCCTGAGTTTATCTTGGCAGATAGACTCCCAAGTATTTTATATTATCTGCAGTTATTTTAAATGGAATTTCTCTCTCTTTGTGCTGGAGAGATGTTAATGATTTATGTGGATTTATTTTATATCCTGCAACTTTGCTTAAGTTGTTAATTCTTTCAACTAGCTTTTTTAGTCAATTCTGTAGGATTCTCTAAATATAGCATCATATCATCTGCAAAAAGTGATAGTTTTGTTTCCTCATTGTCTATTCTAATTCTTTCAATTTCTTTTTCTTGTCTTATTGCGATAGTTGGCATTTCTAGTACAATATTGAATAATAGTGGTGATAATGGACATTCTAGCTTCACCCCTGATCTTATTGTAAAGGCTTCTAGCTTATCCCAATTACAGATAATGCTTGCTGATGGTTTTAGCTAAATACTACTTAACCATTTTAAGGAAAGCTCCTTTTATTGCTATGTTTTCTATTGTTTTTGATAGGAATGAGAACTGTATTTCGTAAAAAATCTTTTTCTCCATCTATTGAGGTAGTCATATGATTTTTGTTTTTCTTATTAACATGATCAATTGTGCTGATAGTTTTCATGATTTTGAACCAACTCTACAATCTTGATATAAATCTCACCTGGTTATAGTGTATGATCTTCATGATATATTGCTGTGTTCTCCTTTGTAATATTTTATTTAAAATTTTTTCATAGTATTCATTAGGAAAAATCAGTTAATAATTTTCTTTCTCTGTTTTTGCTCTTCTCAGTTTTGGTATCAGCACCATAGCTGTGTCATAAAAGGTATTTGCCAGGGTTTCATTTTTCCCAACTTTTCCAGATAGTTAATATATCTTGACGTATTCATATATATTTAAATATTTTGTGGAATTCACTTGTGAATCCATCTGGTCCTGGTGATTTTTTTTCTTAGGGAGCTCATTTATGGCTTGTTCAATTTCTTTTTTCTAAGCTAAGGTTATTTTAGTATCCTATTTCCTCTTCTGTTAATCTGGGCAATTCATATTTTTTGTAAATATTCATCTATTTCACTTAGATTGTCAGACTTATTAGCATATAATTGGGCAAAATAGTTTCTAATAATTGCTTTAATTTCATATTCATTGATAGTACATTTACCCTTTTCTTTTTTGATATTGGTTTTTTTCTTTTTTTAACCAAATTAAGCAATTGTTCATCCATTTTTTTTTCTCATAAAACCAGCTCCTAGTTTTATTCATTTACCTATTTATTATTCATTTATTGATTAGTTGATTCAGTGGTTCTTTTGCTTTCAATTTTTGTTAATCTCTCCTTTAATTTTCAGGATTTTAATTTTGATGTTTAGGGATTTTTAATTATTTCTATTTTTTTAATTGTATGCACAATTCATTGATCTGCTCTTTCTCAGATTTATTGAGGTAAACATTTAGAGATATAAATTTTCCTGTAAGTACTGCTTTGGTTGCATTCCATAAATTTTGGCATGTTGTCTCATTGTCTTCATTCTCTTTAATGAAATTAGTGATTGTTTCTATCATTTGTTCTTTGATCAATTCATTAAGATTAGATTATTTAGTTTTCAAACGATTTTTAATCTATCTTTCCCTGGCCCTTTATTGAATATAATTTTTATTACATTATGTCCTGAAAAGGATGCACTTAATATTTCTGCTTGTCTGTATTTCTTTGTGAGGTTTTTATGCCCTAATTCATGATCACTTTTTTTGTGAAGGTACTATGTAAAGCTGAGAAACAGGCGTACTCCTTTCTGTTTCCGTTCATTTTTCTCTAGGGGTTTATCATATTTGACTTCTCTAAAATTCCACTCATCTTCTTAACTTCTTTCTTTTTTGTTTTGTGGTTAAATTTATCTAGTTCTGAGAGGAGTTTATTAAAGATTAGATGCTGGATACCTTCTATAGGTCTTGCTCATACAGTCTGTTCCACTGATCTGTTCTTTTATTTTTCAAGTTGAGTACCAATTTTGATAGGATTGTTTTATATTAAAACTTAATCTCTTAATACCAAACATCACGTTCCTATGTTTTCTTTTTCACACTTCATCTCTTGATATTCTTGACAATTTATTACTTCAAATGAATTTTGTTGTTTTCACTAATTCAATAGGATATGCCTTTGGTTATTTATTTGGCTTAGCGTTAGCTCTTTGGATAATTTGAGTAACATCATAGTTTTTTTTACTGTATTTATACAACCCAGCCATCAGCATTGTCCATCTTCTCTAATTACTTAGGATTTTTATTTCTGTAAGAAATTTTATAATCCTGTGTTTGTCTTGGCACATTAATAAATAAATTTCGATTTATAAATAAGCAAAATTCGATTCCTACCTCTTCCTCCTGAGTTTTCTCTATAATACACAGAAAGCTAGATAATTGTATGGCTTTATTTTGTTTTTTGCTACTTTAGTGAATCTATTAATTGCTTTGATGAATTTTTGTATTTAGTATCTTTTAACTTTTGGTAAGAATGTGGCCTATGTGGCATTTTATTTAATGAAATTTAGTTTGTATGATTAATATATTTAATAGCTAACTATTGTTTTTTTCCCATTTACTTTTTTTTGTCTTCTAAACAAATAGCTCTCTGTACTATTCTAGTAATTTGCATATGGCACTGAATTTGTAAATGGAAAACAAAGTTGACTTGTTCTTGTTGATTTTAAAAGCATAGTTTGAATTCTAAGAAATGTAAATATACCCTTAAGCTTCATCGTGCTTTAGTCAATATCAGAAATATTATGTCTAAAATGCATTTTTTATAGATCAACCCCTTTTCCCATTAAACAGTTACAATTTTAGAAATGCTTTCTTTTCTTTTCTGATTTAGCCAAGCCCTCCCCTTTCATTCCCACTGCCATCACCCTCTTTGAAGTCCTCATATCTCACTGCAGTGATTCCCTCCCTCTCTTCTCTTCCTCCCTGCATCCTTCCCCCATCAGTTTGACATGCTGGAGGCAGATTTGTCTTCCTGGAGCACAATCCTGATCTGATGATGTTGGCCTCCTAACCTCTGTCATGTTCTAATCCCTGACTTCTTTCTAAGCACTGATCAAGTACCACTTCCTAGTGAGACCTTTCCTGATTAGTGTTCTCTGCCTCTTGAAATTCCAGTGCCTAATAAACAGTTGTTTTAGGAAACTGAAAGTCATCTGCCTTCTCAAAACCTTCAGTAACAGGATTATGCTTTGGGTCAGGAGGAGGAGCCCCCTCCCCATACAGATAAAAATCATTGATCTAACAGAATGTCAGTGCATCTTGCTTATTTCCATTCTTTCATACTCTTATTTAAATAGTTTGCCTAATTTAATTGACTGTAGTGTCCTGGAGCAGAAGCAGGGGAGGAGAGAGATAGGAACAGTATCTGGGATGGGCCAGAGGGGCTTAGAGAGGTTAAGTAATTTGTCCAGGGTCACACAGCTAATAGGTATCTGGGGCAGAATTTGAACTTGGGTCTTTCTGACTCCAAGTACAGTGCTTTATTCCTTCTATTACCTAGCTGCGCTAGGAAATCAGAGTCAAGTCAATGCACGCTAACCAAGGCCATCATACTCTTCAGTTTAAATTTTGGTTTTGAGCAGGTTCAGCCATAGAGCAAAGTGCTTGTGCTCAGTGAGTCTTGCCTTTTCCATTGTCCCTCTCTACCCATCCTAAGCAGAGTTTGTGAACAGAATGCTAGTTAGTTAGAAGCATTAAGTTGAAAACTGATCTCTCTGTACTCTGTAATCTGTGAAATGCTAGATGAAGGTGAGCTAGTGTTTTTAGCCTCAGTGGCGCTGCAGGGATGATTCTCCATAGGCCTTTAGGCAGGAGGAGAAGGCAATGAGGTGATGACCTGGTATTCTAGAAGGGAAAAGAACAATACAAAATGGACCTTTTTAATAAAATATAGCTCATTGATTCATCAATATTTTTAACATACATACCATATGGTAGGTGTGTTTGGGCAGCTGAAAATGTGTAAGACATAGTTTGGATAAAGAAAAGATTGTTAAAACTGTAAGTTGGTTTGTATAAGCTCAGAGAGTGATTTCCACTATTCCCTTCATATCCAGATGTTAGCTCTCCTGTTTCCTCCTGACTATACCTTTGCTCTCTCCTTGAGGGTCTCCTTTTCCCCCTTCCAAATGCTAAATGGAGGCATCCCTTAATGAAACCTTGCCTTCGTCTTCTCTCTGTACATTGGTGTTCTCTCATCTACTCCTATAACCTTACTTCTCACCTCTATGCAAATCTTTTTTTTTCCATCTCTATTCTCCAATGCTCCAATGTTATATTTCCAGATGCCTGCTGGACATCTCTGCCTAGTTGTTCTGCCCATGTCTTATACTCAGCCTGTCTGCAACTAAACTCATCATCTTTTCATCCAAACCTGCCCTTCTAGATTTTTCAATTAACATTTGATGATATCACTGTTCTTAGAGTCACCCAGCCATGAAATGTCAGAGTCACCTTTAACTCTTCCCTTTCCTTCATCCTGGTCCATGTTCGGTCAGTTGATCTCCTGCCATCATCATAGCTCTTTTATTGACCCTCTTCACTTCTCCCGCCTCCAACCTAGTTTAAGCCTCTGTTACCTCCCCCCTTGAGAAGTATCTGCTAAAGACTCTTCTTGCTTTCAATTTCTTTTGTCTTAATTCCTCTTTTGCCTTAAGGTCAGAGTGATTTCCCTAATGTACTACTCCAGTCATGTCACCACCCTTCCAAAAAATCTTTATTGGCTACCCACTGTGTAATGGATAAAAATCTAAACTCTATTTCTGGGCACTCATGAACCTCTAAAGTCAGCCCTAACATTTGCAGCCTTTTTAATGAATAGAGCTGTGTAGTCAACCTTAGTCTTTCCAGCCTGATCTTGACCTATCCTCCACACCATGTTTTAGCTAATCTTCACTATTTATGTTTTTCTAATGTAAACTCTTCACCTGCCTCATTTTTTTCCCCACTATTCCTCAGACTTTCAGTGGAATGTCCTGTTCTCTCCACCCCCATAGTGCTGCTTCTTGCAATTCTTTCCCTCCTCCAAAGCTAGCCTCAGTGCCAGCTCTTCCATGAGTCCTTCCCTTTATTTTTTTCTTAATCATCTGGATGTGCTTTCCCCCATTGATCTGTTTGTGCTTTCTTTATTGATCTTATTCTAATTATATTTTATTTATAATATATTAGTAAAAGGTCTATGGAATACTGAATAGCGTCTTGAACTTGGGGTTGGAAAGACCTGAGTTCTCACCTCTCACAGTTTGATAGACGAGTGACCCCCAGCACAAATCACTTAAAAACGTACTTGGTTAAGACTTATTTCCCAAGACTCTGTTTTAGTGAAGGGAATCGCTATATTGGGAGTTTCCTACCCTGCCAAAATCTTACATATTTGTGCCTGCTAGATGTTATAGCTCAAATATAAAATGTATCATTTATAATATTACACTTTGTGTGTGCGTATGTGTGTCTTATCTCCCCTACTAGATGACAAATTCTTTGACAGCTACCTTCTTGTCTCCCCATAGCCCCGAATAGAATAGGCATGTGCCTATTTCAAGGATCTATGACTTCATTGGTTTCAGTAGCACTCTCTGTCCTGGTGCAGACTCATCCCTTCTGGGATTTAGTAAGTAGCCTTTGAGGGTTACTGTGGCCAAAAAATTGCATTACCCAAAGGTCATCCTTGTGATCATACGTAGTAGTAGTTTATTAAATATGAATCGAATGAAGATGAATTAACAAGCCACAATGCTCTACCCATAGTGCACCATCTTCTCACCACAGCTTCAGGAGAGCTTTTGTGAAAAGAGATGGGAAGAACAGCAGGAATTCAAGTACATTGAACAGATGTAGTCCAGATGGATTCCCTAGGGTCCAGTTCAAATCCATGAAATAAATAAGACCTTACATTTTGACTCATAATGATAGCTTGTTTATTTAATTTGAGAGTGGGGTGGGGAGATAATAAGTTCAGTGATTCACAGGGACATTTACTCTTGTACCACACCTTACAAAAGAATCCCAAAGCCCTTTAAAAATACATAGAAAGCCATTTTTTTTACAACTACTTACAGTAGATTAACCTCTAAACAGTATGGAATGCAGTCACCTCTTAACTGGAACTCAGACATGGTCAAGAAGGAGTATAACCCTCCACAACAGTTTAAGCCTAGTGAAATAATGTGGGACAACTAAGTCGATTAGACATCCCTTCTCATGTTCGGGTAAGAAGGAAAAAAGGTCATAGAGTGATGCTTAGGGTTATATCAGCTGAGAAGTGATGTTTGGCACAATAGGCTTAGAGTAGAAAGATTTGAAAATTCAAATACTACTTTCTGTACTAATCTTTAAGTCCATTTGAACCTTGATTCCATCATTAAAGAACAAAATTCGTTCTATGATCAGCCAAAATACACTTGAAAGCTTTGGGCATCCTGCTCAGTATTACAGAAAGAATCCTAGAAACTTCCATCCTCAGTGGACCTTGAAGATCATCTAGATCAGGGGTTCTTAACCTTGGGTCTATGGACCCCAAAGATTTCAGTGGTGGACTTGGATAGGGAAAATTACATCTATTTTCATTGACCTCTAACTGGAATTTAGCATTTCCTTCAGTTAGTTAAAAACAGGATTCTGAGAAGGAACTCACTGGCTTCACAAGGTTTCCAGAGGAAAGATTAAGAACCCCTGATCTAGACCCACCTTTTCAGTTTACAAGGTGAGGCCCGGGAAGATTAAATGATTTGTCCAAGATCAGCGGCAGAGCCTGGATACACAGGAGGATGTTTTTTTTCCTTTATTCTTCCTTGCTGTGTTCATTTATGACCTTTGAGTGAAAGAGAGGGAGGTAGGCACTAAAGGAATGTGATGATAACTCCTAAGATCATAGAGTTCAAGCTAGAAAAGTTGTCATAAAGCCCAGCTCATCCAGTGCCCTCATTTTGCAGGTGAAGAAACAGACCTTGAGAACAGAAGTGGATTCTCTAGGCTCCTTCCAGCTCTATGTAAATGATCCAGAGATAGGTTATAGGCAGTAAGTCACAGAGCTGGGAAAAGGAGCCAAGTCTAAATCTAAATCTAGGGCCCCTTCCACTGCACCGTATTATAACTCCCAGTCTCTTTAGAATCCTTTTTAATTTTGCAGGGTTCTTGTTATTCCATTTGTGTATTTTCCCAGGCCTCTTGTTTTACCTCTTCCTCCCCCAGATGACTTTTGAGGAACATATGTTCTATAGAATCAATCAATAAGTATTGAAGTGCTGACCACGTGCCAGGCGCTGTCCTAGGTGCTGGGGATACAAAGCCATAAGGAGAACAATCCTTGCCCTGAAGAAGCTTCCATTCTATTGGGGAGACAAATGTACATATACAGCTAGATACACAATATATACAAAATAGTTTCAGGGGAGGCATTAGCAGCTGGAGGGAATCAGAAAATGGAAAATTGTATGTAAGAAACAAAAAAAGGGCAATTTAGCTGGACCATAAAGTGGAGGAAGAGGCAGGATGTAAAATAAGGTTTAAAGTTAATGAGGAATAAGATCTTCCGTGCCCATCAATAGGCCTCATGTTGAGCCCATTAAGGGAAGCTTACTTGCTTGTGGGAAGGCTTACACACCTTTTGTTAATTTCTAATTAGGCACTGAGCTTATTAGCTGGAAGAGTATATTTCCCAAGAGGTGAACTTTTGCTTTGGGGGCTCGTCTGTGAGAAAGATGTTGTGATTCCCTGGTTAAGGCTCTGAATGGCTGTATGTTCAGAGCTCCTCAACTCCTCAGAGGTAAAGGATCTCTCGATTCAGTGGTGGATATAAAACTGATTCAGGCAGGAGAGCCCTGTCTGTTGGTCTTTATTTCTCTTCTCTGTTTTTCCTCTGTTTGTATTTTATGTGACTAAAGAAGATTGTTGACCCCTGAAACAGCTATCTTTCCTTAGTAAAACAGATAAAAGAACCTGTCCCAGCAGCCATCCTGGGTATGCCAGTGTTGTTGCCGTTACATGAAGCTAAACAGATAAGTTAAGGACAGGCTTTGAGGAGCTTTGAAATTAGGCACACCTGAATTTGACAGTTTAATATAGGTGTTCTACTATTTGTAGGACCTGTGATTTGATCAGGATGGGTTCTCCATTCATTGGCACTTCAAGTTGCTGTGACTGAAATCCATCACTTCCTAGCCAATTGGGTATTGAGGCTCTTCCTGCTTAGCCAGATTTTGAAGGTAAGCCTGTTGAGGACAGGCATTATTTTATTTTTATTTTTTTGTATTCTCAGTGTTGAATAGTGTCTGGTACATAGCAAATGCTTAATACATGTTTGTTGATTAACTGAATGGATGGTTTTCCAATGATAACTATACAGTTCATTTCAGCTTAGTGAAACATTTGCCAAACCTCGTGCTGTTCAGCCCTAGTATTGAAGAATCCAGGCTTCTTTCCACTTTATAGTGAGGCATCATTTTAGGCCTTCAGGGGAGATTTCTGTGGGTAATTATAGAAAAACTTCAAGATAGAAAAATAGGCAATGTTGGGGAAAGGGTGGAATTAAATGACCAGTTGCTTCTCAGATTTATTGCCTATTTGCTGCTCTGGTCAAAATGGCTTAAGAATTTGATGTTATTGGCAGAAATAAAATATAGGAATTATTTGTAAATGTCAGTAATAATCCCTGGGCATGACATGGTTAACTGAAAGGTTGCCTTTCTGCCTATTGTCTTATCTTTATGTCTCTTCTCCCAGAGGAATGAAAAGAAAAAGGTGGTGAGCTTTGTGTGAGAGGGAGTGGGCTGGGGAGATGATGGCATAAATTCTCATAATTAGGACAGTAAAATCGCCTTCAAAGTTCATAATAATTCATCCAGAACTGGCTTACCTATTGAACCTCATCTATTTTTAAAAAATGGATTTACTGAGCACATCCATTCATCCAACAAAATGCTTTGTGCATAATTGGTGCTTAATAAAGGTTTCAATTGAATTATGCTAACTAGTGCAGGCAGATTTGTGGAAGAGAACGTTAGTCTGCTTTAAAGAACAGACTCCTCTAGAGGTAGGCAACCATATATCAAAACAAAAGTGCCAATTTGAAGCCATTCTTATCTCATCATTAAGGCAGGGATCTGGAAGGATTCCCCACTTGGAAATGCTGTTGTTTAATGTTATTTTCTGTTGTTTATATATTCTCAAAAGTAATAAAGGTATTTGTTTAAAATTCTTTAATTTAGGCACACATGTCCTAATGTAACTTGACTAATTTTAGCCTTAGTATTCTCGTATGCAGAATGAAGAGAGTTGCACCTGTAACACCTACGTCACAGTATGTGGCTCAAATGAGATTTTTATAGATATATACGTGTGTGTGTGTGTGTGTGTGTGTGTGTGTGTGTGTGTGTGTGTAAAGGAATTTTCGAACTTTAAAGTTGTTAATCTGGTTTCCATTAACTTGTTTGTTTTTAAAATTTTATTTAAATTTGTTTTGATAACTCAATATAATTGATTTCCTTTGTAATTTTATGTATTTTATTGTATGTATTTAATAAAATTATTCTGAGAGGGCTCCATAGACTTTACTAGATTGCCAGAGGGTCCACAATATAGAAAAAGGTTAAGAACCCTCACTATAAAGGGGCAAGGACCCTACCTGTGATTTCTTTAGTAAAGGAAACTCCTTCCACTAATAAAGATATTGACATCTTATTATCAGCTTCAGGTTTTAGAGAGTTGCCTACAGTATTGAGAGGCAGTCGGATTAGTCTTGTCCAGGGTCACCTGACCAGCGGGTCAGACACAACTCCCTAGTTTAAGACCAGCTCTTGATCCAATATGCCATGCAAACTTTCAGGTAGTAAACAAATGTCTGTTCCAGCACATAGCACAACATCTGGCACATAGTAGGTGCTTAATATTGATTGGATTATTAATAACTTACATTGCCCTCTTCCCACCAACCAAGGTTTGATAGCAATATCTTGTAGATGACTCATTTTCCACAGTCAGAATGGGAGCAGGTGGACAGTGGATGCTGACTTGTGAAAATTTGTGATACAAAACACCTGTTGTTAGAACTCAGAACCCAGTGTATACTTGACCATTAGTATAGGGAACAAGGCATTGTGGTGGATTTGAGCAGTGGATTTGAAATAAGGAAATCATATTCTCTGTTCCTTATTAGCTATGCTGCCAGTGGGTACCATTTAATAACTCTCAGGCTTACTTTTCTCATCTGTAAAATAGGAATTATTCTTTCCTTACATTCTTTACAGGATTATTGTGAGGAAAGTGCTGTGTAAACCTTACTTTTCTTTATAAATGTGAGATATTGTTATTCTGATGCTGGCAATACCTAAGGAACCATCAATTAATCAACCCACCAAATTTTATACTTACCCAACACACACACACACACACACACATATATACAAATGTATGTATGCATGTATATGTGTATATCCATGTACATATACATGTAATATACGTATGTGTATCTGTATATCAGTAATTATTATATGAAAAGTCAATTAAATAGATTCATATTGTCTGACAGGTTATGTTTGGTGAAGCTGACTTAATAATGTCTTTATGGAATAAATCTGTTCTATGTACTGTTGTTTTTTCTTGTAATATAACAGCCAAGCCACATGACTGGTCTGAAATGTTATGCTTAATATTAAATTTAATTTGTTAGCAGGTATAATCCCTTTTCCTTATTATTCTACTGTGAGATTTCTTGCCTTATTTTGTCAGACTATATAATTAATAGCTGCCCGGCATATAATTTGAAATCCTAATAAAAAGATTTAGCATATTAAAAGTATATTTGGCTGCAGGTGGAAGAATTAGAATCAGAGGGGAAAAAACAGAAAAGAGGTTTTGGTTTTCAAATCATATGTTGTTAAACAAGATTAGTAAAGTCCCTCGTGGGCATAATGATACACAGTACTGAGTCTTACTTGTCTTTATATCTCACACATTAATTTGAACTTTTGGCAGGGGGAGTGGACTGGACTCATGATTTCGTTGGTAGAGGGAACTTTCTCTACTAGTGCAGAATATGACTGAGTCTATCATTTACAAGAGTTGCCAGGAGATGGTAAGTGAGTTGATCAAGGTCATACAGTTGCTATATTTCAGAGATGGGACTTCAGCCCAGGTCTTTCTTGGCTTTGAAGTTGGTTCTCTCAGGGTTCTTAATCTGGACTCCAAGAACTTTGGTTTCCTTTTGGTTTTAGATATATTTTGATAACTGTATTTTAGTGTAATTGATTCCTATTGTACTCCTATGTGTTTTATTTTATGCATTTAAATACATTATTCTGAAAAGGGGCCCATGAGCTTCCCCAGACTGCCGAAGGAGCCCATAATACACAAAGGTTAAGAGTCATACTTCCTCTTGTCTTGGACACTGTAGGCTCTTAATGTTTGAATTGCCTTGAATTGCCACTGCATCTGCTGTACTCTCCAGAAAAGAGCAATCAGAGGGGCAAAGGAAGTGAAAGGAAGGATGTCTGTGGGAAGATTCAGAGATTTGAGATGTATTTTATGGAAACTTATAATCTCAGTCTATAAAGTCATAATTAGAGCAAACCTGGATACTTAACGAGATCTTGAAATAGTAAAATAAAGGAGTACTGATTGAAGCTTAATAAAAATTTAGGATAAATAGAAGGAACTGCAGAGGTTCTCTTTTTAGTGCTAGTCCTACTTTAAAGGAAAAAAAAACTTTTGGGGGGTTATTCTGAGCTTGACAAACACAAAGGAGTGTGAATATTTCTGAATATGAAAAAGAACAGAAGAGCTTATCTATGAAAACATGAATCTTATATCAAATTGGTTTTTTTTGAGGTATGATCACTTCACTTTCAAAGCTGTCTGGCTTTTCTGTGTTTGCCTCTGAACAATCTTTCTCTGTATTTTCCTCAAATGTTTTATTAGTGCTATTTTCTTTCTTCTCTTTAAAAAAAAAAACAAAACAAAGAGGGCGGATGGAGAGGAAGATTATCACTATTCTCTTTTGTAATAAGTTAGCATAGTCAAGCAAGACAAATCCACGATATGGGCCATGTTTGAAAATGTATATTTCATTACGAACCTGTAGTCTATCATTTTTTTCTCAAGAGATGGTTAGATTGCCTTATCAGCATTCTGAAGGCCTGGTTGATTATTGCATCGAGCAGAGTTCTTCAATATTTCGAAATTGTTGTTTTTTAGTGCTGTAAATATTTTATAAATTGTCCTGGTTTTGCTCACCTTACCCTGACTCAGTTCTTCCAGGTCTTTCCAGATTTCCTCATTCCCTATGGTGCAGTCTTCTAAGTGGTACTTTGGTGGAGTGGATAGAGAAAATTAGCCTTGAAAGCCTGGATTCAGTGCCTTCTCTGAGACATGTTGGCTTTGTGATCCTGGGCATGCTGTTGTACCTTCTTAATTTCCCAGGCAACTCTCTGAGATTGTACCTTATAGACAAAATGGCATCCTGCATTCATAGAAAGGGTTTGTTTCTTAGCTCTCTAAACAACTCTGTAACACTGTCACTTGCAGAGAAGGTGCTGATCTCCTTTGCTAGCAGGAATTTCTCACCTGGGAGTTTCCTATCTTAATGAAGTTATAGGTCCAGATCTTAGCCCTACATTTACAGACCATAATGTGTTCCTCAATTGATGAGCACCCCTTTAATTTCAAGTTCTTTGCTACATGAAAAGTATTGCTGTGAATACTTTAGTATTCATTACCTAGGATGACCATACCCTTTGGCAATATGTCCCGTAATGAAACTCTTGAAGATGCAACCTGGACTGAATGAACAATGGGTCACACTCAGTAGAGAAGTTCTTATGTTCTCATAATTGAAGCTCAGAATAAGTACTGCAAGATCATCAACGAAAGACTGAATGAGGTTAAGGGTACACCAGGTATTGAGGTAGAAATAGAGTACCTGGACTTCTCATCAGTATACTGACTAGACTTCTGAGGCTGGATTTGAGCTTAGGTCCTCCTCCCTCTAGGGCCAATGCACTCTCTTTCTCTCCCTGTGCATCTGTGTGTGTATGTCTTTCTCTCTGTTTCTCTCTCTCCATCTCTCTGTCTCTCTCTCTCTGTCTCTCTCTCTCTCTCTCTCTCTCTCTCTTTCTTTCTTTCTTTCTTTTCTCTCTCTTTTCTCTGTTCTCTCTCTTCTCTCTCTTTCTCTCTCTCCTCGCTCTCTCACACTCTCACACATTCTCACCCTCTCTGTCTCTCTCGCTCTCTCTTTCTCACTCTCTCGCTCTCTTCTCTCTCCTCGCTCTCTCACACTCTCACAGTCTCTCTCACACACTCTCACCCTGTCTCTGTCTCTCTCACTCTCTCTCGCTCTCTCACTCTCTCTCTCGCTTTCTCTCTCTCTCTCTCTCTCTCTCTCTCTCTCTCTCTCTCTCTGTCATATGATCTTATATTTCCCAACCCCCCCAGTCCATTCTAAAAACCTGGCACCAGAATATTTTGTCATATATCTTAGCTCTGTTCATGTTACTCCCCTGCCCAGGATCCTTTAACAACTTCCCACTTCCTTCATGATAAAGTCTAACTTCTTAATCTTGCATTCAAGGCCTTCCCTACCCTGATCTCAACTTACCTTGCCAGCTTTATCTCTTTGTATTTATCTACATGGTCTCCAAAGCTCTAAGCCAGCTGGACTAGCCCTTGTTCCCCAACCACCCTCTCTAATTTCACACACTTTTCAAAATTGCTCACTTTTTTCCCTCTCTACAATATGGTCTCTCAAAAACTTTAAGATTTCATCCTGTCATCAGACTTCACCTCCCCTAGCCGTCTCTGTGCTTGCAGAGGATTTGTCTGTAGCTCTCTCTATCACTTTTCATGTTCTGCTTTGTATTATGGTGATTCTGGATATATCTTATCTCCCCAATTAGATCTTAAGCTCCTTGGGGTTAGGGATTAGATGTTACTCATATGTGGGGGTGTTTGTTGAATGGAATTACTAACCCGCTTTTTCGGGGTGTTTGGTGGGTGTTTAAGACCTTATTTTTCTAATGCCTTAAAATTTTTCATTAACTGTTTCGTTGATAGAGTAGAAGGACGTTGGCATAGGGCAGAACTGGTATGAAAAGAGTTGATACAGATGTTTTTACTCAGAAAGCGATTGGAAGCGTAAAAGCCTATCTTTAACCACAGTTTGGTCTGCCTGTAACTTGTTTATTCCATCTGTTACTGAGCTGTGGCTCTGGTCCTGACAGAGTATTGATGGGCTGCTGCTGCTGCTGCTGCTTTTGTTTTGGTTTATTTTTTTTTCCCCACAGAATCCACTTTTTAGATTCACAATTGTAGCTGACCCTGGAATAGGCACTGGTGGTGGAGAGAGATTTTCTTAATTTGTTAATAGGAAATCTCTTGGCTGGTGGATGTACGTGACCGTGAGTCGTTCACTATTTAAAACTAAACAATAAACTTCAATTGGCTGTGTATGAGTAGGCTACTCATGTGTGTCCCTGGTGCTTTCCAGAGAGTCAGCCCAAGGTCGAGAGGTGCCATTCTCAGAGAGTTTTGAGGCACACCGAGGCAGCTGATGGCCAGTAGATTAAAGTTAAAGTCAATGGGTTAGAATGTCAGCAACAGGTAGCAAAACAGGTATGTCTGATTGGACCCTAATTTTTTTTTCAAAAGAGAAGAAATAAAATGAGCCTTTTAGAGAAATGTTATTTGAAGTACAGCAGGAGAACCTGGATTGCATTGAATTAAATACCAGATGGACCATTGTAACTCATGCATCTATTTTATAAGGAACAAGTGGTTCCTTATCTGTAGCCCCATGTTTTCTACTTCCTTTCGGGGTTTTTTCCCCAGGATGGTTGGAAAGTATGGAAATTCATTGTGAATAACTGTGAAAACTCTTAATAAGCCTTAGTTAGAATTCTTTCTTGGTATGGGTAAATGGGACCAATTTATTGGAGTATTACCACTTTTCTTGCTGATGACTTTAGTGCTAGGATCTCAAGAAATGGGGAGTAGAAGTAACAGAATGACATTGGCATGATTCATTCACTATATTTCAATCAACATGGCACTGGCTGGTGATCAGGCATATTCTACTTGTACTCTCTTTCAAGTAAAACTGGAAGTGGGAATGATTTATTCTTGGCAAACAAAGATATTGCTGTTAAAGAGTCAGTGCTGGTTTTAGGATTTTGCATTGGTGGGGTTGGAATGTCTAAGGACTTCATTGTTCTATAGTCTTTATCACCTTCTGCTCACCAAAATACATTTTCTATATTTTAAGTACAGTTGTATTGTGTGCTACATTTGTCATATAGTCAGCTAGCATTTATTAAGCGCTGTGCCAGGCCCTGTGCTAAACACTGAGGATACACAGAAAGGCAAAAGACTTGATACTACGTTCTCTCTTGGTTTGGGAAATGCTATTCTCTCCTGGTTTTCCTCCTACCTATCTGAACCCTCCTTTTTTGTTTCCTTTGCTGGATTCTCCTCCAGATCTTATCCTCTAACTGTAGGTGCCCCTTAGGGTTCTGTCCTGGGCTCCCCTCCCTTCTCTCTCTATACTTCACTTGGTGATCTCATCACATTGCATGGATTTAACTACTGTCTTTATGTTAATGATTCCCAAGTCTACCTTTCCTGCAACATCTCTACTGACCTTCAGTCTTGCATCTCCAACTGCCTTTCAGACATCTCAAAATGAATGTCCAGTAGACTTCCTTTTTTAATTATTTTATTTTTACTAATTATATGTAAAAACAATTTTTAACATTCATTTTTTTAAATTTTGAGTTCCAAATTCCCTCCCTCTCTTCCCTTCCCCCCTCATTGAGAAGGTAAGCAATTTGATATGTGCAGTCATGCAAAACATATTTCCATATCAGTTATGTTGTGAAAGAAAACAGACCAAAAAACCAAGAAAAATAGTTTTTCTAAAGAGTAGGCTTCAATCTTCAGTCAGATTACATCAGTTCTTTTTCTGGAAGTGGATAGCGTTTTTCACCATGAGTCCTTCAAAATTGTCTCAGATCATTGTACTGATGAGAATAGCTAAGTCATTCACAGTCAATGATCATACTGTATTGCTCTTATCATGTATACTGTTCTGGTTCTTCTCACTTTATATCAGTTTGTGTAAGTTAAGATTTTTCTGAGAGTATTTTGCTCATCATTTCTTATAGCACAATAGTATTCCATCATAATCATATACCACAATTTTTTCAGACATTCATCAGTTGATTGACATCCCTTCAATTTCCATTTCTTTGTCAGCACAAAAAGAGTTGCTGCAAATATTTTTGTACATATAGTCCTTCTTTTCTTTTTAATCTCTTTGGGATATAGGCCTAGTAGCTATATTGCTTGGTCAAAAGGTATGCATGATTTTTTAGCCCTTTGGACATAGTTCCAAATTGCTCTACAGAATAGTTAAATCAGTTGACAACTCCACCAGCAGCGCTTTAGTGTCTCAATTTTCCCATATCCCCTCCAACATTTGTCATTTTCTTTTTCTGTTCTTTTTGTCAATCTGATAGGTGTGGGGTGGTATCTCTGAATTGTTTTAATTTGCATTTCTCTAATCAATAATGACTCTGAACATTATTCCATATGACTTTAGATAGTTTTGATTTCTTCATCTGAATACTGTTTATTCATATGACTTGTATCTTATAAATTTGACTCAGTTTTTTATATATTTGAGAAGTGAGACCCTTATCATAGATACTTGCTGTAAAAATATCTTCACACTTATATGTGTTTCCTCATATTTTTTCCTCTATCCTTCTCTCTCACTCCTTTTACTCTATCCCTCCTCGAAAGTGTTTTGCTTCTGACCACCGTCTCCTCCAGTCCATTCTCTCTTCTATCAGCACACCCACCCCTTTCTTTTATCCCCTTCCCATCCTACTTCCCTGTAGGGTAAGATAGATTTCTGTAACCAAGTATGTAGCTATTCTCTCTTTGAGTCAATTCTGAAGAGAGTAAGGTTCACATGTTCTCCCCTGCCTCCATCTTCCTCTCCACCGTAAGAGATTTTTTGCATCTCCTTTATGTGAGATAATTTACCTCATTCTACCTCTCCCTTCCTCCTTCTTCCAGTGCATTCCTCTTTCTCACCCTGCAATTTTATTTTTTTAGATATCATCACATCATAATTAACTCACACCCATGCCCTCTGTCTATGTATATTCCTTCAAACTGCCCTAATAATAACAAAGTTCTTAGGAGTTACAAGTATCATCTTCCCATGTAAAGTTTAACCTTATTAAATCCCTTGTGATTTCTCTTTCCTGTTTACCTTTTTTAAATCAATTGACTCTTGTGCTTGAATGTCAAATTTTCTATTCAGCTCTGATTTTTTTTTCATCAGGAATGCTCGAAAGTCTTCTATTTCATTAAATATCCATTTTTCCCCCTGAAGCATTATACTCAGTTTTGCTCAGTAATTCTTGACTGTAATCTTAGCTTTTTTGACCTCTGAAATATCGTATTCCGAGCCCTCCGATCTTTCAATGTAGTAGGTTCCCAAAGTGGATGATGGGGGAAGGGGGTAGTAGCCTCGGGTGTAATTGGGGGGCATAATAACCACAAGGAGGTGGTGGAAGCATAAAGAAAGAAGAGAAGAAAATTTTGAAAAACCATTTGAACATGTTTCATCTGTTGTGTAACAGAGTTAAAGTTGTAGTGATTACATTATTTTCCAAATAAACACACAAAATGCGAGTTATAACTGATCAGTGGTCAAGTGGGCTGACAGATTTTAACATGCAAGTGTTGGCAGGCAAACTTGTTGCTCATTGTTGGGAAGTCCAGTGTTCATCGGCAGGAATATGTGTGTGTGATGACTTGTTTACAGTATGATACTATATGGTTACATGATGCAATACATGATGCAGGAAAAAACCCACAAATTTACAAAAAATTATTAAATTGAAGATGTGGGTTTTTAAAAAAGTTATATTTTTTGAAATGACACAAATTTCAAAAAGACTGTTAAAGGATTAAAGAAAGCAGATTTCCAGGGGGGCACTGGGTAATTTTTTTTTAAAAAAGGGGACAATAGACCAAATAAGTTTGTGAACCCCTATAAGAAGCTGCTAAAATTTGGGTGATTCTGATTGTGGCTCCACAACATTTGAATTGTTTCTTTCTGACTTTGCAATATTTTCCCTCGATTTGAGAGTTCTAGAATTTGGCTATAATATTCCCAAGAATTTTCATTTTGGGATTTCTTTTAGGAGGTGATTAGTGCATTCTTTCAATTTCTATTTTATCCTCTGGTTCTAGGATATTAAGGCAATTTTCTTTGATAATTTATTGAAAGATGATGACTAGACTTTTCTTTTTTGTGATCATGGCTTTCAGGTAGTCTAATAATTCTTAAATGATCTCTCTTCCATCTGTTTTCCAGGTCAGTTTTTTATCCAATGAGATATTTCACATTTTCTTCTATTTTTTTTCATTCTTTTGATTTTGTTTGCCTGTTTCTTGATGTCTCGTGGAGTCTTCATTTCCACTTGCCCAATTCTAATTTTTAGTGACCTTTCATGAGCTTTTGTACGTTTTCCATTTGGCCAATTCTGCTTTTAAGGAATTCTTTTCTTCAATGAATTTTTGTACATCTTTTTCCATTTGCCTATTCTGTTAAAGTCTTATTTTCTTCAGTATTTTTGTGCCTCCTTTACCAAGCAGTTTACTCTTTTTTTGTGATTTTCTTGCATTACTGTCATTTCTTTTATTTTTAAAATGAGGTTTGAGCTCCTCCAGGAATTCTTTTTGTGCCTGAAACCAATTCATGTTTTGTTTTGTTTTTTAAGTCTTTGGATGTAGCAGTTTTGACTTTGTTGTCATCATTTGACTTTGTGTCTTAATCTTCCTTGCCAGCATAGTAATTTTCTGTGGTCAGGTTCTTTTTGTTATTTTGTTTGCTTGTTTTTCTAGCCTAGTTCTTCACTTTTAACTCTTTGTTAAAATTAGGCTCTTCGCCCCTGATAGATAGGGCATTGTCCCAAGCTTCAGGTTTTTGGTGTAGCTGTTTTCAGAGCTAGTTCTAGGGGTTTGGAAATTTTCAGTTCTTCCAACATGGTGTGATTAAGGAGAGGTGTGGTCACTCCTCTCCTGGCCTATGCTCTGGTCTTTGAGTGACCACAGGCACTCTTTTCTGCCCCGGAACGGTGCTCCCTTGAAGCCATATGCTCTAGCGTGCTAGCATTCTTTCTTGATTAATTCCCTTAATAAACGTATTTGTTCTGTGAAGTTTGGATTTGGTCAAAGAGCCACACTTGAGGACCTAGAGGGCCACATGTGGCCTCAAGGCTGCAAGTTCCCCACCCCTGACACATATGCTTAGAGTTTCTGTAAGGAGAACTGTCATAAGAACTGTCACAGTCATTTAATCAACATCCACTTATTAAGCACATACTCTATGTATATTTATATATCTTGCATATATACACACAGTAAATATGAAGGGAAAAATACAAATATGAACACAAAGTGGTTAAATATGATGTTGTTAAGGAGCAAATACACTAGTGGTTGGGGGATCAGCAAAGGCTTTCATGTCAAAGGTGCTGCTTGAGCTGAATCTTGATCTGAGAAGCACCATGATGTGGAGAGGGGACCTAGCCTTGTTGTCAAGAAAACCTGAATTCAAGTCGTCCCTCCAGCCCTTCCTCACTGTTTGACTGTGAATGAGTCTCTTTACCCTATCAGGCCCCAGCCAAGCTTAGGAGGCTGTGGATTAAGGAAGAGCAGCTGGTCGGTGCCAACCAAGAGATGAGAGTGCTCTCTCCAGAGAGAATGGCAGGTCCGGACCAAAGTAAATAAACAGAAGCTGAAAATTTACCATCAGATGTTTGTTTAGTACCAATTTGACAGCATTGGCTCTGGAGCGACACGAATGAATCAAGTAGAATATTTTCCTAACTGTAGTAATTTAAAATTAATCAAGCGAGTTCACACAGATGTACATCTGAAAAATATGGTTAAATGCAGTATTTTCAGTGTCATCTTTTTCACAATATAGAGCACATGATCCAATGTAGAAAAAACTTGGGGAGAGACATGGAAAGTAAAAGTTCACAATCTCTTTTTAAAACACTTAAAAATAAATGAGTCGTTTGAGCCTTGGAAAGCATTTCAATAAACAAACCTTGGTAATGAACCAAATTTGAATCCCTTGGCAGCTGATTTTCATCCAGCTGTATTCAGTTATTGAACATCTGTCAAAGAAAGTAATGCATAATTTGTCCATTTCGAACAATGGTAGAAAGCTGCTTTTAACCCTCAGTGGTATTTTCTACAGCCTCCTAATCTCTACAAAGTTGTTAAGATGCAATAAACCAGGCCTTTATCAGTCCTGGAGTGGCTGCTGGAAGCATAAAGAGACCCAAATTGACATTCATATGAAAGGAATTATAACAATCCGGAGTTTTATCTCACAGTGAATGTGCAGCATCCTATTCAGTCATGTGTTGGTGTGTTAACATAGAGTCAACAGCAGCACGGATGGTGTGTTTCCTGGCTACATGAAAAATGACATGAGATGAAAATCAATGTTTTATATATGTGTTGCTGAAGAGCTGGGGTAGACTGGATTAAATGGCATTCTAAATTCTCTATCCTTTGAATGCTTTTATGTAAAGCATACCTATGTATTATTATGACATGAGGCAGTTAACTCAGTCTTACGTCATAGCTTGGGGCAAGCCATTTTTTTTTGAAGCCATCATTTTTCTCTCTTTCTCTTAATATCTTTATCATCTTTGATAGGGGCTTGTTCATTGTTCACTTTTTGCAGTTTTGGGTGCTTACTGTTCATAGAAAATTCCTGTCTCTATTAGGGTGTTCCCAAATGGCAAAATCATGAATTGAGTACGTAAATCAGTTTGCAGTTTTGGAAGAGGAGAGCGTGACAGAATCTTTGTCCCTTCCCCCAAACCAAGCCCCTAACTTGTTTCAAATTCAGATCCTGGGAGGAGGTGATTGAGTAATTTTTCTGCAGGATACAAGAGGAAGAAAAGAAGCCATTTTCCCAAAACTCCCAGGACCAAGCAAGCAGAAATTCTTAGTAATTTGTCCCCTATGTTTTGACTGTAGTTTATGACGTTTTCTTTTCCTTCCTTCCTTCCTCCCTTCCTCCTCCTCTCTCTTTCCTTCCTTTCTTTCTCTCCTTCCTTCTTTTCTTTCATCCCTTCCTTCTTTTTTAATGTACATTTATTTTCTAAATAAAAAAATATCCCTGAATGGAAATAGTAACATGCATTTGAAATTATAGTTCATTACTTAAGCATCTGCCCTCTGTCTTCTGTGTTTCAAGTATCGCACCGGGTGTAAACTTAGTTGATTAGAATCTCAACAGCAGCAAGAACTTTTGGAGATTTTAAAGAAACTTTCATAGCCTTGTGTCTTTCTGAGCCAGGACGGCAAATTGATCAAATAAAGATCCATCACTCTGATTTTGACAGCAGTCCTGGCTTTAATTGCCAAGATCAGCACAGAATCTGCCCACATTACATCACTCTTCATCTGGTTTCCAAATACAGTATACAGTCATCCTTCAAGTTTGGCCAGCTTTGAAGTTGGCTGAGTTTCCTACTGTACCTTTCAGCTTGCTGTCTGATGGCCTTCAGTATGTCAAATGTTACTGTGATAGCAGGGCCTCTGTAATGACTACATGTTTACAGAAACTGTTACTCTTTGGAATTGTGCAAGAGTAGCATGTCTTCTGTGTAATCATGTGATTGGTGTAAAGTGGTCTCTCTACTTTTGAGAATTTTTTTTGTATTTCTGTTTATGCAAAATAATTGGGCTTGGTTTGCATGGAACTACAGGTAGAGAGGAGGCTTCTGCAGAAATCATTTTCCCATGTGTTCTTTCCTTTCTGAGTTATTGGGAAATTGATGGTAGGGGAGGGGGAGATCCAGGGCATTTATTTTGGTGTGTTGTATTTGTGAGTGGAAAAGAGTGCTCAGTCCTTCTCCCCCCCCTTCCCCCCAGCTAATTGGGAAAAGAATTAATGTATTAGTACATTTCTTTTCTACTGAACAGGAAATTTATCCGAGGATGAATTTCTGGAAGAGGAAAAAAACCCCACAAAGTAAATCAACGTGCATCATTTACAAGCTTACCTATAAACTAATATAGCTCATGGACTCCTAGAGTTTGGCAAGACCTTGAAAAATTAGTGAGTTCAACCCCTTCTTTTCATAGATTAGGTGAATTGACTTGTTAGGGCTATGCAGATAGTAAGTGGCACGGCTAGGAATTGACCTCCTACCCTCTCACTCCAAATCCATTGCTCTTTCCAGGACTGTCTGGGCTCTGTAGCACCATTTTTGCTAATAGCTTGAGTTGTATTACGGGTATTGCTTCCATGACAAACCTCCACCTGCACTTCCTTCCGCAAACACTCAAAAACAGGAACCAAATCAGGTATGGAGAAAACTGAAACCAATGACTTTTGGTCACCCTACACTTCCTTCTCCCTTTGTTTCCCTACTGAAGAACCCCAAGGAGGCTGCAGTATTCTTTTCTTTCCACTTTTCAGGCCTGAAACCCCTGCTTCCTCATCAGGAACCACTGCCTTATTTCACTCTTTGTGAGAGAGAAAGGCAACCCTTCTGTCACAGTATGGGCTTGTGAGTGTAAAGAAGCAAGTAGCCACTTTTATTTCTTTAGTATTTCATGTTGCTCACTTCCAAAAGGATTTTAGGCAGCTTGTGAAATTAAACATGGTATAAAAAAGAGACATTTTAAGGATAAAAACACAAAGAGCCATATAAAAATGTAGAGGAAGAGGTCAAACATATTAAGCATTTAGGAAATGCCTACTGTGTACCAGGCACATGGAATTAAAAGACAAAAAGAAAACCTCAGAGGCTTGCATTTTTGTCAGAGGAAACAATATGGGCATATGTTAAATGTATATGTATATATGTATGTATGTGTGTATATGTATGTACACACATACCCATATATAAACTGTATTCAAAATAATTTTGGGGGAAGGAGAGATTAGAAGCTAGGAGCATCAGAAGAAAAAGCCCTCCTTCTGTAGAAGGAGACATTTAAATGGACTTTGAAGGAAACTCAGGTTTCTAACATTGAAGTTAAGGAGGGAATGCATTCCAGCTTTTGTGAAGGAATAGAGTTGGGAAATAGATTGCTTTGTATAAGCAACAGAAAGACCAGTTAGGTAGAACCACAGGGGAGCAAGTGTATATGGGAAGGTAAGTTTTGAAGGGCATGAAATGCCAATCAGAAGAATTTGTATTTGATCCTGAAGGCAGTAGGGAGCCATTGGAGTTTTTTGAGCAGGGGAATAAAATGATAGTGATTTTCATTCTGTGAAAATCACTGGCAGCTGTGTAGAGGACATGAGGTAAGCTCATTATTAGGGTTGAGAATCAAATTTCATTCTGTTTCCTGGCATCTAAAACAAGAAGCTACATCATTTTTATTGTCTGATCTAAAAAGGCACATATATTCCTGTGCAAGAGGCTTGAGTTAATTCTGTGGTCCTGGATCCTTATTACTGTCAAGGACACCATCTTCTTCCCAGTTTCCCAGGTTCTCAGCCTTGGTGTCAGGACTCCTCACTCTCATTTGCCCCATCCATCCCATCAGTGGCCAAATCTTGTCCTTTCTGAGTTGACACTATCTCATCCATACATCTCTCCATCAATGCTGTTTCAGCCCCTCTCACCTTGACTTTTGCAAGCGCTTTCTTGTGGTTCTGCCTGCCAGAAGTCTCTGCCCACTCTAGTCTGTCCTCCACTCCGTCTGATCGTGTTGGTATTCAATAAACTTCACTGGCTCCTTGGGACCACTATTTACAGCTGTTCACAAGCTAGCTGCTTCTCTCATTTTACTCCCCACCTCTCACTCTATGGCCCAGCGATATGGGCCACCTTGTTGTTCCCCATCCATAATGCTCTAACTCCTCTTTCTTTTTCTCTGCACTGACTTTCCCCTATTCCTGAAATGTTCTCCCTCCTGACTACTGCCTTATGATATCTTTTCAAGATGCCACTCAAATGAGGCCTTGATTTTCCCAACCACTTCAGATTTTACTTCCAAAGTTATCTCCTGTTTACTCTCCTTGTATCTTATGTACCTAGGTCTTTACATGTTGGCTCCCCAATTAGAATATAATATCCTTAGGAAGGCAAGAATTGGTTTTGACTTTTTTTATATCCCAGGTATTTAATACATATTAGTAAGTGCTTTTGAATTGATCAATATTATTTCAATTAGTTTTGGTTACAGTTTCCTGGTCCTTTCTATCTCTCATCCTTTCTCTTTCCTCCCTCCCATGGAGTAGCCATATGTTCTAGCCAGGCAGCTGGCATCCACCCCAGAAAGGGTCATAGTGAGGACATCAGAATTAGTAAGGGAATCTCCCTGAGTATTTTTATCATCCTTCATCCTGAGAGAAACAGAGAGCAGCAGTTAGGCTATGGGAGAGAAGGGACCTCTGGTTTCCCTCTTATTTTAGGGACTTTGTCATTATCTCTTGTGTATTCATTATAGCCAAGAATGCCATCTTAAGAAGGTTCTTAATCTGCACCTCTCCTTCCAGTGACTCCCCATGATTGGTAACTCCCCTTTTCAAATCTCCATCTCTTACTTAGGTGTGGGGAAAAGACAGTGTTCCAGGCCCCTTCCCATATGGCTGAGTTCAGGGCTTGGTGGAGCCAGGATAATGACACCAACATCTCTGGGAACTGTTTCCGACAATTCGAGGTGCTTAGCCAGGCACCTCCCAAGAAGTAAATCCAAATGGAGGTATCTTCTCTGTAAGGTCACCTGATAATCCGAGGAATCCAAGGGAGTATCTTGCCATGGTTACAGTATTGGGCAAATACAGCTTTGGATTAATCAGCTAGACAAATGACTTTTTTTTTTAACTTCGCAAATGGAAACATTTTTTGTTCAACATTGACATTGAAGTATGTTTGCCAGGTTTAGTAATGAGGGCTGTCAGAGCTGGCTCTTCGTTATGTTTCTCTCGGGTATTTTTCCCTCATCTCAGATCTTAATTCTTCAGCTGCAGAAAGTCCTTCAGTCAGATTCAGGGTATGGCTAAACACCAGGCAGATCTCCCTTCAGCATCCTTGGGTTTGGTCAGAGGTGGAGGGGGTGGCATCTTGCCTGGGTGTGATGGAGGGAGCACATGGTTCATAGGAAATATCTGCCTAGGAAACAGAAAAGGCTTCGTGAAAGATAATGAGGTTATGGCTCGAGACTTCAGATAGACCTGTCTGGTTCCCCTGCCTGAAGAGGAAGTCAGGAGGGGAGTATCACTTTTATAATTCATGGACTCAGAAATGAGAATCTCCCTTGGGGAAATTCTATCTCAAGGAGGTGAGGGATGGGGAGAGAGGCTTTTTAAGAAATTGAAAGTGCATCCCCCACCCCCTTTCTTTGATTACAGTCACACAAATTGTAAAATAGTTTCCCCAGCTGAAATGTCGGCTTCTCGGTTTAAATCTGCCACTAGAAACAGGTGAGAGGAACATCTGTAAGGCATCCACCAAGGATGTTCACCAGTCCACTTTGGGAACACTCCAAGTATCAGCATACATTGGTTTGACTCTTAAATTGTTTTTGCTCTGTCCTGAATTAATGTAGCTCCTTCTATAGTATAATGTTCATTTGCTGAGCCATGGAAAACTCCAAAACTAATGCAGAGGCAGCCAGGTGGTGCAGCGTAGAAAGCACTGGCCCTGGGGTCAGGAAGATCTGAATTCAAATCCCACCTCCGGCACTTATTAGCAGTGTGATTCTGGCCAAGACATTAACCTCTGTCTGCCTCAGTTTCTTCATCCATAAAATGATAATGGTAATAGCATCTACTTCCCAAGATTGTCATTTGGACAAAATGAGATATTATTTGTAAAGCACTTCATAAGCTTTAAAACACTAAGTAAATGATATCTGTATTATTTATAGGTGGGCCTCTGGTTTACAAATGCTCATTTTGTGCATGGGGATTCTAGTAGAATATAAATTTTTTGAGGGCAGGAACCTGTCTCCTCCCCAACCAGAAGACCTCCAGCACCTCAATGAATGAATGGAGTGAAATTGCCTTGCCTCTTGATAAGAACAGAAAAAAAATGTCCTCCTCTTCTGCCCCAGAGAGGATTGGGAGCTCCTTTCCTTTCTTGCTGCCTTTGGCAACTTGGAAGCCTCATTCTTTCTCCTGTGACCTGGTGGAAGTGGAGCAAAGTGGGACACCCTCCCTCCAAGACAGACAGACACTCACTCACACTCTCTCTCTCTCTCTCTCTCTCTCTCTCTCTCTCTCTCTCTCTCTCTCAACCTCCCAGCCGCCTGGCATCTGAATTTGGAATGCAGAGCCTGTGTTTTCCCATGGAAACAGTATTGTTAGGGGATGGCCAGGTTTTTTAATTCTCTAAATATTATAATTCAGATGCGTTCGAATTAAATGGCTTTTTGTGGGCAATTCTGGGGCCCTAACCACTATTTATAACATTGTTTCTGTGGGAAAATCCTACTCAGCTACCAAACTGGCTTCCAAAGAAACTTTTGGAGCACAAACCTGGAAGTTGGAAGCTACCTGTATTTGCTAATTGCCTTCAGAGGCTTCCTGTTGCCCTCAGTTCAGGGAACACTTATTAAACGCAGGACACTGTGTTTAGGACACTGTGCTGGGCACTGGGAGTATAGCAACAAAAATAAAAGTCCCTGCTTTCAAGGAGTTTCCATTCTGTTTCCTGGTAACAAAGTGTTTAGGACACTGCTGGGCACTGGGAGTATGGAAACAAAAATAAAAGTCCCTGCTTTCAAGGAGTTTCC
Source organism: Phalanger gymnotis (assembly GCA_028646595.1). Taxonomy (NCBI): domain Eukaryota; kingdom Metazoa; phylum Chordata; class Mammalia; order Diprotodontia; family Phalangeridae; genus Phalanger; species Phalanger gymnotis. The sequence continues at coordinate 40,692,033 of CM053623.1, read as the reverse complement.
ATTCTGTTTCTTGGTAACAAAGATCAAGGTCTTTTATTTGGTACTTAAGGCATTCTATCTTAGGGTACCATTCAATCGTCCGCCCCATCCACATAATCCATGCTCCTGTCAAACTGGACAGCTCTCTTGGTTCCCTGAAAAGTCTTCCACTTTTTGGCACCAGACCCTGGGAATATCTTTATTCCCTCTTCCCTTCCTCCAGTCCCCTGCGCCTCCTCTTTTCCTGTCGAATGTTTACTCAAATTGTCTTGAAAAACTGCCATGCAAATGCCACCACTTCTGGGAATCCTTGCCTAATGCAAGGCTGTTGGCTGTAAAGGCAGGAAAACATGGGTTCAAATCTTGCCTTTGACACAAACTGACTGTGAGATCTTGGCACTTAACCTTTCTGTGCCCCAGGCAACTCTCTAGGGCTCTATAGGTTACAGAACAAGCACTGGATTTTGTTGTTTTTCAATTGTTTTTGTTGTGTCTTACTCTTCATATTTGCTGCTAATTTTTTGTTCAATCTTTTTGTCTTTCCTCCCTTTGTCCCTCCCTCTCTCCCTTTCTCTCCCCCCCACCTTTCCCATTGCATCCTGGGCCATCTCCAGTTATCCTGATGAATTTCAGGCCACTGGACCCAGATGGTTCTGGAGGAGAAAGTGAGGCTGGTGACCTTGCACAGCCCTCCCATACTCAAATCAAAGTCAACTGCAAGTCATGTCATCATTTTCTTGATGCCCATAGTCCTCTTCAAGAATGAAGGACAAACACAACAACAACTCTTCATGACTCCATTTGGGGTTTTCTTGGCAAAGATACTGCAATGATTTGCCATTTCCTTCTCCAGCTCATTCTACAGATGAAGAAATGGAGGCAAACAGGGTGAAGTGACTTGCCCAGGGTCACACAGCTATTGAGTGTCTGAGGCCACATTTGAACTCAGGAAGATGAGTCTTTCTGACTCCGGGCCTGGTGCTCTGTCCAATGCACCACCTAGCTGCCCCTACATACTGAACTGGTAGAGAGAATTTACTCATAGGCCATTCACTCTGCCATTAAAATCACAGGTCTAGTCCCATGCTCATCCCATTTCCGCTGACAGAGTAGGTGCTTAATAGATTTATGTTGTAATAAAATCTTTTTGTAGAACAGCGGAACTGATAGGAAATTAATTTGATGTTGGGTACTATAACTCAGATTAAATCAACAGATAACGATTGATCCCCTGCTGTGTGCTAGCCCCGTGTTCCATGTTGTCTGTTGTAGATGGGGCAGAACCAAATCAGATTTACTGAAAATGGAGAACAGCCACCCAGTCAACAAGCATTTATTAAGCATGTTCTAGGGACCAAAAGACCAAAACCATTCCCTGCCCTCAAGGACCATGCATTGTAATGGAAGAGACAGCCTGCATCAAGGCCACATACAGACTAGATGGAGGTGACTGCAAAGGGGAAGGCAGCCTGTGGGGCCAAGAAGAGCCTCCTGTAAGAGGTGGGATTGGAGCTGCTTGTGAAGGAAGCAGGGAATCTGAGGCAGCAGAATACCGTGGAGATGGGAGATGGAGGGAGGCCTTCAAAGGACTGTGACCAGACCAGTTTAACTAGACTGAATTGTGTATGGAAGAGGGTAAGGTGTAAGAAGTCTGGAAAGGCAGGCTTGGGAATAGGAGTCAAGTTTCTTGCATTAGGAAGGCAGAGGTTAAAGCCTGAACCAAGGAAAGGTTTCCACCATTGGCATGAACACCAGGCATTTTATAGATAATAGAGAATAAAGGGACAATATCATTCCTGAATTTAAACATAAGCCACTTAGGGCTTTGATTGGTATTATTGTTCCTCAGCTGGGACCCAATATGGCCAATTCCCTATTGCTAGAGATTTTCTAGTAGAGAGAGGCTGTCTGCGTATACCCTAGGGAGTTTGCAGAGAGGATTCCTGTTGAGATAAGAGTCTAGTCTATAGGGCCTGTTCTCTGATAGGGTACTCGTGTTCACAGAGTATAACTATAAACCATGTTAACTCAGCCCTTCACATTTATATTTGAAAAACCAAATTGTGGAAGAGACCAAGAAGTGTACCTGGGGTAGAAAGAGTTTTGGCAAAGATACTGCGGTGGTTTGCCATTTCCTTCTCCAGCTCATTCTATGGATGCGGAAACTGAGGCAAACGAGGTAAAATGACTTGCCGCAGGTCACACAGCTAGTAACTATCTAAGGTCAGATTTGAACTCAGGTCTTCCTGACTCCAGGCCCTGGAGTCAAGATACCTGTCATTGAATCTCCCTGCTGCTATTTAGTAGGACCACTGAGTAGTGTAGTGAATAGAGCAATGGATATTGAATCAGGAAGACCCGAGTTCAAATGTGGGCCTCAGGTACTTACTAAATGTCATTTCACTGTTGTCTGCCTCAGGTTTTCATCTGTAAAATGGGGGTGACAGTAAAAGCACCCACCTCAAAATGAGATATTTGTACTTTACAGATCTTAAAGCACTTCATAAATGCTAATTATTATCTGTGTGACTGTAAATCACTATATCTCACCGAACCTGTTAACACATCTGTAAAATGAGGAAGATAATACTTATCCTCACAGAGTTGTTGTAGGAAAAGTTGCAAAGCCTTTGGAAGGGCAAGTTAATATGTCTTTTGCAAGCTTTTGAAGCAAGTGGGTCAAAAATAGTTGAAAGTGAAGTTTTTTGTGTTTTTATTTGTGTGTTTGTGTGTGCATGATTTTTTGCCATGTGCATTTGCCTTCATCTTCTTTGTATTCCAGTGAATTTAAATGCCATGCTTAAATTTAAAATATTCTGAAAGGTATTTAGGATGACAGGTTGGCATATGCCAGCTCGCCCACCTCTCTTTATGAATTTCCCCACATACAAGAATATAGAAAAGCAGCTCTGTCTTATAGTTTCTGCAAACAAATTGCTCACAACTCTGGTTCAGTGTGAGACAAGTGATTCATTTTTTAGAATTGCAGAAAATTTTAATTACATATACACATATATATAAACACATTTATGCACATACATATGGGGCTGTGGTTGTTGGGGGCGAGGGAAGACAGGAATGATGCAGGCATGCCTTGATGTCACAGACTAGTTAAGATATGGAGTGGTGGCAGTCAGCCTGCAGTAGATAATGTGCTTATAGATTGAGACCACAAAGTGCCCCTGACAGATTCAGGCCTAGACTCCATGTCAGTCTGGGGGAGATCTCAGGAGTGGTAAAAATTTTGAGAAGTTCTGAAACTCAGAAACTAAAACTCAGAAAAATGTTGAATATCATCCTGTCACAGCATCTGAAATTCACCTTTCCTCAGACTCTGCACCAGACCCTGGATCTTTCCTCTCTTTCCCGTCAGATGCTAGAGACATAAAGACAAAGTGAAAAACGAACAAACTTTGTATTCAAGGAACCTATATTTAACTTATCTAGTAAATATGTTTTTGCCAAACCAGTTTGTCTATGGTATGCTTTGGAGCTTGACATGGAATCAGATTTGGAGCCAGAAGGGACTTTGAGGGGCCACCTAGACCAGCCTCCTTATTTTGCAGATGAGGAAATAGTCACAGCAAGGTAGTTTAGAGGAAGAGTCAGAATTAAAACTTAGAACCTCTGATTCCAGAGCCACTGAAATCACTCTGACATAGATTGATAGAATCAAGAAATGATGGAACCTTGAGGTTATGGGAGCCCCCCTAAAATAAAGTAAGGAGGAGGGGACATTTGGGAACAAAAGTAAGGAAATTAACCTTTGTAACAAGAAATTGCCATAAATCAGAATATTTTTGCTAAATATTTTTGCAAAAAAAAAAAATTCAAGTCTCATATGAGAGAAGGAAATGTAGAAAGAATCAAAAACCCTTATTCATCGCAAAGTAGCACCAGAGTTCCACAGAAGAATTCATGGTAATAAATGTGGTAATTTAGATATGTTAATGCTTCCAAGTGTCATTTTTGCCAATAGAGGCTTCCTGGGGACATAATGCTCTGAACAAGCTGAGTGATTCAAATATTAGAAATTTCAGTAGGACAGGATAGGGAAACTTTTCTGGATAGGTGAGCCTTATTTATATGACTCATGGGTCAATCTGTTCTCTGCATAGGGTCGGCTCTGTCCTGAGCCACCATCTTCTAAGTCTTTTATTTTTAAAATGTATTGATACATATTATTATGACAAAACCAGTAGTTTCTAATAAAGATCCAAATACATACCAAGATATTCCCAATAACAATTAAGCAAGACCTTCAGAGTAAATGTCAATTTCCTCTACTTTCATGGTTTTCCCATTGTTAACAGAAAAAAAGGATGTGGCCTTTTCCTCCTCCTCCTCTTCCTCCTCCTACATTTATTTACAAATATGTCCTTGTTAATTTCTTATGTGTAAATGATGTGCTTCCGTGATGGTTGAAGGCCAGTGAGCAGATTCAAGAGCCCCAATGGAGATTTAGACAGTGTTTGCAACAATCAAGAATAATGATAGCCAATTGTATACATTAAAGATTGTTTGCAATGGGAATTTTTTCAGAGGTGAAGAACTATTACAGCCATTTTCAAAATCATTGGACAAAACAGACTGCAGAGTCAGCTGACCTTTCCCCCTGAAGAGCAATTTTCTGATTTAAAAAGTAAGTATTAGCAGATGTGTTGCATATTTACAAGATAGAAGATTGTCTCTTTAGAAGCTTCTCTGTAGCTTTCTTAACTTCTACAATGAGGTAACAATTTTGTTTTCTGGCAAACACTCGCCTAGCAGTCCCAGATAAATTCCTGTATGCTTAGATTATGAAGAGAACTGTATTAGGAAATAGAGTCCAAATGAGCTTCTCTTGAGATACATGCAACCTGTATCAGGGGATTTGCTATACAAATCTAGAATTTTCTGTACATTGTAAAAAGCCAAAAAAAAAAAAATTTAAAGCCCCTGCTACATGCTAGGCACTGAGGATTTAAAGTCAAAGAATAATCCCTGCCCTCAAAGAGCTTATATTCTGTTGGGGGAAATGACATGTATATTTACAAATATATACACTGGGATGGCAAGAAACATTTAATTAATATTTTCATATCATTACAAACCTTATGTTGATGTGGAAAGCACCAGTTATCTTCAATTGTAGTTTGCTTGGTTATTGGGTGTTACTTTTTGTGTTGTTTGGATTGTAAACTTCTTTGAGGGCACATGCTAGCCTTCTGTTTTTTTTTTTTTAAATAGCTGTATTTTTTTTATAGCATTCAGTGAGCACCAACAAAGATGAGCATTCCAATCAATTTCAAAAGGATTGTCAATGAAATTCTAGACTCCAAACTAAATTCTTTAGATTGATTTTTAAAGCATATACTAATTTTTACGATATAATAACAGAAGATCATTTGCCTCTGTGTCCCTTTTTGGCCTCTTTTGTGTTTCTCCCCAAACTTTGTTTCTGTTGTTTCTGTTATTGTTTTACAGTTGTAGTGGGTATATTGTTGCGATTGCTGGGTATAGTGGGTATAATACTGGTGTTGTGGTTGTCTTCATTGCATCATTTTGTTTCTTGTATCTCTCTCTTTTTGGTTTATTTTCTTTATTTTTTGGTTTCATTTTGAGACCAAGCATTCCTAATCTAACAGAGGCTGGAAGGAATGATCACTCAAGGACCTGATCACATCACCATTTGGTCCAAGAGCTTTGACTGGCTTCATTTTCTACCTAGGTTTGTTATCTCCTCTTAGGTAGACTGATGTGGGACCCTTGCTCCTGGACACTCGTGGAATTATTGATGAGATTAGTATGGATTATTGATTGGCAGCTGAAAATCCCTGAGCTCACAAGATCCATCGTCAGCCTCTCTGGCTGCAGGCATACCAGGACCTTGTTTTCTTTTTCTTTATTTTGTTCCATTTGATATAACACGTTTTTGTTCGGCTGGTTCCCAATTGTCTGGGTTGTTTCCGGGTTTCACAATTAGGAATAAAGCTGCTATCCAATTGAATTCAACTTGCACATTTATTCAGTTTTTCCTAGGTGTCAGACACTGTGCCGGGGTACCAGGGATCCAAAGACAAAAATTAAAAGATCTTGGCCTTAAAAGAGTGTACAGCCTACTGAAGGAAAACAACATATACACAGATAAATGTATACAAAATATATATGGAATGAATTTCAGTCGGGAAAAACGTTAACAACTGGGGCTTTCTGAAAAGGCCTCCCGTTGTGAATACTTTGTACAGATTCATATTTTTCTTTCTTTTAATAACAACCTTAGGTTATAATAACAACCTCAGGGTCTAACCCTGATATTGGGATTGCTGGCTCAAAGAGTAAGGATGGTTTTCCATCTCTTATTACTTTAGATTTTCTTGTCTCCCCACTCCATGCCTTGTCCAGGGCTGGGCATGTCAGCAGTGAATAAGTACTAGCTGGTTGACTTGATTGAGGGATTGGAAAGAAAAGCATCTCCATAGCAGAGATCTAAATTGGTGTCTTCTCTGAAGTGTTTACCCTTTTGCCCAGAAAGACTATTCCTCTCCAACCCATTTCTTGTTTTAAGATGAAAAGATACTTGTATAATAATACCAGCTTACATTCATATAGTGTTAAGCAGTTTAGCAAATGGTCTCACGTCAGTTATCCTATTAGATTCTTGTAGGAAGTCTATGAAGTCACTAGGCAGCAGGAGTATTGTTATACACGTTTTATGGAGTCAAGATAACAAGCATTTATTAGTTACTTACTGTGTGCCAGGTACTGTGCTAAGTGTTGATGATACAAAGAAAGGCAAAAGACAGTTTTCCTAAAGGAGTTCACAAACCAGCAAGGGAGACAGCATGCAAACAGCTATGTCCAAACAAGACAAAGACAGGAGGAATTGGAGATAACCAGCAGAAAGAAGGCCCCAGAATTACAGGGAATGGGGGAATGCTTCTTGTAGAAGAAGGTGGGATTTTAGCTGATGTTTGAAGGAATCCGGTAACCAGGAAGCAGAGAAGAGAAGAAAGTCATGGGGGCTAGATAAAAAAAGTGAATAGAGTTGGGAGAAAGAGTTTCCTGAAAGAGAAACAATGGCAGAGCCGGGAGGCAAACCCAGCCTTCAGACACCTAGTCCTTTCTTTTTGTTGCTCCATGTTTTCTCAGAGGCTGAAACATCCTGTGGCTGCTTGACCGAGGCCATGAAAGCACCCTGCCAGAATGAGGCTGAGGTCATGGATTTGGTCCACATGTGGGATGGTTCTCTTTACTGTTCCCTAGCTGCCAAACCCACTTTTCCCAGGGCAGCCATTTGTCATGAGGAGAAGAAAGGCTGTGTGGGTATATCTTGGTAAAACTATCACTGCTGCCCCCAGAATAGCTAATGTATATTCCTTATTGATGGTGGGTCTGTCAAAGGCCTTTGAAAATATGATCTTCCTAAAGCACAGATCTGGCCATGTCATCCATCACTCTTACTCCCCATCACCTTTAGTACCAAATATAAAACCCTCTGTTTGGCATATAAAAGCTCTTCACAACCTACCTGCCCTACCTTCTAGTCTTCTTACACGTTCCTCACGCTGGGATCCAGTGAGTCTGGAATCCAGAATCTGGAGTCGCTGGATCCATTGCTGTTCTTTGAACAAGATATTTCCAGTCCTATTTCTGGACATTGTTTCCAGGCTGTCTCCCATGCCTAGACTTCTCTCCCTCCTCATCTCTGCCTTCTGGCTTCTTTCAAATTTCAGTTAAAATTCTGCCTTTTACAGGAAACTTTTCTTGGTCCCACTTAATTCTAGCGCCTTCCTCTGGTTGATCTCTTCAGTTAATCCTGTATATAGCTTGTTGATACATAGTTGCTTGCATTTCTCAACTCCATTAGCCTATGAACTCCTTGAGAACAGAGACTATCTTTTGCCTTTCTTTGTTTTCCCAGCTCTTAGAAAAGTATCTATCACGTAGTAGGAACTTAATAAATGTTTATTGCCTGACTGAAAAACACCTAGGGGAAAATTCTTTCTTTTGACATTCAATGATATCTGCAGTTTTAGAAATCTTGATGTAAGAAAGTAAAGTCAACATCAGAGCAACATCATTGAGCATTAATGGTGTGTGATATGTGCCATGAATGTGACTTATTCAAAAGGGAAAGTGGTCAGCATTTGGAATAGTGTTTGTGAAGTGATCTGTGAAGAGTCAGAACATTTGAGTAAGGATATTTGGAGAAGGGATCAGAAATCATATTGTTGTGAGACTGTGTTATGAAAATCACCAGACCAGAAGAAATAATTGAATTACAGAAACAACAAAATGTTGGTATGTAGATGTAATAGAGTAGGGAAAAGGGAATGCAGCCATCTGCAGTTAGGTGGCCCAGTGGATTGAGCTCTGGACCTGTAGTCAGGAAAATTTAAGTTAGAATCCTGCCACAGATAGTTCCTAGTTGTTTGATCCTGGCCAAGTCACTTAACATTTGTTTGCCTTAGTTTCTTCATCCATAAAATGGGCATGATAATAGCACTTACCTCTCAGAGTTGTTATGAGATTAAAATGACATAATATTGTAAAATGCTTCTCAGTCTTTCAAGCAGAATATAAATGCTAGTTATTATTGTTATTATTACTTTTAATATTAGCAGTAATAAAAGAAAAGCATTTAGTAAGTTTTGGCTTACCTTAATAACAGTTCGATTATTGAGAAGGCAAAAGAAACAATGAAGAAAATTCTATTTCTGATTTTGACTAATGAGGTAGAACTGGCCCTTCAAGTAGGAGCGACGGGAAGCTTTGGAGGAGGTGACCTCTCCATTGCAGAGTTTGTAATAGAGAAGGAAAGGAGTGGCCTGCCTCGTCTACTATGTACTAGATTAAATGAGATTTGAAATCATATTTTAAAAAGCCTTAGAGAAAGGTAAATAGGACCCAGTCCAAGAAGGAAGGGATGCTCTCAAAGGACTTCTGATGACAAAAACAAACTCTTCTAACAAAGTGAAACAGGAACTATCCTAAAAGACCGGTATGTCATTGGCACAAAAAACTCATCAATTAATTAACCTGAATATGTAGGTGGCAGAAACTTTGTTGTAAAAATGGTTCTTGAGGCCATTTTTTGTTTTATTGAGTCATGTTTTTCATAATCAAGAAACAATAAGCACAACAGGATTTGCTATTCTCTACATCTTTCAGTCACTTATGAGAGGGACTAGATGCAGTTCATTGTTCACAGTTGTTTGTGAAAGCTTGCTTGTTGCTCAAATTAGGGATGCCTTCGGTCCATGTATAGGTGACCTATGGAAAGCTTTTGCATAGATGGGAGAGTAGGTCAGTCGTTATTAATGTTTCTTCATCCTTTTATTCTTTATTTTATTTTTGGATATTAATAAGGTTTGACGGGTTTTTTCCCCACACTTTTGGTATCTTCTCTTTAGATAGGGGCTAAATGATGAATATAAATCAGTGGATTCAGAGATGATTTGACAGTCAGGAACCAACAAAAGGTTGTTAATAAGCCAGTATCAACTTAGAGAAATACATGAGGGCAGCGCAGGGTAGGAAAGAACATTGAACTTGGCGTGTTCAACAAGGTCGAGTTCTAACCCTGGCTGTGCTGCTTATTATTCAAGGGTCCCTGATCGAGACCTTCAGTTTCCTTTTCTTAAAAATAAGAGAACTGGAGTAGATACCCTCTGAGGTTCCTTTCAGCTCTACATCTGTGATCCTGTCCATTTCCCCCAATTAACTGGCCCTTGGCCTTGTGCAGCTTAACATTAAAAGATAGCATGGATATCTAATTTGCAGGATACACAAAGCTTGGAAGGGTATCTTACATGTAGGATAACAGCCGTGCAGTCCAAAAAGATTTCAACCAACTAGGACAATGGACTTAATCTAATAAGAAGAAATTTAATAAGGACTAATATAAATTTCACGCTTGCATATTTAAAAAATTCAAGTACAAAATAGGGGAGACATCACTGGAAAACAGTTTTTCTGAAAAATGTCACAGCGTTTTAGTGGATGCCAGAATCAATAGGAATTGGTAATGGGACAAGGCAACCAAATAAGATAATGTATTAATTAAGTGTTCCAGGCTAGAGAAGTGATAATACTGCTGTATTCTGCCGTGTGCAGAATGTATTTGGGATCATGTTTTTAGTTCTAGGGACCACATTTTAAGAAGAACGTTGATGAGTTGGTGAGACTCCATGACAAGTCTGCTAAGGATAGCAAGGAAACTAGAAAGTACGGCATAAGTTTCTTCTGTTAAAGAAACTAGGAGATTTGTCCTGGAAAAGAAAAGATGACATCATGGCTATCTTTAGGTATTTGAATGTTTGTAGTGTAGGAGAGATCAGAATTGTTCTGCCTTCCTCCAGATAACAGACCTAGGAGCCGAGAGTAGAATTTGGAGAGAAGTCTTTGGCTCAGTGGAAATGTAGTAAGGTGACTTATGTCACCCACGCTTGTTTGTAGATAACCTCTCAACTGGCTATTTGACTGGTTCCCATATTTAATTTTATTATTCTGACATCTAAAGTAACATAAAAGTAGATTTGGATATTTCCTTATTAATTACTAAAATGTCAACATATCTCTGCATCAACCAGCCTCAGAGCCCCCACCATATGTCATTAAATGTCATTTATTTAGTAGACTAGAGAAAACTTCTTCCCTTGGAGTTTCTCATTTTGCTCTCTGTATTAAAGCCACTTCTTTCCTAATATTAAATATTTGCAGAAAATAAAAAATGTAAACAATGAAGTCAATAATAAAACAGAGACATAGATAATTACTTAAAACAGTACGAGAAAGAATACAGCCAGTCATCTCTAATCATTACTGTAACTTCAGATGACTTCTCACCAATGCAAATATAGTCCTACCATCCATTTCACTTAAGCTAACAAGCAGAGTCTCTTCTCAAAAGGCTTCGTCATCTTCACAAAGAAAAGGTTACAAAAGACATGTCCATCTTCTTTCTCTGTCTCCTGCAGCTAATTCCAACCATTACAGCAGGTGCGGCTTCTCAACTGGCCCTGTCACTATGTGCCCTTGGAGAGGTACCTTAACTTCTCAAGGCATCATTTTCCTCATTTCTAAAATGAAAGGGCCCTAGTTGGTAAATGCTAGGTTTCCTTCTAGCTCCAACCATCTATTTTTTCCCAAGACTGCACTGGGGTGGAGGCAGAAGAAGAGAGACATGTAATCAATCAACATTTGTTAAGTGTCTACTGTGTTCCAGCGACTGTGTTGAGTGCTGGTACAGTACAGGTATTCAAAGGCCATCAGATGCAGGACCTTATATTCCATGCCGAGAAATATAAAAAGGCACAAGAGAGACGTCTCTTGTCCTTAAAGACAGAAAGAACTTTTCAATCAGTTCCCTCCTCACAGTATGAAGGCCCCAAGAACCTTACCTGCTCTTTGCTTCTATGAAGCTAGAATTCTTTATGAAGATTTTACCTAGAAGCCCTAGAAGGAAGTGGCTGTTACTTCATTTTAAGCCCTTGCTGTGTCCCTATTTTTGCCTAACTTTGTTTCTCTAGTCTGCAGTTGATTGGCCTTCTCCATTTGGGACCTGGCCAGTATTTCTGTCACTGGAATAGCAAGTGAGCTCCCATGAAAAGGCAGCCAAATGGTTCCAGAGACACACATCTGTGATTTATTTTACACCTGTTACTAAACAGCTGCCGATTGAGAGCTAAAGGTAACAACATTGCTGCATAAATTAAAAACAAAGTGCAGCTACCTTCCCCATGCTGAAGCTCAGAAAAGGGCAATATTAAGATTTTTTAAAAATTTGTGTGTTTTCAGTAGAGTTAATAATTATTTGGCAGTGAGAGATGGGTATGGAACTCCTATTTTCAAAGTGAGAGAGAAAAAATACATTTCAAAATAATGTCACCAACGCAGTGAGCCAAAGGTTAAAAAAGCAGCAAAAAAACCCAAATCTGTTTGGCTTCAACCCAAGTGTTCCATAAACTTGAAGTGTGTAGATAAGGTTCATTATGGCAAAAAAAAATCACAAGAAGCAACATACTTTAGGAGGTTTCCCCCTTTTTAATAGTGCAGGAAATTTAATTCCTATAGTAGGAAATACTTTCTGATGTCCTTAAGAAAACTCTCGTGACTAGGCTTTGTAGAAGTTCATATTAATCACAGGATTGGAACATTTTGGAACTGGAGCATATGGTGAAGGTCATTTTTTCCTGGTCATATAGAGGAATCATAGTCATCACTCCCTTTCTGGTTTTTCAAAGAATAATTCAATCAGATAGAACAACCCGATAGAGTGTTTTGACAAATGTTGATTTGGAAGGTCAAAAAGTATACAAGGGGGCAGTCGGGCATAGTAGATTGAGAGCTCTGGCTTTGGAGTCGGAAAGATTCTATGTCAGCTCCTGCCTCTGAATCATATTAGCTGTGTGACCACAGGCAAGTTATCAAACCTCTCAGTGCCCCAGGCAACTATATAAAAGATTATGTCCTACCTGAATTTGCCGGGATGCATCATATGAAGATTATTTCTACACTGGGAGTAATCCACATTGAAATCACAGATCTGGGCTACACATGTTTGTAACTTCACATAATCATTTTTATGATTCTTTTGCCACTCTGGCCAAATATTTTCTGCTTCAGAAGCTAACCACTGATGTCCCAGACCCTTCCCTCTCTTCTGAATTTCCCTATTACTCTCAAAAGCACCACCATTTTCCTGGTCACCCATGCTTGTGCTTGGCTCCTCACCTACACTCAATCAGTTGCTAAGTCTTAATTTCTAACCCCATAACATCTCATATACATGCCCTTCTCTTCATTAGCACAGCTGCTACTCTGATGTAGACTTACATCATCTCACAGCTGGAATATGGAAATAGCCTTCTGCTTGGTCTCCCTACCTCAGGTCTTCCACAGGCTCCCAGACTGATCTTCCTCAAGCCTAGATCTGACCATGACCTCACTGCCCCCCCCAAAATAAAACCAAACCAAGCCAAAAAAAATCCAGAATTCCTGTGGTTCCCTTTTTACCTCCAAGATAAGATACGGAATCTTCTGTTTAACTTGTAAAGTCCTGCACAAACTGGCTCCTTCCTGCCATCCTAGGCTTCTTATGCTTTACTCCCTTCTACATGACCTCCAGTCCAATATTCCTGGCCTTCCTGCTGGTTCTCAGACAAGGCACTCCTCATGCCTTTTCACTAGCTGTCCCCCAGTGCTAAGGTCCCTTCTTCATCTCTGCCTGTTAGCTTCCCTGGTTTCCTTCAGCATTCACCTCAAATCCTGTGAGAGGTCTCTCCCAGTCCACCTCCACTGTTACTACCTTCTTTCTGAGACTACTGCCTATTTACAATGCCTTCTTTAGGGAGCCATCATCAGTGAAACTTTTGTACCCTACACGTTATGTCATGCAAAGAAGTAGTAGTGACACCCTTAGGAGGAGCAACTGAGTCTGACCAAATATCACGGAATCTCTTGCACACCCACATTGGTCATCCATCTTGTGCTTGAAGACCTTCCACAGTGGAGGAATCCATAATCTTCCAAGGTAGCCCATTCCAACTAAAGGCAACTCTTTTGTTGAGCAAAGTTTTCTTTGCAAGTCTAAATCTGTCTCTCTTCAATTCTCCCTTTCCCTTCTAGTTCAAATTGATATTTATGAAAGTACCTGAAGAAGAAATATGTGCATAGGGCCACACGATTTGTGAGGTACTCAGGGAACAGTATTCAGGATATCTCATAGGGAGAGAGAGAGATACCAGGAAAACAGAAGAGCTTAAGCCATACTATTCTGTGTCCCCAGGCGCCCCCCAGAAAAGGCTACAAAGGAAAGATTAGCAACTACCAACCCATATACCTACAGTTTCATGTCTATAAAATCTTTATTAGAATGCTCTCTGCTTACCTCCAAGGTATCTTTACTGAAAACATGACAAAAGAATAGGTAGATTGGAAGGCTTTTTTTTTCTATCACTGCCGATTATTTTTATAGCCATCTAACTAATGACGGTAAAATAGAGTTTTAAGGTTTAACAGCTTAAAACAGCTCTAAGACATTTGGAATACCTTTTATAAGATTCCCTACTTTATCTGTTATTTTTCCATTTCACAAAGGCTTGTGACTTGATTTAGCAAAGCACAGCTTTAAAGTCTCATATTAAACAAGAGATATCCCCATTTATATATTCAAATCATTTACGATTCTGACATGTAATCCTAAATAATAATAGTTATAATGGCTAGCATTTATATAGTATCTGTTATATGCCAGGCATTGGGCTAAGTACTTTACAACCCTAGGAGGTAGGTGGTATTTGTACTCCTATTTTACAGTTGAGGAAACTGAGGCACTCAGAAGCTAAAGTGACTTGTCCCAGGTTGCACAGTTAGTAAGTGTCTGAGCCCAGATTGAACTCAGATCTCAGTGACTCCAAGCCTGGCACTTTATCCTTTGAGCCTCCTGGCTGGCTATCTCTTAGAGTTAGTTCTCTAACTTGGAACTTTGTTGAGTCATCATCTTAATATCAATATCAAAGGAAGGCTAATAAAGTAAGGAAAACCTGTGGTCACTGAAATTGTCCATTGTTATTATAGATCATTGAACTGCGTGGCATCCAAAAAGAAGAGTGATTTTATGTTGATAATGAGGTTCTACAGACTGTTACATCTAAGGCTTTCCACTCTGTGTGTTCCCCCCAGGTTAAGATGAAATCCTGTTTGTAAAGCAATTAGCATAGTGCCTGACGCTTAGTAGGCACTTAACAAATGCTTGTCATTCTCTCACCATGCTCCCTTCCCCAGGGTTCACAAGGAGCCCCTCTGACAGAGGTGCAATCTAGGCTATCTCAGACTTTGCCATAATCTCACCTATCCTGGAAGATTGATGAATCAGCCGATGGGGAAGTATCAAATGTGGCCAAAGGGCACCGGATGCCAAAGAGAAGAAAAAATTCTGCACAACAGAAATCTTTCCCCCACCCCCACTCCAAGTCACTGTGCTGAGAGATACACACAGAAACCCACTTCAGAGAAGGCTCTGAATAATGCAGCCACTCCCTTCCCTAACCCTACGGGCTTATTTGGTTGGGTCTGAGCTACTCTCCACCAGTCACCAGTCTACTGGGAGGTTCCACCATTGTGGCTTCTCAAATAACAACTCTCCCTTATCTGTCTGCCCACTACATGCCTCCCCAAGAAATGGCACTTTGATGGCACTGCAATGTAGCTTAGCTCAGCACCCTTCTTGGTCATGCTGCTGACCCTAGTCCACTTCTTCAGGCTTTGTTGCTGCCCCCACCCATGAGCCTGACAGATGCTTCCATCTCTGAATGCTATTGTGTTGATTGCATTGAGTCCTGGAACTGTACAGGGCCTCCTCAGTCGTTAGAAAGCCATCAGCCTCGCCATTCGTACTCGAAAAACACATTGCCCTGATTTTAACATTCAGTTGGGCAGCCTGCCTATTGAATTAGTCCATCTCTATGTGTATCTTGTATGTTTTGCATATTATTGAGAGGCAGTGTGATGTAGTGAGGCAGGAAAAGCTTGGTTCTAGATCTGCTTTTGATATATATATTAGCTCTGTGACCCAGTGTAAATGACTTACCCTTTCAGTGCTCTAAGGCAGGATAGGAGAGTAATAGAAATAGATCCCCTACGGGTGGCATGTGGATGTAGAAAACCACAAATTCATACCATCTATGTTTAATGCACTTTTATTTATTTTGTAAAACATTTCTCCAATTATATTTTAATATGGTTTTGGCTGCACTTGGGAGTTTTGCTACTGCTTGGGGACCTCAGGCCATGAGTTTGGCATTTCTGTTCCACATAGTTCTAGAAGACCATGAGTTCCCCATGAGGGGAAGTGCCAGCCTGCCTTGGTAGGGGGAGTTTCCTCACCTGAAAATTCCCATATGGATGAAGTGGCAGTTCTTATCCCTATATACAGCAAATGTGCCACTAACTGGTCCCAGAAAGGAACAGGAGGAGAAGATTGATTTATGGCTTATCTGAGAAATTGTATGGTGCTCTCCATGATTCTGAACTGTTGGCTTCCATAAAAAGCTATCTGTTTAACACAAATGGTGCTGTATGACTAGGAATCATGGCATGCTACCATTTCAGAAGAATCGTAACTGTAGGCAGCTGAGAGTAGACATAAGGAAGAGCGATCACAGAGCCTGCTGCCAGGACCTTTCTTTGCTCAATGGGTTGGCTAAGTCAGTAGTGGGTACTGGAGTCCACCTGGGACCATGCAGAGCTTCAGTACCTGCTAGGGATGAACAAAAGACTTCCAGCAAGCAGCTTTAGTTTGGGGGGAAAAGTCACTTCCATGCCAGCATTTCTGCTCCCCATGCTTAAGCAGACATCCTTGGCTTTGAACTCCTATTAATACTTCCCTCACCACACCTCCCACCCCCAGTCACCCTGGTGACAGACCAGCCTGCAGATTATGTCTGATCTCCTTCCTTGAGTCTTGCTTTTCTCTGCCCCAGCAGGGATTACCCTGTCCCCCTGCTTAGGGATTTCCCTAATGATGGGCATGCACTAGTTCTGTTTTGGGCAGCTCCCAGTGTTAAGCATCTGAATTCCTAATACAGATGGCGTGCAGCTGCACAGTTAGAGAAGGCTACCTGCTGTCTTATTCTCTAGGCTAGCAGCTCCAGTGACTATGGGGCTGTGGCAGCAGTTGGTTCAAACAGCTGAACAGCTAGACAGGCAGCAAGGGGGCACTGGGGAGGGAGGCCACCAGCAGGCAGTTGAGAAAAGCAGGAGAGGTCTTGTCTGAAGGTGCTGGAGCTGAGACTTGAAGAAGTAAGGATTCTATGAGACAGAGTTTATAACTAGGGAGTGCAGCACAGGCATGGGGGATAACCAGTGAAAGTCAAGGTGGCAGAAGATGCAATCTGGTTTGTGAATAACAGAGAGGAGGCCAATTTGGCTGGCCTGGAGAGCGAGGGAAGGAAAGGAATATATGATGGGGCTGAAAAGTGAGGTTGTGAAGGATTTTAAAGGCCAAACAGAGCAGTTCCTGCTTGATCCTGGAGTCACGAGGGAGCTACTCAAGTTTATTAAGTAGAAGAGTGACATATTGAAGGAAAATCACAATAGCTGCCATGTAGGGGAGAGACATTAGAAGTAGCTTTTGCAGCATCTCACCTAATGAGGAAGGCTACCTCCTAACTAAGAAATCATAGGGCTCAGGAAGAGCTTTCTCCAGGAGTCTTTTTTTTTTACACTGTCCATCCCATACACTTGAATCTTAACCGAAGAGCAGATTTTCCAGCTTCAGTAAAGAAAAGTGGCTATGATCGAGTACTCCAGATGCTTCCAGAACCTGAGTCAGGGCTTGGCATGGCATACCCCAGCTCTGGGAGATTGGTTTCTGGAGGACTTGGGAGCATCCACTGAGGATAAATTAGCCTGTTGGGACTTACAGAATATCACTGAATACATTGCTTAGCCTATCTGTAGGCTGCTTCCAGCCACGTTTTCTAGCTCTATTGCATGTTGCTTCCTCCATGCTAATAGAACTGTTGAATTTGTTCAGTATAGTTGATGCTCAGTAGAATGTCTGCCCCAAGATTGGTCATCCAGTCATTCTGGTTTCGGAAACCTCTATTCCAGCCAGCTCAGTTTACTTGTTGACTAAGCCAGAGATGGCAGGTCAGTGAGAATTCTTGCAAATAAACCATAAGAAGGAGTCTTTGATGCCTCTACCTCCCCTGACAATATCTTGGTACTCATTAAAAGATAATCATGAAGAGTTAAGGCTGTGCCCCATCCATGGAGTACTAATTGTCATCACCCT
>CM053623.1:40630443-40673772 GCA_028646595.1 Phalanger gymnotis | reverse complement strand
CTGCCTCTATTGTCTCTGATTTTCCTGTGCCGTTCCTTTGTTTTTTTCCCTTTTCTGAGGTGCTCTATAGAAACAGACCCCTCCATGGTCCAGCATTGTTTCATCTTCAGGATAGGTGGTCCCCCTGTGTAATTGGACTGCTCTGGTTGTCCTTCCTACCTTCATTTTCTTAAATGCCGTTTCTACTTCCTCTTTTGGCCCAGTGAAAACAGATTTGGAGTAACCAAATGTGGTGTTCTCACTGTCATCGATGATGGAAGGAGATTATTGTAGAAGCAATGACAAATCTCTTCCATTTTACTACTGTTTTTGCCCTCAAGTCTGTTTCATCTGGGAATGTCCTTGAGATGTGACCTAGTTCGTGCTCATGCCAAGCTTTTGATTGACTTGGTTTGTAAAAGCCCTCTAGTGCTTGGGGCTGTTTTGAGAGGCAGCACTACTCATCCTCTGCCATACTTGCTTGTCCGTGGTGTTTTTTGTCTGTGGTGTTTTGTAAATGAGATATGGACTCAGTAGAAATGACCCTACTCTACCCCCTTTTAAATGTAGACCCCTTCTGAAGTCCCCTGAAGCTCAATCTTGAAGACCTCAAATGGGCTTTTAGTTTCCGGGAACTGGAGATTAGACCCACGTACTGCCTGTAAGTGGCAGAAGGAGGTGGATGGCATCAGGTGAACTCTGTTAGGGCTGATGGAGGCTCAACCATTAAGAGGTACTGGCATAAAGGAAACAAAAAAGAGGTGATTCTAGGCACCTGTAACTTTATACCTGCTTGGGGTGGATGTTGCTTCATTACAATTCTGTACTTCCTCCTTCCTTGAACTTCTCAGACCAGTCTGTTTTACCTGTTCTTTGTACTCATTCATTGCCTGACTTATCATAGGATCTATATTTAGAGCTAGAAGGATCTTTAGGAGATGATCAAGTCCACTTTTCTTATTTTACAAATGAGTAAACTGAGGCCAAGAGAGATTAAATGACATGTACCAAAATCACATAGGTGGTGTCTGAGGCAAGGTTTGAACACACGTCTTTCTGACTCCAAATTTAATCTGCTGTGCCATGCACCTAGTTACAATCATTTTGCATTTATAGGTATTTGAACACGCATCTCATCACCTTCCACTAGCAGTGTGGTGTAAGTGGAAAAAGAATTGTTCTTAGAGTCAGAACCTGGGCTAGAGTCTCAGTCCTTACATTTCTTAGCTCTGTGATAGTGGGCAAATCACTTAAAGTCTCTGAGCCACAATTTCCTCATCTGCAAAATAAAAATAATCACTTAAGAAATGCTTTTTCCTTCCTCCCTTCATTCATGGTTGCTATGAGGTGAGAAAAGCATGTCGCTAACTTTTAAAGTGTTATATAAATGGGAGCCCATTTTCAGTTCTTGTGGAGTCTTCCTTTGGTATCCTTGAGCTGTCTGGCGATAGTGAAGAAGGTGCCTAGTACTTGGGTGCCCAAGTCCTTACCTTTTTTTTTTATTATTTGTATTTCTCTTAGTGATTTGGAGCAATCTTTCATATGGATGTTATTGTTGTATCATTTCAGTCGTGTCTGACTTTTCGTGACCCCTTCATTTTGCAGATGAGGAAACTGAGGCAAACAGAGTTAAATGATTTGCCCAAGATTGCACAGCTACTAAGTGTCTGAGGCCGGATTTGAACTCATGAAGATGAGAGTTCCTTATTCTAAGCCCAGTGCTCTGTGCACTGTGGCGGCACCTAGCTGCCCATATGGTTGTTAGTGGTTTGTAATTCTTATATTGAGAACCCTTTATTCATTAGAGGCAGCTAGTTGGCATAGCGAATAGCCCAGAGTCGGGAAGACCTGAGTTCAAATCCAGCCTCAGATACTTTCTAGCTTGGTGACCCTGGGCAAGTCACTTAATCCCTGTCTGCCTCAATTTCCTCAAGCATGAAATGGGGATAATAATGCTGTTTATCTCCCAGGGTTATTGTAAGGATCAGATGAGATAATATTTGTAAAGTACTTAATATGGTTTCTGGCACGTAGGAGGCACTTAATAAATGCTTGTTTCTTTCCTTTCTTTTTTCATATCTTTTGCATTCTTGGTCATATCTTGAATACCAGATCCTTATGTTTGGTGCTAAGATTCTGCCCTATCCCCAGATAACAGCTTCTCTTCTTATCCGAATTGCATTGATTTTTGTTTACATAATTTTTTTTTAATTTCATGTCATCTGAACTGCTTATTTTATGTTTTGTGATCAACCCTTTCTCTAGTTTGTATGACTTGTTGTTCTCCCCCATGAGTAACTGATCTCTTTTTCTTGGAATTTTCTTTTGCCTGGCTTTTAATATTCAGGCTGTATATCCATTTTGAGCTGATTGTGGTGTATGGCAAGAATCAATTCTTGTTGTCCAAGTAGTCCTTTTCAAATAAAGAATTCATCTCCAGGTAATTTATGTTTTCATGTCTATTGAACACTGAATAATTGACCTCAAATATTTCTGGTTCTTTTTTTTTTTTTACCTAGTCTGTTTCATTGAACTGCTTTTCTATTTTTTTTTTTTAGCCAGTGCCAAATAGTTTTACTTTACATTATAATCTGAGGTCTGACAGTGATATTTCCCCTTCTTTTCTATACTTTATATTCTTTCTCTTGAGATTTTAGACTTTTTATTCCTTCAAATGAATTTTGTTTTTATTTTGTCTAGCTCTATAAAGCTAGCCATTGATAATTTGGGGTTGCACAGTTTGTAAATTGTGTAGGTAATAATGGCATTTAAATTTTATTTGGAGGTCCCAGTCATGAACACTGAATCTTCCCAATAAGTCCTTTATTCTTTGAGGAATCTCTGCCCTTGAAAATCTATTTTAACTGTTTTTCACTGCAGTCCTCAAGGTTATTAAAATAAGGATCCTGGCCACCTTACATTCCACTTTAGCGAGGTTATCAAAGAAAGTAGCTTAGAATCTTAATAACCTGCTCTGGACCTTTCTGTAGCAGAATGTGTTTTGGCTAATGCTCCTGGCCAGGTTTTCCCTGTTGGCAATATATTGGAGGCCCTGAAATACCAGCTGGGAAGTACACCAGATGGTATGTGGTATACAGACTCTTAAAGCGATCATTTTTTCCCCCTTTGGCTTTTGGTGGGAGTGGAAAGGGTGATATTAATAAAGAAGATGATTTCTGACAATAATAGAGACCATGGGAAAGCTATGTTGACTTTGTGGGAAGAAAATTGGCAGAGGGGAGAAATTGGCAGAGGAAAGGGAAGCTACAGAAGGAAAAGATTTGCTAGCTTACATTTGCCGTTTGCAAAATCTTCTTCCTGATGTTGTTTTCAACATCGTGTATTATGTCATTATCACCATAGAAGTTTCCTCAAGAGTAATGGCGTATGTTTTCTCTTCCAGAAGTGACATTGAAGGTCCACATCAGTGACGCCAGCACCCATCAGCCAGTCAGCGAAGCCTTCATTGAGATATTTACCAACCAGGTTTCTGTCGCCTCTGGAACATCAGGGGCAGATGGCACAGCTTTCATCAAGTTTCAGTATCAGTTGGGCAGTCAGCTGATCGTCACAGCCAGTAAGCCTGCATACGTACCAAATTCTGCACCATGGAAACCCATACGGTTACCTGGTAAGTTAGGTTTCACTTTGTTCTATCTGATTTCTTATGCATTGCATTCGAATCCAAGGAGAAATTGACCTCTGCTTACCCAATATTAATCAATTTATATTTACCGTAGGTTAGTCCTCTGTTCTCCATTAAAGTCAACCTTTAAGTTTTATCATTGTGTGGAGGTGAGTTCTGTCGGTCTTGCCAATAGAATCCTAAGTTTTGGAAGGTCTTAACAAGCTGGAAGTAGTTCAAGAAGAGGTGACTAAGTCTATGTCCATTGTCTGAGAACTAGTCCAGTCTGGCAGGGAAGGGGAACCTGTGGCCTGTGACTGAAGCCCTTGGATTCAAAGGGCCCCACTTGAGGACCTAGAGGGAAATGGCTTTTATTTTTATAAATTTGACTCAGCTCTCTATATATTTGAGAAACGTGGCCTTTATCGAAGAAACTTGCTGTAAAATTTTATTCACAATTATGATTACTATGTATCTCCCTCTATCCTATTTCCCCCAGTGTTTATATTAATCTCTCTCTCTCTCTCTCTCTCTCTCCTTTCACCCCATCCATCCCCAAAAATATTTTGCTTTTGACTACCACTTCCCCCAATCTGTCCTCCCTTTTATCAGCTCCCCCCCCCTTCTCTTATCCCCTTCCACTCCTACTTTTCCTGTTTAGTAAGGTAGATTTCTATACACAATTGAATATGTATGTTATTTCCTCTTTGAACCAGTCCCAATGAGAGTAAGGTTCAAGCACTTTGCCCCACCTCCTCTATCTTCCCCTCCACTGTAAAAGTTCTTCCATGCCTTTTTTATGTGAAATACTTTACCACATTTTACCTCTCCCTTCCTCCTTCTCCCAATGCATTCATCCCTCTTGCTCACCCCTTAATTTTACTTTTTTTAGATATTATCTCATCGTATTCAACCCATATCCATGCCCTCTGTCTATGTATAATTCTCACTGCTCTAATAATGATAAAATTCTTAGGAATTGTGTCATGTTCACATGTAGGAGTATAAACAGTTTAACCTTCTTTAATCCCTTATGATTTCTTTTTCATGTTTACCTTCTGATGCTTCTCTTGCTTCTTGTATTTGAAAGTCAGATTTTTCTATTCAGCTCTGGTCTTTTTATCAGGAATGCTTGAAAGTCCTCTATTGCATTGAATATCCATTTTTTTTCCTCCTGAAGTATTATACTCAGTTTTGCTGGGTAGGTGATTCTTGGTTGTAATCCTAGCTTCTTTGCTTTCTGGAATATCATATTCCAAACTCTCCAATATTTTAATGTAGAAACTGCTAAATCCTATGTTATCCTGATTGTAACTATATGTAACTATGTTATCCTGTAACTATATGTAACTATGTAACTATATGTAGCTATGTTATCCTTGATCTGGTAGCTCTGGAATTTTGCTATGAGATTCCTAGGAATTTTCATTTTAGGATCTCTTTTAGGAGGTGATTGGTAGATTTTTTCAATTTCTATTTTACCTTCTGGTACTAGGATATCAGGGCAGTTTTCTTTGATAACTTCTTGAAGTATGATGTTTGGGCTCCTTTAAAAAAAATCATGACTTTCAGGTAGTCCAACAATTCTTAAATGATCTCTTCTTGATCTGTTTTCCAGGTCAGATGTTTTTCCAAAACGACATTTCACATTTTCTTCTAGTTTTTCATTCTTTTGATTTTTGTTTTGTTTCTTGGTGTCTTACAGAGTTATTAGCTTCCATTTGCCCAATTCTAATTTTAAAGCAATTTTTTCTAAGAGGAGTTGCGGTCCCTGCTCTTTAGGCCTGTTCTCTGTTCTATGAGTGACCACAAGCACTTTTTTCTACCCTGGAGGTATGACCAGGGTCCCTGCTCCCCTGTGGTCCCAAACTCTGGTGTGCTAGTGCTCCTCCTTGCCCTGGGACTGCAACGTAGCTCCACGTATGGGCAATGTAGCAGAGTCCTGTGTCCGTTTCCACAAAAAGAACCCCTGTGATCTCCTGACCACCATCTAGACTTTCACCAGATTGAAGATCTGTTTTGCCCTTGTCTCCTTGTGTGCATTTAGAAAATCCATCAATGGTCCCTCTTCTGTGTTTTGTTGTCATTTGTTTGTTGTCATGATTTTTAACCCCATAAGTATCTTTCTCTTTCTGGGTTTAATTTTCCCTTTTTTATCTGGGGTAATTAACTCTATTGCTTGTGCCTTTCTTACTGCATTTGTTTACCTTTTTGCGTTTCTGTTGTCTGGGTTGCTTTCAAAGCATACAATCTCTCATGTCTCTCTTTTTGTAGAAATGCTTGAAATGCCTCTCTCCTATTGAAACTCCCATATTTTTGTCATTGATTTCATCCTGTCTTCTATCATCCACCTTTCTCACTTATCAGTGATACTAGAGTAGTTTGCTGTTTCCTTCTCCAGCTCATTTTACAGATGAGGAAACTGAGGCAAATGGAGTTTAGTGACTCGCTCAGAGTTACATAGCTAGTAAGTATCCGAGGCCAGATTTGAACTCAGGTCTTCCTGACTGCAAGCCTGGTGCTCCATATAGTGCCTACCTTGTATTTAACTAAACTGGTTGCTTCCCTATTGCCTGCAAAGAGGCTCATTTCTCCCTCTTCCTAAAAAACAGAAAGCACCACTTGATCCGTTCATCCCCAGTAACTCCCTTTTTGTAACCGTACTCCTTGGGAAGACTCTCTTCAATCAACGGCTCCACTTCTTTTCCTTTCGGCGTTGTCTTGTATCTTTCCTCCCTTTCATCACTAACCTCCTTGAGAAGGTTGTCTCCAAATGGTGTCTCCATTTTCTTGTCTCTCTCTATCTTTTAAACTTTCTACTGTCTGGCTTCAGCGTCATCATTCTGCTGAAACGGTTCCCTCCAAAGTTACCAATCATCTCTTCATTGCCAGCTCCAGTGGCCTTTTCTCAATCCCCATCCTTCTTGGCCTCTCTGCACTCTTTGACCCGGTTAATCCTGCTTAATACTCTCTTCTCTCTAGGTTTCTTTGACAGTGCTCTACCCTGTCTCCTTCTACCTTTCCAACCACTCTTCTCAGTCTCTCTTGTTACCTGCTAATAACAGGTAGCCCCGCAAAGTTCTCTCTGTGCCGCCTTCTACTTCTGTACATTTCACTTGGTGATCTCATTGGCTTCCATGCATTGAATTCTCATCTCTCTGCTGATGATTCTTAGATCTGCTCATCCAGCATTTTTTTTTTTTCCTAATCTCCAGACTTGTATCTCAAGCTGTCTTTTGGACATCTCCAACTGGGTGTCCTTGGAGATGTCTTAAACTCAACATATCCAAAACTGCATTTGTCTTTCTCCAAAAACCTTCCCCCCATTTCTGAATTTCCTTTTACTGGTGAGATGACCACTCTCCTCCCAATCAGGCTCGAAATCTAAGTATCATCCCTCTACATCTCATTCTCTTTCACGTGCAGTCATCTGGGAAGTCATGTCAACTTTACCTTTGAAACTTCTCTGCCCCCTCTGACACTGCCATAACTTGGTTCAGGGCCTTGCCACCTCACACCTGTACTAATTTTAGCCTCTTGATCAGTCTCCCTGCCTCTTATCTCTCCCCGTCACAACCCATCGTCCTTTGAGCTGTCAAATTAATCTTCCTCAAGTCCAGATTTGATTATGTCATACACATCTGCCTTCAATTAGTTCCTGTGGCTCCCCATCACCTCCAAAATTAAATATAAAACCAAAGAGAGTTTGCAGTCCAAAGCCCTCATAACCTCACCCCCTCCAACCTTTCCAGTCTTATTATAGTCTACTTATCCTCACATACTTTGGGCTCCGGTGCCGCTGGCCTGCTTGTGGTTGCTCACACAAGATGCTCCACCTCTTGACTGTGCATTTTTACTGCCCCACCCCATGCCTGGAATTCCCTCCTTCCTCATCACCACCTCCTGCCTTCCCTGGTTTCCTGTACATCCTAGTGAAAATCCTACCTTAATGTCTAGTGCCCTCACTCTGGTGATTATCTCTAAATTGTTCCTTATGTTCTTCAGTCATTTCCATTGTGTCTGACTCTGTGGTCCCGTTCGGGGTTTTCTTGGCAAAGATACCAGAGTGATTGCCACTTCCTTCTCCAGCTCATTTTGCAGATGAGGAAATTGAGGCAAACAAGGTTTAGTGACTTGCCCAAAGTCATACACCACTTAGCTTCCCACCTTGTGTGTAACTAAACTTCATTTATTTTGTATCTGTCCCGTGTCTATCTGTTCTCTATATACTTATATATATGTTGTCTCCTATAACACCAGTTCTGGAGAGTAGAGATGGTTTTATTTTTGTCTCTGTATGACTAACACCTAGTATGGTGCCTGTTGCAGAGTTTTTGATTCATTTATTCATTGATGAATTCCAATAGAATTAAAGTCTTTAAGGACAAGAGCTGTTACATTTTTGTCTGCATCAATCCTGGTGTCTGCCATACAGTAGGCACTTCATAAATGGTTTTTGATTGAATATGTGATGAAGGCCAAGGGGCAGGGATGACGTTTGAAAACTCTGTAGAGGGACAAGTAGAGGTTGTGGGCCAGGATAAAATGAGAAACAAAAGCAAGAGTGAGGCCAGGGGGATAGGTTTCCCCTTCCTTTACTCTTACCACCAGCTTATCCTCCCACTGCAGCTTCTACAGCCTAGAACAGAGTAGGACCAGGGCTTAGGGAAGGGTGATGGCAACAGGCAATATGGTGGCCAAGGTGGCAGCCAGGGTCTGAGGGATCCCAAAAAAAAGGAGGAAAGGAAGAGAGAAGCTTGAAGTTGGGAGGGATAGGGGAGCTCCTGGGGTGCTTGTATATAAGGGACATCTGTTATTTGGGAACTGCCAGATGCTTAGAGACCTTTAGCCCTGAGACCTAGAAGAATTTGGTTTTATTCTCAGTCACCAAATTGGATTTTGTCTTGAGAGAACAAAATCTCAGCCTTTCATTTGTTCATGCCAAGGGAAGTTCAGAGGTCATTCGGGCACCTAGCTCAGCTTGTCATGAGAGAATGGTAGCATAGGCTGTTTGAAATGCCTTCCTTTTGGATGCAATCATCACAAATGCCAGAAGAAAAAGGAAGCTATTTCCCTAATCTCGTTTCTCCTGAGTGAATCAGACAATAGTCACATTACATTTTTTTCCAGCTTGCTCCTTCACAATAGTCAACCCTTTGTTTGGAATATTAATAAGAAATGCTGCTGCTGAAATGGTTTGATTGAATTTCAGTCAGTGACTTAGCACAGTGACCGGCACATAGCAAGCATCTAATAAATGCTCGTTGCCTTGCCTGTTACACAAATTCACTAGAGCTGTGGAATTAACAGGAGCTTTCATGTTGCAGAGTCCCATGCATCCTTCCTAAAAGGGCATGTTTTCTATATTTATAATTTAAAAAGAGCTCTTTCCAGCATGTACACAAAACAGGGCATTCTTGGAAAGTTTTTTTGAGCTGGATTTTTATCCTCACCCCTTACTTAGCAAGCAAGCACCAAGGTGTAGACATTTTCCTTCCTGGGGGTGGAAGAAGTAAGGGGAGACATCATAAAGAGCTTTATCGTCACCAGAGACTGGAGCAGACTTAGCTAGATCATGTTTTAGACTGACTGTCTCAGATAGTGTAATTTGAACTTTGAAAATTGTGGTCTGGAATCTGTCTTCAAAAGCAGACTTTCTTCTTTTTGTTTAATTTTTTTTAATTAATTCTGAAGAATGTGGGCTCTTCCACATATAGATGATTTCAGTTGGAAATATCTCCTACCTTTTCAGGGATCCTTTATTCATTTATGAGTCCATATTATTTTTGCCTGTTTTAATTGGTAGTCTCTGAGTTGGACAGATCAAAGATAAATTGAAAACTACTGTGTTTTTTAAAAATTTGTTTTGATAATTAGCATTCCTAAAACTGAAAGGAATAGTAGAGAAGAGGTTATTTAATAATTTAATATGAATCTCCTTCCTTGACAGATCAGGGATCTCTGAGCATGAGGGAGAAGTCACTTAAGCCAAGGTCACACACTTACTTAGTGGCAGAGGTGGTGCTTGAACCTAGATCTGCTGCAGCCTCTTGGGTTAACGTTCTTTCCACAACACTGGGCTACATCTACATTCTATGTTGTGTTATAGTGATCTAATGATTTGCTTGGTCATTATATAAACACAGCCTTAGAGTCAAAAAGACCAGTGTTCAGAGGTTTTCCTGACTCATACTAGCCCTGGACAAGTCATTTAACCTCTAAATGACTCGGCAGTTCCATAAGACTGTTAGCTACAAATTTTCACTGTGCATGAGTAGAGGGAATTTTCACGGTGGGAATTCCTTACTCCACGGAACTTCCCCCCGACCCTCGCCTTCTAAAAAAGCCTGTGTGTACGTGTATATAACATAACTGGTATATCTCTAGCTGTACAAATTTGTGTTTTTAATGTAGAATTTTAAAATATTAGTAAATAAAGTTGTACTCTATAATTGACTTAAAAAAAACAGAAACTAAGTAGAGATAGCATATTATCCAAGGGCTGTACTCTGCCACAAAGAAAATAATTGGTCCAGAATCTCAAGAGGGTCCATGAAACACTGCTAAGTGAGTTGTTTTCAAGCAGGTGGTAGACCTTCCATTAAAAGATGAAATGTCCTTCGTCAGGGAAAAACCAAGTAGTGATGTCATTGTTCTTCCATTGTTTTCAGACTCTTTGTGACCTCATTTGGGGTTTTCTTGGCAGACATACTAGAGTGGTTTGCCATTTCCTTCTCCAGCTCATTTTACAGATGAGGAAACTGAGGCAAACAGGGTTAGTAACTCGCCTTAGTGTCTGAGGCCAGATTTGAACTCAGAAAGATGAGTCTTCCTGACTGCAGACCGGGTGCACTCTTTGCATTAGGGTGCCACCTAGCTGCCCCTCTCCAGATAGTGATAGGAGTCCTCTATTAGGAGAGATAAAAAAGAAATATCTCCTGAAGGTTTCATGCAGCTGTAATTAGCAGTCTTCCTTTCCATGTCTCTGCTCCTCTGACCTCTGTGGTGCGCACAGTCAGCTTACTTGACCCTTTTCTTCATCTTTCTCCTCTTGAATTATGGCCTGCACATTCACTTCTTTGGATACTTTTCCTGGAATTTTCATAGACTTTAGCTAACCAATAAAAACATATAGCTCCTGAATTAGAATAGGACTAAAAACACTGCCATTAGATAGTGTGCTCTTTGAGAACAGGGACTAGCTTTTACCTTTCTCTGTATCCACAGCACTCGGCATATTGGCACATAGTAGGTGCTTAATAAGTGTTTCTTGACTGATCTATAAGCTCCTCGTTATATATAGATTGTTTCATTGTATGTCTTTGTATTCCCAGTTCCTAGCACATAGTAGGCACTTAATAATGTTTAACTGACTGATTGATCTGTGGTTTAATTTAGAGGCTAAAATTCACTACTGTCCATTTTTTCCCCTTCCAGTGTTTTCTTCTCTAAGCCTTGGCCTGCTCCCTGAGCGATCGGCTACTCTAATGGTATATGAAGATATCGTCCAGATAGTTTCAGGATTTCAAGGTACGTTTAATATTTTAAAGTAGACAAAGGCAACTTGCAAATTCACTTACCTCAGCCTTGCCAGAAGCCAAGTCATAAAGTGTCTGCTGACAGGAAACATCACTAACCAGAAAGGATATGTTAAATCGTTGGTAGATCATTACTTGGCTTGAATGGATTTCTTTTAGGCCCAGCTGGTTTTTCTAGGGCCTAGGGACCTCTGCTGATTGGCCTGCCTGCTTAAACCATGTCTCAATGTGAAAGGTCCTCTTATTTAGACTTAGAGGTCTAATTATTGCTTATATCATTTAGTATCCTTCCCTCTGTTAATTATGTCCAGTTTACCATGTTTTTGTTGTCGTTCACTCATTTCAGCTCGACTCTTTGTGACCCTTTTGGGGGTTTTCTTGGCAAAGATACTGGAGTGGCTTGCCACACACATATTTGATGGATAATCTTTTGTTTTGTTTGTAGGTGTTTGCATGTTTTTCTCCCTGTTAGACTGTGAGCTCCTTGAGGCCAGTGATGGTTTTATGGTATCCCTAGTACTTAGCTAAGTGCCTGGCACATAGTAGGGATTTTATAAATGCTCGTTGACTGACTAGCAGCATTCTTCTTTCAGCCTTCAGTAAATAAACATCATTTCTAATAGTTTCAGAACTCTTTTGACTAAACAATAATGCCTGAAAAATTTAACTTATCCTTTTTAGTTCTTTACTATCTACATATGGAAACTGAACTAAAAAATCTAATTGCCTTGTCCTTGGCTATGATGGGAGATCCTCAACAAATGTGGGAGGAGTGAGCAAATCTGTAGGTAAAGGACCCCTCTGATATGAATAGAGAGTTTTATTTCACGTGTACCTCACAAACTGAGACTCATACTTTCTGATGCCTAATTTTTAGTGAAAAGACAGTCTGTTTTATGTCACATTCACCAATATTATTATTATGGACATAATTTCTGTTGTTTTATACAGAAAACATCTGGATGTGGTGCTGTGTTCCTTGCAAATGTTATGGTGATTTCTACCCCAAATCTTTGTTATCGCAGAATGACAACTTCAGAGCCGGAAGGGACCACAGAGGCCATCAAGTCTAGCTCTACTTAGCCCTTTACAGCAAGTGATAAGAGGTCATCAAAGCTTGTCTTGAAGACCTCCAAGGAAAGAGAATCTGCTCACCTCTAAGGCATCCCATCCCACTTTGACAGAACTCTACTTTTCAAAAATGTTTCCAAAATTTGTCTTTTTGAGAACTTCTATCTCATTGCCCCAGTTCTGTTCACTAGGATAGGAGTACTTAACCTAGGGTACGTTAAAACATAGATAGATAGATAGATAGATAGATAGATAGATAGATAGATAGATAGATAGATAGATAGATAGATAGATAGATAGATAGATAGATAGATAGATAGATAGATAGATGGATGGATGGATGAATAGATGGATGAATAGATGGATGGGTGGGTGGATAGACAGATGGGATGGACAGACAGATGGATGGATGAGTAGATGGGTGGGTGGGTGGATAGATGGATAGATGGGTAGATAGGCAGACAGATAAATAGGTAGATAAACATACAGATTGCTGCCTTCCAGTATAGTTGATCTCCTTTATAATCCTGTGTATTTTATATCATGTTTTTAAAAACATTATTCTGAGAAAGGTTGACCAGCTTGACCCAAAAAAGGTTAAGGAGCCCTGCTCTAGAGTGGAGTAGAAAAATTGCTCCACCTTCCATGTGACAGCCCTTCAAATACTTAATGACAGTAATCCTGAAGATGAGGGTGAGAGGAAATGATTGAGGGGAGAAGCTCCTGGAGGAGGCAGGAGGCCTGAAATCATCATCACAAGAACAGGGGTCAGCCTCGGCAATGAGAAGCTCTACCTTTTCTCAGGAGCAAATGAAGAGAGGAAAAAGGATAAAATTGGGGGACACTCACTAGCTATGTGACCCTGGGCAAGTCACTTACCTCTGTTTGCCTTATCTGTAAAATGGGTATAATAGTTGTACCTACCTCCCAGGGTTGTTGGGAAGGATAAAAGATAATATTAGTCAATCACTTTGCAAACCTTAAAGTGCTACATAGATACCATCAATTATTACTGTTATTATCTGGACCTGTTTACGTGAATTCATCAAACACATCTGGATGCTCCCTTCATATATCCCGATTTATCTTGGGCATCAGTTGAACCATATTTGTCCTTTCCTATCCAGCTAAAAGATCATAATCATAATAATAACTAATTAATAATAATAATTGCTAACATTTACATAGCACTTATATGTGCCAGGCACTGTGCTGTGTGCTTTACAATTATTATCTTATTTGATCCCCACGACAACCTTGGGAGGTAGATACTATTATTATACCCATTTTACAGGTGAGGAAACTGAGGCAGAGAGGGTTAAGCGACTTGCCCAGGGTCACACAGCCGGATTTGAGTTCAGGTTTTATTCCCGACTCCAGACTTGGCACTCTACCCACTGTGCCATCTAGATCATTTTCCTTGGCACAGAAATTGGAAGCAAAGACACCCAGGCAGCATCGTCCTCTCTTTGTCATTGATCATCATGATCCCATCCACCTCAAACAGCAGCCCCGCCCCTTCTCTGATGCTCCCCTTTTCTCCAGTATAATTATAAACAACAATAATAATGTCGTCATGGTCCGTGGATTTCCTAGCTCACCTTGGTTCATGCTGAATGTTATTACTCCTCACATTGTCCTCACAGGACGGTGCTATGCTTTGATATTCATTCATCATCATCCACCTTTACTTTCCTCTTGTACACATCTTCTTTCTAGTCTCAGTTGGGGAGTGAGTAGCTTGTTCATCTTCATTTCCCTCTCTCTCTATAGACAATTCTTTCCCTCCTCATCACAGCTGAATTGTTTCTCTTGAGAGCTTCCTACCCCTCCTGGCCTGCTTTTTAGGCCATAGAGTCCTGCCTGTTTTTCTCTGAATCCCCAGATCTAGTCTGTATGTCAGACTGTGCCTAGCTTTTCTCTCCTCAAATTATAAGATGATGCGGTTACTCCCGCAGAGTTCCCATCTTTTTCACCTCAGGAACCAGTTCAGTTCATGCACCTTTCAAAGCATAAGCAAGTCAGGAAATTGTTAACTGATGTATTTTCGGCAGAGAGAGGACTCCAGCAGATGTCCAGCTAATTGAAGGCCCCTTCCCCTGCCCACCCCATTATTGCTATCTCATGCCTTCAGGCCCCTAATGACAACATTGCCTTCCTCTTTGTCCATGTTTATCTTCACCCAAACGCTTTCCACCATGCCTCCCCCCTTCTGGTTCCTAGATTTCCTCCCAGGAGTGACTTCTTAATATACAGTGCAACCCTGCCCCCTCTTTTAATTAGCCTGTCTCTTTTGAGGAAGGCATACCTTTTCAGAGCTGGACTCGTTCCAGTCAGGAAGCTCATCCCGCTGCATCCAAGGGATGATGATGCCTGTAAGATCCAGGCTGCTTCCTTACTTTGGGATGCACCACACACACACTTCTTTTTACCTGGATTTTTGCACATGTACACTGCTTTCTGATGCCACTGGTTATGTGGCAAGCATCTTTTGTGGACGTTGTCTTTCAGGAATCTCTGAGGAGCTCTATTGTTATTACCAAATGGTAACTACACTTCATGGTGTCTAGCTTGGTAGATATATGTCAGTCGTTATCTCCTTCCCTTTTCTTTTTCAGTTGCAAACTTAATCAAAAGGGCTTTAAAGTCTCTGGGCAAATACCTCTTTGTACACGCTTGTTAGGTGTACTACATAGCTGTATATGAGCTTATCATACCTGTATTTTAAGTAATAGTTTATAAGTCTAAAATAAAATAACCCTTGCCTTGAAGGAGTGTACATTCTGCCAGGGGAAAGCAATTTGTACACAGCTTAGTAAATCACACACACACACACACACACACACACACACATGAGGGCTGAGAGAGACAGGGGTCTGTGTACATATATACAGGTGTGTAAATACATATACGTGTTTTATGTAGGTATGTACATGCATGCACACATTTATACATGCATGTTTGTCTTTCATTTTCGAAGAAGACCAGTGACATCATAAGGTGATGTCTCAACTTATGGGTGAATTGGATTTAGGTGAGGCAGAGTTTCACAAAGTCATCAATATACATGCATAAATACATGTATATATATTTAGTGTACACACATGTATATGTGCAGGCATGTATATGTTTGTACACACATATATTTATGTACCTGTACATACATATGTATATACACACACAAACATAATTTTGTGTGTGCATTAAGAAGTTCCAGGTGGGGGGGAAATGGTTTTGGATGGAGAATCAAGAAGGGCTTTGTGCAGGAAGTAGACCTTCAGCTGAGTCTTCAAAAGAGAAGCAGGGGCTCCAAGAGGCAGAGGTGAGAAGGAAGAACATCCCAGGCATGGAGAAATGGGAATGTCTTGCATGGGGAACAGCAAGGAAGCCTATTTGGCTAAATCCCAGAGCACATGAGGAAAAGTCATGGGAAATCAGCCTGGGAAGGGAGGTAGGAGCCAGGTTATGGAAGACTTGAAATGTCCAACAGAGGAGTTTGTACTTTATGCTCGAGGCTCTAGGGAATCCCTGCCTTTGAGAAGGGCAGCGACATCACACTCACGCACTGGTGATGCCCTTGTGAAAAGTGTCTGGAGGATGGATCGTAGAGAGGAGAGGTCATAGGCAGGAATCAGAGTCCTGGCAGGAGGTGATGCTGACCTGAACTTGAGTGATGACCTTGGCAGGTTAGAGAAGGGAATGAACATGAGGAACGTCGGGAGGAAGAATTACCATGACTTCCATGGAAGACATTGGGGAGGTTTCCTCTGCAGAAGAGAAGACCCGGGGGATGTGATGGCTGTGGCCAAGCGTTTGAGGGGCTGTCATGGAAGAGGGATTAGATTTCTATAATTCTTTGGCCCTAAAAGGCAGAACCTGAAGCAGCAATGGGCAGACAAGGTGGAAAGAAACAAATGAAACAATATTTGCAAAGCCTCTTGGTGGTAAAGCATTCTAATGTAGGAGTGGGCAGGAGAGGGGGGATATACTGGATTTGGAGAGGGGCGGGTTGGGTTTAAATTCTTGCTCTGCTATTTACTGAGCTGTACAAGTTGTATGACCTCTCTGGACATCAATTTCCTCATCTGCAAAATGAGGGGATTAAACTATGCAACCTCTGAACTTCCAGCTCCAGACCAATGATCCTTTGGTCTTAAACCTTGAGGTATTGTGTAATACCTTTGTGGAGAAGGAGGGTCTTGACCTGGACCTGCAAGGATGGCTAGGATTTGGATAAGCAGAAAAAGGGATGGCATTTTGGTGAAGGAAGCAATGTGGGGGGTGGTGAGAAGTCAGGAATGTGCATCAGGAGTGTCAAGCTCCAGAGGCTTGAACCAGAACGAAATGCAATTGGGAGGTGTTTAACAAAATAAGTAAAAATACAATACAACATAGATAATGTCAGTTGGGGTTTTCTAAGTCAAAATGTGATCCATAGAGATTTCTTTTTATTTGAGTTAGACACGTTCCAACGGGATCATGTAGTTCAGATAGGAAGATAATTGGCAGTGTTTGGGAAGGCAGGTTGGGGTTAGATTGCAGAGAATCTTGAATACCACCAGCCCAAGGATTCTGGACACCGTCCTGTCAGAGCTGGGCAGCCACCGACGGTTTGTGAGCAGTAGAGTGGCATTATGGAGTCAGAAATTTGGGAAGACTAATTTTATGTGCAGAATGGATTGAAGGGACAGGGAGATCAATCATTTGGGAGACTCAGAGCCTGAGCTGAGGAAGAGGGATGTAATGGAACAGGCAGATGCAAAATATATCACAAAGGAAGAGCCGCCAAGACTTGATGACGGATCAGATATGGGCAAACAGGAAGGGGTGAAAGATGACTCAGGTTTCCAGCCTGGCTGACTGAGAGAATGATGCTGCTCATGACAGAAATAGCAGAGTCAAGAGAGCCAGCCAGTTTTCAGAGGGAAGAAGAGTTCACTTTTCAGCATATTGGGTTTCAGATGACCACAGAACATCCAAATGGAAATGTCTAGCTAATGAACAGAGCTCAGAAAATGATTGGGCCTGGATGTGCAGGTTTGGGAAGGTCTTTCACTGAGAGATGAGCATTGAAACGCTAAGAATTGATGAGCTCTCTGAGCTAGGGAACTGCCAAGGGCCCAGAGCTGAGTCATTAAAATCTATTTGTCTTAGAACCTCTCAGAGTAGTAAGTACATACAGGTCCTGCCTGCTCAGCTGATTTAAAAACATTTTTTAAAAACTATTATTAGCCTTCCCGTCTTTGTACTATCACTGAGAATTGGTTACTTGTCTTGAAATGAAACAGCAGTTCACCATAGGATCTGGAAATGGCGCGAACCTTGGGGAGTTTCTAGAGCTGCTCTTTGTTTTTTCCCAGGTAGAAAATTGAAGACCATAAAGGAGAAGAGACTTAGAGGAGGTCATACAGACGTATGTACAAATGTGTGGAAGAAAACCTATCTTCCCATTCTCTAGTAATGCTTCTACTTCAGGATCAAAAATAATTCTGTATGACTTCCAGAAAGAGACTGTTAGTCAGTTACATTAATAAATAATGTTAAACCACTTTGAATTTTATCAAACTCCTTAAAAATTTTTTCAATGTATTTTATTGATTTTTTTCTTTGTTTTTTATATTACCTAGATTTCCTTCTGTATCCCTTTTCTTTCCTCTTCCCAAAGATCTATTCCTGGTAACAAAGAATTTAATTTTAAAAAAAGGAAGAAGAGAAAAATTTCATCAAAACTGATCAAGATAGGAAAAAATCTGATTTTATATGCAGTATTTCAAACCTGGGGACTTTTTTTAACCATAAAAATAATTCAATAGCTTCTACCTCAACAAATAAAACTCAAAAGGCTAAGATTAATTTCCATAAAATATAAAGGATTTTGGCTCTCCTTTTCTCATGGGTACATATTGTGATATTCAGGGTGAGCTGAAAGTCTGGGTGTGTTCACCCATATGCCATCTGTTCAGACAGCAAATGGAGCTTGCAAATTATGTGGGTCAGGACTTCGCATCCTGTGTATTCACAATTTGGTACCACCAGCTTTGCATTCCTGGGGAAGTGGAAGGAGGGCTTTGTAGCCTGCCAGACCACCAGACAGAGCCGTGTTAGACTTCCATTTAGTGGGTCAGAACAGGTGTGTCCTGTGTGTCTAACAGTGCCCATGCCCAGGGCCTGATTTGGCCCAACTCAGTCATAACTGCAAATAGGCCAACTCCCCAAAGTACTAGATCATAGAATTCTAGGTGAGACCTGAGAGGTCATCGAGCCCAACCCTCTTATTTTACAGATAATCTTAACTAAGATGCAGATTAAATGACCTGGCCAGGGTCCCGTAGCTAGTAAGAGTCTGGGGGCAGGATTTGAACTCTGATCTTCCTGATTCTAAGTCCAGAATTCTATCCATTACCCATCTTCACTTCTAGTGAATAGACACATAATGTCTTCAGAACATGCATAAGAAAGAAGTCCATTGGTTTTGCTCTGTGTCTCCCTCTAGCCCCACTTCAAAGATCAATTGATAAAATCCCCCACACTATCACCACCTTTTCTGTGTGATAGAGCTCATTTCTTTGTGCCACAGGCACTGCCCCCCCCTCACCAGAAAACATGGTAAAAATGAATCGAATTTCATAATAAAATTGTTCGGGTATCATTTAACGGGAAAACCAACAAGCAGGAAATTGGCTGCCATTTTTCTGTGTTCTTGAAGAAAAAGAAACATGAAATTTTACATTGAAAGAAATCTTAAATGGGAGAAAAGCTCCATATCTCTGGCTGCCTAGAGAATTTGCTTTCATTCTTTATGAGAGACATTACACTATAGCTGTGGATTTTAAAAAAAATTCCTGATAATGCATGTGTTGCTTTTCTTTGTATCCCCAGAATTTAGCACATGGTGCCTGGCACATACTAAGTGCCTAATTAACGCTTGTACCGTTGATTGTTGACTGTCCTGTGGTTAAGGCCTCATCTATATCACGTAGTCTCAGTTTGCCAACTGTCCCAGCACCTGATGAAGCAGATGAGTATCAAGAGATTGGGGGCCTGGCCTTAGCTCAGCCACTAACTAGCAAATCCTTTCGTCTCTCTGATCCTCCTTGATTTCACTTATAAAATGAGGCACCTAGATTAGAGATTACATAATCTCTAGGATCCCTAGAGATTAAAAAAAAACTTAGCAATTCCCTTTCACAACTTATTCCACCAATTCACCCCTCCTTTGCCCAATATCACACAGTCCGTTCATTTCCTAATCATTTCCCCATCCCAGGCTTTTCTTCTCTTCGTTCCTGTCTTCTTTCACCTTGCTAGCCAACACACCCTTACCTTTCCTGAGGTTGCTGATTCAGCACAACTGGAACAGCTGAGAAACTGGGACTGTGTGATTGTGGACCAAGTTTCAACTATAAGGCAGCCTATTCAGTGTCCAAAGCTTTAAAAAAAATCCAGGAATATCTGGCCCTCTTCAAGTGTTATAAGTGGATCCAAGCCAGGCAAAGTTGTAATGCTCCCTATGGAGACAGAATGGAGAGTATCCAAAGGTAGTCTTGGCAGTGACACAATTGAATTACTTAGCCCTGGTCAACCCTGGTTTCATTGTTTACTCACCAGGCTTGACTTGCTGTACCCCAAAGCAAAGTAGCCACCTTCTACCTGCAGCCATTTCTGATTCCCAGAAATTGTGCTCCCCTCCTCCATCTATTGGGAAACATACTTCCCAATGTTCTTCAGAGGAGTCAAACTTGATAGGCAGCCAGCAAAAACCCTCTGAGTGAGGCCAGAACCAGATTAAAATGCAGTTGGGAAGTGTTAACAAAACAAATAAAAATACAACACAACATAGATGATGTTAATTTGTGGTTTTCTAAGTCACTATACAGCATAAAAACCCAACCACTGGAAGGTACATAAGGATCCCTGCCTGCAGCAAATTGACTTAGAAAACCACATGTTTGTGTGTGTGTGCATGTATTATTAACACACCAGTACAATAAAGTCCAATAAGAACCATATTTTAATCCGGTTCAGGCTGGCTTAGAATGGTCTTTATATTTTTGAATACAATTAAATTAAAATTAACTAATCGACATTAAATTTAATGTACATTGAATATAAATTACATTAAAAATCCAAAAACTGTTTTTAACCCTATGGCATACTAAAACAGACAACGGGCAAGGTTTGGCACTGGGCCCATTGTTTACCAATCCCTACAGGCTACACTCCATGACTATAAATGGCATAAAAGGTGACAACCTGCTTTTGCTGGAAGGATTTCCCTATTCCAGTGGAATCACAGGTCTAATTCCCTGACCCCTTAATTTGGTATGTCATCTGTAGATATACAGGGTGTCCCAAAAGTCTTCATGCCATTTTTAATAGCCTAAAAACCTGCACTGAGACTTTTGAGATACACAATTTATATACATAACCCCAACTGTGCCCTGGGACACTGGACCTGGAATCAGAAAGATTTGGCCTTAGACACTCACTGGCTGTGTGACTCTAGATGTCACTTGACCACTTTCTGCCTCAGTTTCCTCAGCTGTAAAATAAGGATAATAACAATACCTACCTTCCATAGTTGTTGTGGGGATCCAATGAGATAATAATTGTAAAGTGCTTAGCAGAGTGCCTGGCAAATAGTAGGTGCTCAATAAATGCACATTTCCTTTCTTCCTAATAGAGTATAAGCTACTGGAGTACAGGGAGTGTTCCATTTTTGTCTTTGTTGTCTTCGTATCTCCAAGTCCTAGCATAATGCCTGGTGTATGGTAGGCAATTAGTGAATGCTTCTTGATTACGAGACAAAGACAAGATCCTAGAGTCAATCATCTCTGTAGAGTAGAAAAGGACCTCAGAGGCCTGACTGAATCCCCCCATCTCACAAGTGAGGAAGCTTAGCCCCAGGGAGGTGTGAAGTGATCAAAGTCAGGACTAAGAAACATTCCAGGAAGCATTCGAACCCAAGTCTTCGGTTCCCCAGGGCCAGCCTTCTTTCCACTGTATTCAGTTGAATTCAATAAATGTTTATTAAGCCGCCACTGTGTGCCAGGCACAGTGCTAAGCACAGTGGGATCCTAAAAGAGGCAAAGGACAATTCCTGCCCTCAAGGAACTCACAATCTAAGGGACTGTCCAACACCGCCATCAATTGTTTGTGGTAAAACTATTTGTGGAGAGCCCTTCTCCCTGGAAATTTCCATGATTTTGCTGCCATGAACTCCACTCACCATGAATGAGGTGCTTGCAAACACTGCAACTGTTTCTCCTTGTGTCTCCAGATTCACTGTGTTCAGTTACATTGAGTTCACATCACAGCTCTGCTCCTCACTTTACCTGTGTGACCTTGGAAAAGTCACTTCCACTCTGTGCCTCCGTTTTGGTTTTTTTTTATCAATAAAATGAAAACATTGGAGTAGTTTGTCTCTAAAGGCCCTTCCAGCTGCAAATCTTCTGAAACAGCTGTACTTTAGAGGTTTGTGTCCTTGAGAGGTTTTCAGCTCAAGCCACTTCTTTACATGGCTTGTGGCTGCAAACATGTAGACGCTGCACACACATACATGGGTGGGTCTTTCCCTGAAGATCCAGAAGCATGGCTCTATTGAAATGCACAAGGGAATAAGCCATCCTTGTAACTTGGGATAGTTCATTTATTTAGACCGTTTCCCGTTTATAACTGAAAACTAGCTGAAAGCAATTTCTTCTTTTTTATACTGTCTCATTTGTATGCTAACTTAAAAACTATACGTTTTCTATAATTAATTGCCCTACCTCCTGATTTTAATTATTCTCAGCTTCAGTTCCCACTCCCCTACCCCCAGAGTAGGGTTGTAATATTTGTAATACTCCATTACTGGCCTCTTTTAAAAGAAGAATTCATTTTAATGGAAAGGTAAATGACCATAAAGTTCCATTTTGGTCTTCTGTAGTTTCTTTATTGAAATTACTATGCTCTATAAAATTTCGTGATGAAAAAACAAAATCCTTGGAGCGAATTTATCATTGTTGGATTTATTATCATTATTATTATTATTATTATTTAAAAGCATGCTGGGCCATGTCTCATGAGACTTCCATTGTTTTATGGACAGGGAAAGAACTAAAATCTCTGCTTGTTCAGCTACATAAATAAAGGTGTCTCACCTATAGCCGTGCTTTCTATTTTTTGTGGACAAGGAAAAGAACTAAAATCTCTGCTTGTAAAGCTACATAAATAAAGGCTTTTTAACCTATAGCCATGTTTTCTATTTAGGAAAGAACCCACACTATGTGGCTGCTCTTTAGCATAGCCCATCAAACCTAGTCCCAGGAAAGGATTTTGGGGGGATCAGGAGGATACTGTGATGACAGCTCACTTATAAGACTTGAGGCATGTTGTATGCAGATTCACAGATGATGCCTCATTGTTTAGTTCAACATAAAGTCAGTGGTTCATGATTTGAAAGAGTAAAGACCATTAGGAAGGGCAGGGGAGTCCATGGTTCTTTCCAGCCAGATGTTTAATGCTTCAGTTGAAATTTTATCTTTTGAAATCTTTATGACAAGATTAAACAATAAGTAAACTCTGCTAAGCTAATGGGAATTTTCATTTCTTGGGCAGAAAAATAGACTACATTCTGTCTTTCTTTTGTATGGGCATTTGTCCCCCTGCCCATCATGCATGCACACAGACACAGAATACATTTTCAAATGTATTTAAGCCTGATTCAATGGAATGAGCCTGATTTGAGAGTCAAAAGACCTACCTTCTAGGTCCAGCCCAGTACTAATTAGATATTTCACAGGTCACTTAATTTCTCAGTTTACTCATCTGCAAGTGGATGGAGTTGTATAGGATGACTGAAAGCATCACGTTTGTTGTTGTGTTGTTTCAGTCACATCTGACTTGTGACCCCATTTGGGGTTTTCTTGGCAAAGAGAGCCATGGTTTTGACATTTCCTTCTCCAGCTCATTTTGCAGATGAGGAGCTAAGGCAAATAGGGTTAGGTGATTTGCCCAGGGTCACAAAGCTAATAAGTGGCTGAGGCTGGGTTTGAACTCACAAAGATGAAAATCTTCCTGATTCCATGTCCAATGCTCTATCCAATGCTCAACCTTCTAGGTTACAAAAATCACCATGGGATCATAGACTGAAAACCTTGTTGATTTTAAATTGCATGGTAAAGGGTCTTACAGTAGGCATCTAGTAAGTGGAATGTAACCCAGGGCTCAAGTTTCGTTTGCATAAGACCCTCCTTATTGGTAGAAAGAATGACTATTTGATGTTCTATGCTGGTATGAGGGTCAGAATTGTTGAGAACTTGCAGGAGGAGGAGAATTCTTTGGCTTTTAGCTTTGAGAGAGGACATATGTGACTCCTAGTTCTCTTCAGGGAGAGAGGTCTCTGGAGAGAGAGCTCTTTGGGTAAAAGCCAGTATGTAGAGGGGCTGGCACCTCAAGCACATTCCAGATTTCTAGGGGGCTGCCCTAAAGACTTCAGGGAATTTCCCTTTGGATAAGATTGGTTGACTCTCTCTCACTGACTCTTTTTCTCATATTTTACTCCTAGTGGGTGAGCTCATTCTCTTTGTGTATTGTTTGATAAAGCTTAATCTGTGGAACTTTGCTGATTTGTATTTGTTATCAACTTGAATAAATGTGTCTATTCACTATTCACAGTGTATGATTTGCTCTTCACCATGTGGTCTTTGTTTAACTGGCATTTGGTAGGAAAGGTGTTGAGACCTTCAGACATAGCTTAGACTACTCCTTCCCCCGTAATGGATGAGCACTAAAATCATTTCCCTCATGCTAGTGACATTTAGAAAGGGAAAGGATAGGTGTAACTCTAATACAGGATCCCCTCTCTGAAGAGAGCAAGGTGACTGTATTCTGGCTCCTTCTTCTGATCCCCTCTAGGTGGAAATGAAGGTCTTCCTTCAGAGATGCCAAAGATATCTATTCGTGTTTCACTATGAGCCTCATTTTGATGAACCTACCTGGAAACACATACACACACACATGCACACCCTACAAATACATCCATCACTGAGTCTTAGAGATGGAAAGTGCTTTAGAGATGCTCTAATTCAGCCCCTTTAATTTACAGCTGAGAAAGCTAATTCCATATTTTTTTAGTGTCTTTGTCACCATCTGTATGACCTTGGGCAAGTCACTAAACCTCACTGGGCTTCACTTTCCTTATTTTTAAAATAAGTAGGTTGGGCTAGATTACCTCTCAGTTTTCCCGTAGCTCTAAATCTTATGGTGATATTACTGTTGTCCTTCTTCTGAAAAGAATGCTGGGCTAGTCTTTCCAAGGGTGTGGCAGGTAGGCAGGTTCCTCTTTTCATGCTCAGTGCTAGGCAACCATAGGGATTCTCCTTCTTTGGTTTTTCTCTCTAAAGACCTGTTGATTGTTTTCAAACAACTGAGTGGGGTCAGCAGAGGGTGGAAGAATGGAGGGAGATGTGAGTCCATTTTTGTGAACTCTGAGTACCATAAATGCCTTTTTTATGAAAATTAAGGATTTTATGCTACTTAAGTTTGCTTGTATGCTTCCCTCATTGGTAGGAAAGAAATCAATTTGATCTGTTTTAGAAAGGAAAAATAATCTTCACTAACTCCAAAATAAAAATTTTTCAGAAGGTTAAGTAGAGAGTTTGGATATTAATATGTTTTGAATTGTTTGGTTTTGAGGACACACTGACTCATCTCCTAAACTTTTGATGAGCCTAAAGGGACCTCAGCATTTTAACCACGCAATCACGTTGTGATAGAGTTAAATAGAAAAAGTAAACTTTAATAATTCTCTAAACTATTTGTGGCTTTCACTTTGTCCCAGCCACTCTAGCCAATGGAGTTAAAGCAGAACCATTATTAATGGAGTAGTAGGATACCAGTGCCCACTGTAGTTGTGAGACACAGCACACAATGGCAGAAAGAATCAGGAGAGACACAGATGTGAATCCCACCCTTCTGACCATGAAGGCTTAAACCTCACTAAACCTCAGTTTCCTCATCTGCACAATAAGTACAATGCCTCATCAAGTTGTTTTGAAGGTCAAATGAGACAATGTATGTAAAGCATTTTGCAGACCTTAAAAAAAGCTATATAATTGTCAGTTATTACAATACTTCTCCATCTCTTTATCTCCCAAATCAGATCCCTTTGGGAAATTTTGGAATTGAGTGATGAGATAGCTGGCAGTTTAGGATAACTTATGAACCTCCTTTTCCCCCAGGTATTGGTATTCTGGTCAGTTTCCTTAAGTCGCTGTTTTTATCTGTTTATTAGTCCCCAGCCAAGAATGTATGTATCAGAAACAGAGACAGAGAGAGACACAGAAAGATAGAGACACCCTTCCTGAACAGTGTTCCCTTAACCAGCCCATGCATCCCTTGTGTGGATTTTCCTAATGGAGTATAAGGGCCCTGGGATCAGTTGTATAAATAGTGCTGACATGGACAGATGTTTAGCCCCACTACACACTCTGGTTTTATTTAGCCTTCTACTTTGGCCTGAAAGAGGACAAGATAAGTCTGTCATGTTACTTTTTTTAAAAAGGCCTTTGGTTTTAATTCCCAAATGTTAGCAGTGTTCTTTACTCTTCTGGTATATATTGCACACAGTCCTTGCCCTCGGGGTTTATGGAGTGGGTAACACAGACAGTACTGTTTGTACTGAAATACATTGGGGGAAAGTAATTCAAATCTCAACAGATTCTGTGTCATTGAAAAGACTCATAGAAGAAACAACTGCTTGAGTAGGTTTTTGGGGAGGGGAAAAAAGAGGGCAATG
This sequence comes from Phalanger gymnotis, assembly GCA_028646595.1. Classification (NCBI taxonomy): domain Eukaryota; kingdom Metazoa; phylum Chordata; class Mammalia; order Diprotodontia; family Phalangeridae; genus Phalanger; species Phalanger gymnotis. Next base: position 40,647,779 of record CM053623.1, on the reverse strand, counting down.
GTTGATTGCCAAAGAAAGAGAGACTCAGTCTCAGAAGGCAGTATGGAAAAAAGGAACAAAGGGAACAAGCAGCATGTGTAGGCAGAGAGAAGGAAGCATAGAAAGGGTGTGGGGGAAGCCAACAGCTGATTGGGAGGGTGCAGAGCCTTGATGGTGAGTACAAGAAGTTTGAACTTTATACAGACTAAACTTAAGGGATTTGAAGGAAATTACAAAATCCTATTTTCCTCCTCAGGATTTTGTAAAAAGCCGAGGAGAATCAAAAGACAAAGTGGAAGGGAGTCAAGGTTGCCCAGTTGACCAAAGTTGACTAGAAGTTTGTAGTGGAATTTGATGAATTAATCAGGTGGGAGTGGGCCTACATTGATGATTATGGCTCCCTACTGACATCCCTAAGATTCTGAGATTTTGTAATTCCTTAGTTCTGAGTTAATATAGTCCAGATGGCTACTACTCACAAAAGTATTAGTTTTTAGAATAGAGATAGAGAAAGTTTTTTTAATATTTTGAAACAGGACTAACATGATAACCTAGTTAATCTTGGCTAAGGTTGGTCACATTTTAGAACACATAGACTTGATTTTGGTCTAGCTTGTGTTCCAGGGATCAGAACGCCAGATTTCTTCCATACTGGAATTGCCTGGTGGGATTTGACACTTTGACTGAGCATATGATTCAGGAACGCTGCCCCTGATCTAGAAGTTTTATGTTTGGTTTAACCTCTAGACCTCAATTCCCACAGCTATAAAATGAGACATGTAGATGGATCTCTAAGCCTTCTTAGAGTCTCTGATCTTCCATGATTCTGTCTGAACTCCAGCCAGTTCCTACTCTTCTTAGGTTCATTCCCCTGCCTGTCTCCCTGAAGTCATGAGGATCCTAGAGAGCTGAGAAGGACCTTGGGGGTCATCTGGTCCATCTCTGTCATTGTGCAAATGAAGAAACTGAAGGTTAGAGAGATGGAAGTCCCAGAGGTACCAAGGACAGCTGACTCCCAAACAAGCATGCTTTCTACACTGCCGTCCTCCTTTCTTAACACTGAGTACTCATCTGGGATCATACATTTTAGAGCTAGAAGAGAACTCAGAGCCCATCGAGCCCAAGACTCTCTTTTGACAGATGAGGAAACAGCCATCCTTAGAGATGGAAATGACTTTTCAAAGTCACACAGGTTGTAAGCATCAAAGGCAGAATTTGATTCCCAAGCCAGTGCTCTTTCTCCTGGACCATTGTTCATCAGAGATTATCTTTGGAGGATGCTGAGTCTCAGAGGGCGCTAGGCGGCGCCATAGCGTGCAGAGCACTGGGCTTGGAATCAGGAAGACTGTTCTTCCTGAATTCAAATCTCCCCTCAGACACTTACTAGCTGGGCAAGTCACCTTAACCCTGTTTGCCTCAGTTTCCTCATCTGTCAAATGAGGTGGAGAAGGAAATGGTAAAGCATTCCAGTATCTTTGCCAAGATAACCTCAAGTTAGGGTCACAGAGAATCGCACACGACTGAAGCCTCAGAACATCCATGGAACAAATAATAAATATGGGGTGCCTAATAACATCCACAAACCTGAGGGAGGCCATAAAGAGAAAGAAGTACGTATTTGAAACCTTTGATGTCTTTCAGAGCGTGGCTGGACTTATTTGAGTGTGAACTCTGATACTGTAGTTTTGCAGTCTGGTTCTAATAATTTTGAATTGTGTTAGTGGCACATTACTAAAGCATTGTTACTTCTAGTTACTGTCATCATAGCATCAAGTAATAACAGGCTCAGATCTGACAATCAAAACACCACCTGGAATAAGGATGAGACTACAGATGGTCGTACAAAGTGATTGTTCACCCCAGAGAGCTTTAGATAAGCCCAACCTTCTCCTTTAGGGGAAACGCACGTGATAAAGGATGCGCAGTCTCTGAAATCTCATAAACTTTGTAATATAATCTATCCCAATTAGAATGGGCTTGCTGTCCAGTTAGATCTGATGGCAAACAGCCACTCTTTCCTAATAATCAGCTACAGTAAGTGGCTAGAGTTCTTTTCATGGCAACACCTCCATTTTGTCTGTTTTTCCAACTTGGTCTGCGCACGTGTTCAGAGTAAAGTAGATTTTAATCAGGAGATTTGTTTAGGATGTGTTCCTTCTAGTACTAAATCTTGCACAGGGTTGTTTTTTAATTGATTAGCCATCCATTCCATGCATTTGGATACATTTTTAATTTTACTCACATCTAGCATCTAATGTTATGCAAGGAGAAAATTCGCAAATAAATCCTGGAAAGCATTTTGTTTAAAAAAAAAAAAAAAGCAAATAACATCCTGTGAGAAAACAACCGTGACAATGGGCTATTATTTCTAGCCACATAATAGTATGTTGTCACATCTTTGTGTCCGATGATGGGGAAGAGGAATTGGGGGGAGGGGAAGGGAGGTATCTAACCTTCCAAGAGGCACTGACTTGCTGGTTTCCGTTTTCTAAAAATGGAAGCTGCTCCTTTAATAAGTCAGTGGTTCATTTTTGCAGGTGCTCGGCCACAGCCTCGGGTTCATTTCCAGAGACGGGCCCTGAAACTCCCGGAGAACACCAGCTACAGTGACCTGACTCCCTTTCTCACGGCTTCCAGCACCCCGGCAGAAGTGGACAGTTTCCCATATTTGCGGGGATTAGATGGGAATGGAACAGGTAATTTGAATCTCTTCTCTTTTTAATCATGATTTTACATGTCAGTCCTTGGATATGTTGGGTCGCTGTCAACACTGTCAATAGGTTGCGGGAGGAAAAGGTCTCCAGAAGTAGGTAGATATTTAAAATGCAAGAAAACAAATTAGGACTTTCAGTCTGGTCCATTGTAGGCTTAATTTCAGTGTCTCTTTAATCTTTTTTTCTTTAAAGAGACGTGTTTATTGGATGTCTTTTTAACTATCATTCTGTGCTGATTAATACCAAGAACTGAAGAAGGAGATTCTACACTATTTGGGGGGAAAATCTAAACTAATTCAAGTCAACCCAGAGGAATTAGTTTTTATATTTTAAGACATTGGAGAAACTAACAGTTTTAAAATTTAAAAATGAGAATACAAATTCAGGTTTCTTTACTTCTTCATTTTCTTTCTCCTGTTGAAACCTTTATTCCCACTTGGATTGTTGTGTTGTAAAGGGGCCACCCGCCTTGATTCAAGTATAAGGAAATCCTTCCCCACCCACTTAGAAATCCTTCTGTGCTGGGAGTGGAAAAGGGTGTGTTTGTTCTAGTTCAGGGAATAGCAGCCCAAGGTTCTGGTGCCCCGCTGACCTGAGGCATTGGGTTATGGGGACCTGTCACTCTCCCTTTCTCTCATTCCTTCTCTTTCCTTCTGTCCCGACTGCCTTTGCTTTAAACGGGGGGGGGGGGGGGGTGTCTCTAATTGCTCAGTCATTATCTGCCCCTTAATTTCAATGCCATACTCTGTATGTTTTCTGGTTGAAGTTCAAGGAACTGGACTGAAAGCCCTGGTTGCAGCTGGCATTCTGATTTACTTCACTTAAACAGGTATTTTTTTCCTGTGTGCCAGGCACAGTGTTAATTGCTGGGGATCAGAAACAAAAAAGATACAGTTCCTGTCCTTGAGTGGCTTATATTCTGTCTGGGGAGACAAGAAGTAAATGTGTGTGTGTATACACATATATGTATATGCATATATGTACATATATGCATATGTATATACATATGTGTATGTATGTATTATGTATATATGTGATAAGTATACAGAATATAGGCGATGTAATATTGGAATTGGCGGGGGTAATTGTGAGTAAGGAATGACTCCAAGATTAAAAAGTGACTTCAAGATTAAAAACACTGATGTCTAGGATGGTGGTAATAGAAATAGGGAAGTTAGCAGTATGTTTAGAAGGGAAGGTAATGAGTTAGGTTTTGAACAAACCCTCCTTCCCAAGTTGGAACCACTAAGACCATAGGAATTTGAAAGCATTTCCATCTCATCAGGAAAAGACTAGAGACTCTGACCTTAGACTTTGTGTTGGAGTCTTGTGTCACAGCTTGGCCTTTCCAAACACATCAAAAGTTGCTTATTCCTGTTCTGGAACATCAGAAACCCTGATTTCCAGAAAGGCAGGAAATCAGGAGCTTTGGGTTCTCTTTTTTGTCTTCTCCTCTCTTCCAGGACTGGCAGTAATAGAAACACTCATTAGATTAGTTAAAATATAAAAGGGGAATGTTTTCTTTGGGTGACATTTCATTTACCTTTAGGAGAACTCAATTTAATCTAGTAAATGATTCCCCCTACATATTGAATGAAACTGAAGGGGCCTAGAGGAGCTTCCTAACCCTAAGAGATCTTACCCATTGCATATTGCTTAAAGGAAACTTTTTGATAGAACCCAAGTTGATGTGGTGATTTTGTTTCTCAGGCTTTTCCTTAGTGCTACCTCTCTTTAAAAAATGTTTCTTCCCTTTTTAATTTTTTATACTGTCAATGCCTTTATTATTACATAGTACTTTGCTGTCAGATTTGCGATTGGTCTTGAGTAATCATACCACAACAAGTATTGCATTTTCCTTTTGGAAAGTGGGGCTTAGAAAGTAAGTTTCTTAACTTTTTATTATAGCACAATTACAATAAAGCCTGAGAATCATCAAAATTCATCCTTTAAAAAAAACTGGTATCATACTATAAAACCTTGAACTTGGAGAGATTCCCACATTGCTTAAAGCTCATTAATTAAAATTTTTGCATACACTCCATTTCCAGTAGCTATTAAATAAATTATGAAATCTGAGTCAATTGGGGGAAGGAAAAAATCAAGAAGGGGACCTATTGATTATTTTTTTTTAGTTTGCTTTATTTCAGTCTTCTGATTTGAGAGATGAGAAAGAGAAGGTCTTTTGAAGGTTACATTTAACCTTTGTTTCCTACTAGAACAACTGAGATGCTTACTTAAGAAGAATAGGGCTGTATTTAAAACCTTTCTCAGAGAAAGGCCTAAGTGAGTAATGTGCCTATACACATAATAGAGGACTTGATTCTTTGCTTTGTATTCCTACAAGATAGGAGGGTGGGAGGAGGCAGGGTCTTCTGGACAAATGTATTAACCCTCTTGGCTAGCACTTTAGGTAGTTATCAAACTCTGTCTTCATTTTGTTTATAGCTTCTCTTTTATCCTCAAATTGTGACTTTAGAACTTATTAAATGAATGCTAAAGAATTTCACTGAGTTTGTATGGAGGAGGAGAACAAAGCAATTTTCTTTTGACGAGATTATTAGCCATACTTGAAATGCCACAAAGAAGCAGAGAAGGGCAATTTCATAATATAACCCTTGGATTTAGTGCTGTTTGCCTCATTTTTCTCATCTGTAAAATGAGCTGGAGAAGGAAATGGCAAACCACTCCAAAAGCTTTGCCAAAAAAGCCCCAAATGGGGTCACAAAGAGTTGGACACGTCCAAACAACAACCAGAGTCACCTTTGACTCCAGATCCATTGTTCTTTCTACTACACCATGTTATGTATGTACGTTAGTCTAGTGCATATTGAACTATCTTAAAGGAATGCGTGTCTGTGTTAGAGGAGTTTTCCTGTTTGTGGGAACTTTGGAAGGAACCCTAAGGTACCCTAAGCAACTCTTTAAATTAGAGTTTCTTAACTGGGATCCTCGAACATCCATGGAGAAATTTTGGGAGGTCTGTGAATTTGGAACAATAAAAAAAAAATTACCTCTTCATTTTTACTAACCTCTAACTGAAATTCAGCATTTCTTTCATTTATAATTGTAGGCAGCAAACATACTGGGAAGAGAACCACAGGCTTCACTCCAGGTGCTACCAGAGGTGTCCAAGACGAACACACACACACACACACACACACACACACACACACGAAAGGTTGAGAACTCTGCTGTAAGATTGTGCAGAGGAAAATACCAGCCGCATCACTTAGAGGGAGTTTCCCTGTCTGAAAGTTTTCTATTTCAATGAATTTACAGACCCAACCCTCATCCCAGTCCCTTCTTTTTTTATACTTGGTTTGTTTTCCCTGTTGGAATGTAAGCCCCTTGAAGGTAGGGACTGTTTCACTTCTGTCTTTGCATCCCCAGTTTAGTACAGTGCTTGGCACATAGTAGGTGCTTAATAAATGCTTGTTGATTGATTAAATGTCATCTGATCTAACTTCTTTCCAGTAACTGAGGCCCAGGGAAGTTCAGTGGTTTGCCCAGGGCCACATGGATAATAAACACTAGAGCCAGGATTCAAACCCAAGGCCTTGGACTCCAAATCCAGTGCTTCTGTACTGTGTTTTTATGCATGTTTTGGGGCAGAGGGTAAGGAGCCAGTGGCAGTGTAGAGACTGAGAGTGATTGAGGGGCAAGGAAGGGGTGACTGTTGGAGAGGGAAGAGTGAGAGGAAGGAGCAAAATAGGATTGGCCTTGGCCAGCGGTAGGCATGGCTGGCTTCCTGCACTGCTCTGAATTATTCATATTCGGCATTTCTTATGGCATAGTAATTAGCATTATATTTGTGTACCACAGCCTATTTAGCTATTCCCCAACTAATGGGCATCTACTTTGTTTCCATTTTATGGCTATCACAAAAAGTGCTGCTGTGAATATTGAGAGAGAGAGATGGAGAGAGAGAGAAAGAGAGAGAGAGAGAGAGAGAGAGAGAGAGAGAGAGAGAGAGAGAGAGAGAGCGCAGAGCTAGAAAGAGAGGAGGGAAAAGGGGGAAGAAGGAGGGAGGAGGGGGAGAGAGAGAGAGAAGGCAAGGGAGGTGTGAGAGAGAGGAAGGGGAAGGAGAGGGAGAGAATGGGGAGGGAGAGAGAGAGAGAGAAGGAAGGAAGGAGAGGAAGGGAATGGGGGGAGAGGAGGTGGGGACAGACAGAGGGAAGAGTTGGGGGACCATTCTGTCTTTGACCTCCTTGGGGTCTATTCCTCGCAGGGAGATCTCTGGGTCAGAGGTTATTAGATACTATAGCAAATTGCTTTCCCTAGTGGTTGAACTGACACTAAATTCATTCTATAACATATAAATCCAATTCTAGCTACATTTGTAATAGGCAAACAATGATACCCTTGCAGGAAAGACTAGTGATCATATGTGTTGGTAGGAATCTTTTCACTGTATTTGCTCTGATCTTCTCTGATGTGTCCATAAATCTGGAAGAAAAGATGAGCAATTGTCAAATAATTTACTTATCCTCATGTTACATATGACAGGAGAATGGAATCTAAAGTCGCTTGCTTAATTCTTAATTAATTATTGGTGAGGCAATTAAGTGACTTGCCCAGGGTCATATAGCTAGTAAGTGTCAAGTGTCAGGTCGCACTTGAACTCAGGTCCTCCTGACTCCAGGGCCAGTGCTTTATTCACTGTGCCACTTAGTTGCCCCCTTAATTCTTAAAAGTGTGTTAATAATCTATCTTGCAGCCTTTAGTTTAGCTGTAGACTAGAAAATCCTTAAAGTGCTGGCTTTTATAAATATGTTCTAATGTAGAACAATGGGTACATTCAGTACCTTTGAAACAGATAAAAAATAATAACAGGGACTTAGAGATGTTACAAATGTTTCATTTCCAAAGTTTTACTACTCTGAGTAGAAATGCCAAGATTTTGAAGTAATTCTTGTATAATTTAAATAGTTTCTAATAAACTTAATTTTAAAATCCCATTTTTTTTGCTCATGGAGTTCAATTATGAGACTTAATTTGTGCAAGAATTTATTGATGGAGATTTTAGTACTTGTCCAAGGTAGTTGCAACTCAATACAATCTTTTCATCCTATTTTTCAGAATAACAAGAATGATGATGATGATGATGAATGACACCTGCATGCTAGAGACTTGGGGCCAGGATAACCAGAGTTCAAATCCACCCTTGGACACTTACTAGTTATATGACTCTGGGCAAGTCATGTAAACTGTCTGCCTCAGTTTCCTTATCTTCAAAATGGAAATGATTATAGCATCTCCTCCCAGTGCTCTTGTAAGGCTAGAGCCTTAAAGTGCTCTATTAACACCAGCTAGCTACTAGTTATCTAATTGCAAAGTGCAACCCTGGGAGATAAATGATATAAATGTTATTATTCCATTGTTACAAATGAATCATAATAACGGTTTGTCCGTATAATCCTTTAAGCATTGCAAAGCATTATAAAACAAAACCTCATTTGATCTGCTATGTGAAGTAGATGCTATTTCTTATCCTCAGTTTTCAGATGAAACAGAGATCACCTAGTGAGGTTAAGTGACTTGTCCAAGGTCACAAGTTGTCTGAAGCGGTATTTGAACCAGTGTTGCTTTTACTTCAAGTTTGTCACTCTAACCCATCGCGCCATACTTCCCAGGTTTGGATGAGATGAATGCTGACATCCTTTCCAACTCTCAGACCCGGCCCCATGGTTACTCCATGACTCCCACCCCCATAGCTGGAGTTTATATGTACATATATACAAAAATGACGGCTTTTATTTTTAGGGAATAGCACCAAGTATGACCTGACCCCTGTCACTGCAGTCAGCGTTCACCTACTCAGCAGCGATGGAACCCCGGTCATTGTGGATGGGCCTATTTATGTCACAGTTCCCTTGTCCCCACAAAGCAGCCTGAGGCACAATGCGCATGTTACTGCATGGCGATTTGACCAAAAACTTGGTGAGTAATACTGATCTTCTAATGAATGAGTTCATTTGGATATGTTTTTCTTTCAGGAAAGCCTTGAAAACATCCAGTTTCCCAAGCAGATATTGATTATTATTCTATTAATATTCTGGTGTGTGTGTACATGTATGTACACACATACAACACACTAATTCCCTTAAATAGGACCCTGCAAAATTACAAGGTCTAAAAATTGGGTATCATACTCTTTATCCTTTTTATTAAAAAAAAATCTTTAATGAAGGTCAATCTGATACATTGTTTTCTGTTTTCTATAGTATGTTCCAAGCATTTTTCTATCAATAAAAATTTAATTTTTATCCTTTACTCCTACAGAAAAAAGAAAAACAAACCCCTTCTAGCACAAGCATAGACAAGCCATGCAGATCCCTGTATTGTCCATGTCCATAGACGTATATTTTATTCTGCACCCTGAGTCAGTCATCTCTTTTCAAAAAGTGGGTTTTCACTGAAAGGGAAACAAATTGGTTATAATGATAATTGTGTTGGAGGATTTCCACTTTTCTTTATTTTTTTAATCTATTAGATTTGCTGAACATGCATTCACCTTTATCTCTCTCCTACCTGTTCCTGCACCATTTACATTCCTGCCCATCATGTGGTCACAAACTATATCCATTCCTTTGTTTGAAATTAGTCATTGGTTAATAAATCTTCCCCAAAAGGAAATGGCCCTAAAAAAGAAAACTTCCCCTTACATCCTGAATTTATCTCCGTGGAAAGTAGAGTGCTAGATGTTCCTGCCTAGCCACCTTGTTTTGAACTTCAGATGGGCATTTTTTGTCTGGTTCTCTTTCAAGATCAGCTTATTTTTAATACAAAATCTATAACTTGAGAAGATTTTTAGGACATATTTAATAAAGAAAATTTTGGTTTTCTTTAATAGGCTAATCCAATTTAAGGGTACATACTGGGGATTTTCCCTATCCATTTTGGTTTCGAGACCTCCTTTAGCTGCTAAATCAGTTGTCTCCTGTACCATAGGCAAGTTTAGACTCCCATTTTTAAGGCAACATACGTCTGTACCTAAAACTAGTATATCCCACAGGGCTAAAAAAGCATCCCTTTTGACCAACATTGAGCACATTGGTCAAATTCTAGTTAAACCTTAGTGGCTGATCATCTGCTAGTCTAGAATACCATGATTCAGTTTTGAAATCAAAAGCCCACCATTTTGCTGTACTCCTCAGCAACAACCAACAGCATTCCCTACAATTATGCCACATTTATTTGTGCAAGTCTGATCTTTCCCAAGTGTGCTAAGGCATGTTTGAAGAAATATTATACTAACATAAATGCTTTCTATATGAAACAATCTGGTTAATTCATGGTTTTTTAAAAATTGTATTTTTCTCTGCTTTATGATAAAATACAAGTAATGTGCATCCCAATGTCAATAACTAAACTAACCCTTCCTGATACTATTGATTACAGAAACATACTTTGGTATTGATCAGAACTGGGTATATGGTGTGCTAAATTCTGCTTTCTTTCACTTTACATTCACCTTTCTCCATACCTGTCTATTGCTCATATTTATCATCTTTACGGGAATATAATCTTTCATTGCATCAGTCTACAATAGTCTACTTAGCCTTTCCTCCAGCTATTAGGCAATGAGATTGTCTCTGCTTTTTGCTGTTATACATAACACAGCTACAAAATATGTGATTGTCACTTTTTCATTTGTATTAATTCATTTCCACACTACCCCAATGTTATGATTTACTGGGTTAAGTGGTACCATTTTTATGACTCTTACTGTCTGTATACCAAATTTTGTCCTCCCCAAAAAGCTGGGCTTATTTGCATTGCCAACAACAGAGTAGCTCTGTTTACCCATGACCCTGCCAATGATGGATTTTATATTTATTTATTCTTGCTAATTAAATGAGTACAATGTGGCATCTCATGATTTGTTTTCTTTTGCATTTCTTCACTTATTTGTGAGGTTAACCATTTCCCCAAACGTTTATTTACAGTGTTTTCCCTATTATAATTTTTTGTTCCTATATTTTGACCACTTATAAAGATGGATGTTTTAAATGTTGGTATGTAACTCTGTGACATGACTTTTTTTAGTGCATTTCTTGGGATATAAATTAAGTGGATCTCCAAATAAAAACTATGTAAGACTTTATATGTGAGCCTCAGAAGAGCTCAGGGAGACTTAAATGTAGCCCCAAATAGGGAGAAAGTAAGAGAACTTGGGAGTTACTTATTCATTGTCATAATTTAATAGAACGTTCTTGGGTAAGTTTTTGGTCTCCTTGGGGAATTTGGGAATTCTGGTACCACTTTCTTTATCCCTATCTATAGTATCACTGCCTACCTCTGCCTTTCTCAGTCTTTACTTTGGATGAATGGGTTGAAATTTGATAATTAGATTGGAAGATAGGCAGTGTTCTATTTCTTACATCCCCGTGATCACTTTATGTTGTTATGTTATGTTATTACGTTGTTATGTGTCATTCCATAAGTAAAGTATATTGTATGACTAAAGATACAGGAAAGTATAAGGCAAAGAATATTGGATCTAGGTTCAGATGCTGACTACTGCTCACTAACAGTATGAGATTGATACATAATCTCTCCAGACCCTCAGGTTCTTCATCTGCAAAATGTGTTGGTCCAGATGACATCTGAGGTGGTTTTTAGCTCTCCACCAAAGAGATGATATGTATCATGATAGCTTAAAGCATGTTTACAGAAATGCTCAATATGTTTATTGGTCACACACTTTCTAAAAAATAGCCTTTGCTGCATCAGTCTCCAGGCTGTTCGAGGCAATTCCCCAATGACTGGCCAAATTCTCAATTTCCCACATGTGAATAACTTTCATGTAGTTGAACCTTCTACTGGGAATTTCCATTGTATATTTGCTTTATTCTAGTTTAATTAAGGTCTTTTAATGTGGTGCTTTGCTATGAAAAGTCAGACTGCCAAGTTCCTGTCTTACTTATTGAATCTAACAGATGATTATGTGAATGCAAAGCAAAGCAAAACTTTTGCATAGCTCTTTAAAATAAGGGCTAAACATTTGGAATGTGTATTTAGAAAAATTTTAAATGAAGAGACTTTTCAAAAAAGTACATTTTTGAAAGAAACTATATGTGTCCTGACTTAACAGAAATTCAAGAGAGGTTGGTGTAGGTGTTACAGGCAATGGTGGTGATATGTTGGGTTTTGGTTTGGTTTTTTTTTCCCCAGTGATCTGTACATATAATCCACATTATTGTGATAGAAAAAATTTTAATAAAATAAATTTAATAAAAATTAAAAAAATAAAATTTTGCTTAGGCAGAGAGTCAGAAATGAATCTTGAAAAACTGAAACTAGGCATTTTCTTATAATCTCCTCACTTATCTTGGTTTCAGTGTTGGTTTTTAATCTCCAGTTAACCGTCTGTGTTCTGGTCTTCCCATTTTCCTTAATTGATTTTTTAAAAAAAGCAAAATAGGAAATGAATAGTTAATATTTTTTTCTCTGCAGTCCTACAGTTATCCTCCATTCCATTCTAAAAAGCAAATCTCTCTTTGTGATTCTTCCTTTTGCCCTCTCCCAGCTATTTTAAATGTTCTTCTTATCGTCCTGCGCATTTACTGCAAACCTCAGCTCATTCGGCGATTTCACTCTCTTACTCAACTCCAGTTTGGTGCTGTTCCTTCACTCTTTTTAGCCCACATCTTTCTCTTTCGTGAGCTGGTTGATGACCTCCTATTGTAGCCACATCCGTCTCTTTAGATGCCTCCTTTTCTCCTTCTGTGAAATAATTTGTGATTACATCATCAGAATCATGTTCTTTCTCATATTGCTTACCATCCCAACCTGAAGTGATTTCCCTTTTGGAAACTTTTTAGAGACTATTAGGCTAGTGGGCTTAAATCTGTCTTTTCTCTGAATTTTTGAAATCTACTCGTCTTAAGTCATGAGTATACATAGAATGTCATACCTCTCCATAACTATTTCTACTTCCACCCTCTGGGCTGGGAGTAGGAGGGGAAGAATGAGAGGAAGTGGTGAAGTGAACAGAGGGTCTGGCATGGAGTCAGAAAGACCAGAGTTCAAATGTAACATCAGACACTTATTAGCTGTGTGACCCTGAGCAAGTCACTTATCCTTATATATGTGTATATGTGTATTTGCCTGTTTTCTCAACAATGGGGATAATAGCACTTACTTCCCAAGGTGGTTGTGAGAATCAAATGAGATAATAATGGTAAAGCACTTGGCACATGATAGGAGCTGCAGAAATGTCAGGTATTATAATTTTTCATCATCTCATGCCTAGATTATTGCAATAGCTTGTTAGTGGGTCTGCCTGCCTCAAGTCTCTCCCCACTCCAGCCCAGTCTCCATTTGGCCAACAAAGTGATATTCCTAAAGTTCCAGTCTTAGCAAGCTTAACTCTTCCTTTTTGTAACTTGCCCAGGTTACTTATAGTGTTGATCTTTGGGCCAAGCAAAACAAGTCCAATCTTATGGTAGCCCTTCAGCTGCTTGAAGAGTGTTCTCCTGTTCCCATTAATTCTTCTCTTCTCCAGGTTAAACATCCTCCCATTCTGTCAACTTATCTACCTAATAGCATAATCTTCAGGTCCCCCATCATCCTACATATGCTCCAGCTTTCCTTTGTTTTTCTTCACTTATGATCTTAACCAAGTATTCCAGGAGTAGTTTGGCCAGGGAAGAACAGAACTATTACCTCCTTTGTTCTGGTTTCTGGCTCTAAATGTAGCCTAGAATAACATTACCTTTTTTGGATCCCAACTCGAAATGTTCACTCATATTGGAGATGTAATCTACTAAAACCCCCAAATTTTTTCATACAAACTACAGTCTATCTACACCTCTCCCATCTTGTATTTGTAAAATTAAATTTTTGAGCCTTACTCTAAAACTTTACATTTTTCTCTATTAAAACTTTAACATATTAGATTCAGCTTATTCTTTTTTATCCTATTTGCAATCTATTATTGAACGTGATAGCTACCTTCTAGTTTTGTATCAGCTGTTTGATAAACATTCCATCTATGTTATCATCCAACTCATTGATAAAAATATTGAATGACGCAGGACCAACTCCAGATCCTTGTGGCTTTCTGCTAACCATTTCTTACCAAGTTAATGTGGTACCATTAATGACTTTTTAAAAAAAGTTTGGTCATTTAACCAGCTAAGAATTCATCTAACAGTAATATCATCTGGCATGTATCACCCCATATTTTTTCAGTGAGTATAACATTGAGAAACTGGATTGAAATCTAAATAGATATATATATATATATATAATATATATATATATTATCCCTTTAATAATCAGCCAGTAGACACAGTTAGCCCCTAGGAAAGGTTTTTACTGAGATGGCATAGTAAAAAAAAAAAACATTGCTACAAAAAATTCCCTTCCCTGACCTTGTCACAAACACATAGGAAGAGTAGTGCAGAATAGAATGGTAGTAATGAAGCACTCGTGTTGAGGACGTGTGTAGCCAAGACATCTCATAACTCTACAACTACAGGCTATTAGTGTGTTTTTTCTCACAAAGGTCCCTGCTGGGTGCACTGCCTGTGTTAGACAAGATGCTCAGTTGTGCTTATACCTCGCCAAGCATCACTTCTGGATAGGTCAAATCCACTGCACTACCTGGATCTTCTCCTCATTAGGCAGCTGTAGTCTCCACTACCTCACACTTGAAGCTAAGCTACAATGCTCAGCTAGGTTGTGGCTCTGTTCTTTCATAAAGAGCAGAGACCCTTAGCCTATGCCCGGAAGAAGTTTCTCTAATCCTCTTCTCTCAGATCCTCAAATATAAGACTTGCCATCTTCCAGACAGAAAAAATGGAGGTTTTAGCTTTTCCTTTTGGCAACTCAGCCTAATTTAGGGCTAGGTAACTCTGTGAGAGACCTCATCTTAACTATAGGAGCATCTGGTGTATTTCCCAGAACTTTTTTTCTGCCACTAGGCCATAGCCAGGAATGAATGACCATCTGCCCAGGAATCACCAAACAGCTCTGGAATTCAGGGTTCCCCACCTTTTTTTTTTTTTAAAACTTAAGGGTTCTACTGTTGGTCTTTGCATTAAGTGGCTATGGACAAAGAACAGAGGGAGTCTATATCTTCTTTGTCTCTGCTGGCCTTTAATATTCAAATAAGCTACTCAGAACCTCATATCCTAAAAGCTATAAAATGATCCACTATCCTCTACAAAATGCTGCTGCAGTCCGAATGGGATGTGCCCTATCTTATTGTCTTTCTAATTTGCCCATTAAAAACCGCAAATTTGCTGAAATCTGAAAGGGACACACCTATTATATCTATCTACAACATTGATCAGTCTGTAGATCCTATCAAAACTGGAAATGAGGTGAGTCAGTAGTGAACTAATTTTGATAAGACCACGCTGACCTATAATGATTCTGCCTCCTTTTCTAAGGAAACTATCCCCCTAATAATGTTTTAGAATTTTTCCAGGAATAGAAGTTAAGCTCACAAGTATATCATTTTCAGACTCATGCTTTCCCATTCTTTGGAAAATTGGGCTAGCCTTTGTCCTTCTCCCCATCTATAGCATCTCTTCTTCACTCTGAGATCTTTCAAAGATCATCAGCAGCGGTTCAGCAAACATGTCGGCTAGCTCTCTTGGTATCCTAGGATGATCAGCCAGTTCTGGAGGCATGACCTCCTTACAAGAAATTGGATGCTACACAACTGTCTCCTTACTTGTTGGGGTTTACACTCTGTGCTCACAACCTTTACTTTATCCTGCCTAGTTCATTCTCTTTAGAAGAGAAAAGAAAAGCAAAATGAGAATTTAGCGGTTTGCGCTTTTCACTGCCCTCCATCATCATCATTGCGGTAATTCACTTCAACCTCCTTTGAACCTCCTTGTGCTTTCAGCAGATCTAAATAAACCTTTTTTTTTGTTTTTGTTAGTGTTCTCACCGACAGTGTACTTAAAAACAAGAAAAAAATAATTTTGTATACTGATGAAATCAGTGTTAAAATTCTCACCGCCTACAGTACAAAATATTTTAATATCGTTCATCCATATTTGTGGATAAAAAAATTGACATACTAAAAATTAAATGATGCTTATTTTTTAAAAAATGCTGACAGAAAATCTTAGTCCTTTTCTCTATTTTGAGGTTCTGCTCTTTTTTGTAGAATTAAGAGGATTATTTTGGGGCTTTTTAACCTTGTCTTTATCCAGCATCATTGGAGAATACAGCATTCTACATGAGTTTTCTACATAACTAAAAACTACCCTTTAATGGGTTAAAATTTTTTGTTAGCCTATGAGTTTTAATGTAATCTTTCTAAAACTCATTGCAGAATGCTTTAGCTCCTTAAAGAGGGAGTACAAAATACATTTGAAAGTTATTTTTTAAAAAAAAGTTAAAAAGGGGTCACCCTTGTGAATCACTCTCCAATATTGCCATCACTTGCAGAATTAATAGGCTCCAGGTCAGTGTTGGCAGGGTCCTCTTAGAATAAAAAGCCTGAGATTTACCGTTTGGGAACTTAGTGATGTTGACACCTGCTCCGAGATCATGGTTTGCTTCCTTGGCAATGTTTCAGGTGATGGTGAGACGATAGCCGGGATAGTTAAAAAAAAAATCCTTTCATCCCTTTTATTCCCCGTTATTCTTTGAGGATTTCTGTTATTGTTATGGTTGATACATTGTAGGGACTTTTTAAAGGTTCACAATGTCATTATCATTTGGGAACGTAGGTAGCAGTCTCATTCTGATTATTTCAAAGCACTTTTCCTAGTATTTGGTATCATCATGAAGTAAGTACTGGGTTTTTGTTAGACTAAGAGAGTCAGAAATACCAGTGAAGCAATTTAGCACAAATTCCAGCCAATTCACAGTAGGGCACTGCCACCAAGTGATTTCTAAGAAACATCATGGTGCAGTGAATAAAATATTGTACTTGAAAAGGAAATCAGGGACTTGAATTCAAGCATTGCCTTACTAGCCACGATCATAGACAAGTTCCCCTGCCTCCTAGACATGCTTTTTACTACCCACCTCATAAGGCTGTTATGAAGGACATGCTTTGGAAACCTAAAAGTACTGCATAACTATTATTATTTGTATTTTAGCTACATGGTATGTTTAAAAGAAGCTTATAATTTAATTATGTTGGATATTCCCATGCTTTCTTGACTTTTTTAGAATCCCAGAGATCACCAGATCCTCAATTATGTGAGTCCACAAGACCACGATGCTTTTTCCTGCTAAAGAGTTATGGGCATGACTGCCTTCTTAAGCCATAAGTAGGAGTTCCCAATCATCCCTCCCGAGCACTGCATGGTATGTCCCAGCTCAGAGCTGGCCTCAATGTTGGTAAACAGCTTGAAGATCTTGGAACAAAAAGCTTTTGCAAACCAAGGGACATTCTTTGTGTGCCCGCAGTGTGAGGAGGAAAAAAAAACAAAACAAAACCACTGGTCCTTTCAGCTTACTTACATGTCAATATTACAACCCAGTCAGCAGCTGTAACTTTGAACGTAAAAAGCCTGCTATTTATTTATCCTTCTGTAGTAGGAAGGCCGAATTTATGATCTCAAAAAGGATCATATAAATATCAGAATGGTTCGAAATCGATGGGTATACAGAACTCTCCAAGCAGAAGGCATCAAAAAATTTATTCAGGGCCCAGAG
>CM053623.1:40590486-40630343 GCA_028646595.1 Phalanger gymnotis | reverse complement strand
TCCGAATTGGCCCCTTTTAAGTCTTTAATCTACGCCCACAGGGGTTTCACACCTGATAGGGCTTTGGGCCTGGGGCTTAGCGTTTAACAGGTGAAAGTACTTTCACCGTGAACAAAAGCCAAACTCCTTAAGCACACCTGTTAAACTAAGCCCATTTTGCCTTACTGGCACACCTTCTCAATTATCTGCACCAGTGGAGGAGAACAGTGGTTTGGATAATCCAAAACACTGGAAAATTCAAAACAATTCATTTGGCTTTTGAATGCATTTTTTGAACTTACATTTGAAGTGTCTGACATGCTTGTCATCCATATTGCTTCAAGACCCAACTGAGAAAGAGCCGGAAGAAAACAACTCAGTTTTCATACTAGCCCCCTTTCTAGTAGCTTGACCCTGGTTGCTGTGTCTCTCTAAAGTTCCTGACTGCTTTACTCACTATTGCCCTCAGAAGTGAGGTAAATTAATTTTTGGTTGTTTTAAAAGTCTTTCTCAATGGCTGACCCAGTTTGGAGGTAGGGCGCCACCTTGGATCACCTTTGACCTTCTACTGTTCCTACCGGAGTATAGACCTAATGCCATGTAACTCAGGGGAAAAGAATGTGAACAGAATTAAAAGCAAAAGAGAAGCTAGAAAATGGAAAAGAGCATCCTTATGAGAGCAAGAGTGGCCTGGAGAAGGGTCTGGGAAGGCAGGATCTAAGTCAGGAAGACCTCTTAAGGATGTGTGACGTTAGGTGGGCCTGGAGTCAGGAAGACCCAAATTCAAAGCTAGCCTCAGAGGATTACTACATGGGTGGTCCTGGATGAGTCATTTAATGTCTGCCTCTGATCCTCAACTGTAAAATAAGGACCATACTAGTACCTGCCTCCCGAGGTGGTTGTAAGGATCAAATGAGATAGTTTCTGTGAGACACTTAGCACAGTATCTGGCCTTAATGCCTATTCCCTCCACAACACCACCACCCCCTTTTCCTCCTATGTGATCTGGGACAAGATATTTAACCTTTCGGTATACGGGCAACATTCTGAAGACTCTTTAAGTTGCTGGGCATGTGCTGATTTCCTTTGGTAGAGGGAGCTTTCTCACTGGGAATTCCCTACACCCATGAAAGCAAACATAGGTCTGATTCCAGAAGGCTTGAAGGGCCAAAATCAAGTTTGCCAGCAAGTGCTGCCCTCGGTTGGTAGAGAATTGGGCTCACTATTAGCTAACAGTAGCCATGTCTCCATTGGGACAGTGTTAAGGGGGTTGGAGTCAGTATTCTCTGGAGACCTGCCCAACTCAGAGTATCTCACATCAAGTGAACCAGCAGCCACATATACGTAATGTTCTGTTTGGTTTTAAAAAATATGAAAATTTAGACATTTGTGAATACATTATTTCATTAGAGATTCCAGTCATGTCCTATCCAGCAAGGCTGTATCTATGGCATTCTGTGATTACCTTTTCCCCATTCGAATATAAGATCCTTGAGATCAGGGATTGCTTCCCTTTTGTGTTCGTATTGCTTGGCACATAGTACGTACTTGGAAAATGCTCCATGATTTAGTCACAATTTCATTCAGAACATATATCTTCAAAGGTGGTGGAAAACTTCCTGCTTGCCTCCCTTAATATTATGTAGCACTGGGGCAGCTAGGTGGTGCAGTGAGTAGAGCACCAGCCCTGGAGTCAGGAGGACCTGAGTTCAAATCCGGCCTCAGACACACCTTGGGCAAGTCACTTAACCCCAAATTGCCCTGCCTTCCCCTCTTCAAAAAAAAATATTATATAGCATTGTAAAGTGCTAAATAAATCAGAGTTATTGTCATTATTATTAATTATTATTATAGCTGGAATTTATATAACATTTTAGGGCTTACAAAGCACTTTATGTACATTGTCTCATTTAAGCTTCAGAACAGCTCCTTGAGGTGATTGTTATTATCCCTGTTATACACATGAGTAAACTGAGGCAGACCCAGACTAAAAGGCTTGCCCGGGATCACCCAGCTAGTAATAGTCAGAGGGCAGCTTTGAACTCAGGTCTTCCTGACTCCAAATTCAATATTCTGTGCATAGCACCACCTCGCTGCCTTCTAGAGCCCTGCACTGACATTCAGGCTCTGCCACTAACTTGTCCTTGACCTTGGACAAGTGACTTGATCACTGTATCTCTGTCTCCTCATCTGTAAAATGAGGGGTTTAGACTTAGCTGCTTTCACAGGGCTCCTCCAACTCTGACATTCTTCCTTATGATTCTGTAATTCTAAGTTCCTAGTCCTCATGCCATATTTGTTCCCCAACAAAATTAGCATTTTTGTGCCCCTGCTTTTTCTATAACGTGTTTGTGTTAGAAAATTGATTAGCGGTTTTCTCCCTGCTTGGGGCGGAGAGCTGAAGCTTAGGGTTTACAGCCCAAGCATCCCTTCCCCCACTGCTGAAAATATACCCAATCAAAGAAGATTGGAGTCACTCGGCTGCCTGCCAGAAGCAGGGTTAGCTTCCCTCCCAGTTCCTGGATGGAGTTGAGAATACATTCCATTGTGAAACAGCCAAGTCAATTCCCCTTTGTTAATTGGGAGCAAACAAGCGTAGGGATTTTTAGCCCTGCAGACAAACTGACAGCATCTGTGTTGCAAAGCCAAGAAATCCAGATGAATAGAAAAGCAGTAGGCAAACCTGAGAAGCAAGATGGAGGACAGGTGCTGTTTAAATATAAAGCCAGGATTCTCACACAGACCCCGCTTTATAAGGCTCAAGGACCAGAGCATCCATGAGCTACAAACAAGCATTGGGAGCTTGCAGGGCTATTTCTTGGCTGAGTCACAGTTGCAGTTAGCACAAAAGATAGGGTCCAGTTCTCACAAAAGGCCCTTTCCCTCTTTATTAGAAGGATACAACGCTCTTGGTCCCCATGGGACCATGACAGGCAGAGTTGCCATTAATACTGTTTTTATTTAGACTCTACCTGTGATTTCAGTGACATAGAGATCTTGGTCTATCAGTGCAGATCAACAGGTCTTAGAACTGGCTGTGGGCACTGAGAGACTTGAACCCAGACTATTACATCTATTAATTCTCATGACCATCAATATAGACTTCAGTTTGTACCAGTAGCAATAGTGACTCAGTGGATAGAGCCCTGGGACTGAAGTCGGAAAGACCTGAGTTCAAATCAGACCTCAGACACTTATTAGCTGTGTGATCCTTGTCAAGGCATTTAACTTCTGTTTGACTCGGTTTCCTTAACCATAAATGAGAATAATGATAGCACCTACATCCCAGGGATGTTAAAAGGATTGAATGAGATCATTTGTAAAAATGCTTAACCCAGTGCCTAGCATATAACAAGTTCTAAATGCTTTTTCCCTCCCCTGGTCCTTTAAGGTTTACAGAGTGTTTAATATACGTTGTCACCTTTGATTCTCACAACACTCCTGTGAAGCCAGGTGCTGTGTATGTACAAGTGTATATATAAGTGTATATACACTTATCCTCACTTTGCAGAAGAAACTGAGGTTCAAGACGTTAAGAATTTGCCCAAGGTCATACAGCTAGTAAACCTACCCATCCAAGCCAAGCATCCATCCACTGCATTGCCTCTTTGCCTCTGGAGCAAACTGAGATCCACAGGTATAAAGGGACTCTCCCAAAGCCGCACAGCTACTGGTGTCTGTCACTACTATCAATTATTTGTTTCCATGAACAGGGTGATTAGGACCTGCCCTACAGATAACCTTTCTTTTACCCTGCATTCAGTTCCTGTTGCAGATTTCATAGATTAAATCTACCTTGGAAAACAAAAAGTTGGATTTTGCCCATCACTACAGATAACTTTAAGAATCGACAGATTGGTACTGCACATGTGCCAGCAAGTAGAATTCATTATTTTTTTAAAAAGCAAGAACACAGAATCATTGTTGGGGATCAGAATGGAATTTTCACTGCCAAATAAATACCTTGCTGTGGGGTCTTGGGCAAAGCCCAGGTCACATGCTAGAATCAATATATCTCATGCTTTGTTAGAGTTTCTCTTTGGATAGGGTCTCTCTTTGGATGCTGTGGAGGCTTTCTTGAGAGGCTGTGTGTGTGTGTGTGTGTGTGTGTGTGTGTGTGTGTGTGTGTGTGTGTTTGGGGGTAGCATCTGATGGAACAGGGCAAATTCAGTGAATAAATTGAATGTACAGTTCGACATCAGTCATATGAGAAGACACAGTCAGTTACACTCTTAAAAGTAAATGTTTATCTTTATTGGGTCTCACCAAATTCAAGTTATCATGCTCATCCTGGGTTGATGAGTACCGTAACCAAGGAACCCCAGGCAATGAGTGAGGATTATTTCATCTTGCTTTAGGAGAGGATCCAGTTTACGCTCTCTTTAACCTGTTAGGAGATGATTGAGTTCCAGCAGGACAGGGAACAAGCAGATGGTTATTCTTGCATGTGTAATAGCTTTTTAGACAGCGTGTTGCCCTGTTGCCTCTGGGAATGGTCTCTTGCTAGCAGAGAACTAGGTCAGTGGGTTTGAAGTCAGAATGTCTGACTGGATAGACCTAATTAAAAGAGACAAGAAAGGAAACTACATCTTGCCAAAAGGTACCATAGACAGTGAAGTAATATCAATCCTAAATATATATGCACCAAGTGGTATAGCACCCAGATTCTTAAAGGAGAAGTTAAGTGAGTTACAGGTTCATGACCAAACAAGAAATAGTATTACAAAATGTAAAATACATAATTTTTATTACATTAAATTAAAAGGCTTTTGCACAAACAAAACCAATACAACCAAGATTAGAAGGAAAGCAGAAAGCTGGGAAACAATCTTTACAGCAAGTGTCTTTGATAAAGTCCTCATTTCTCAAATATATAGGGAACTGAGTCACATTTATAAGAATGTAAGCCATTCCCCAATTGATAAACAGTCAAAGGATATGAACAAGTAGTTTTCAGATGAAGAAATCAAAGCTATCGATGAAGAAGTACTCTAAATCACTTTTTATTAGAGAAATGCAAATTAAAATGACTGAAGTACCACCTCACACCTATCAGTTTGGCTAATATGACAAAAAAGGAAAAATGTAAATGTTGGAGAGAATGTGGGAAAATTGGGACACTAATGCACTGTTGGTGGTGTTGTGAACTGATCTAACCATTCTGGAAAGCAATTTGGAACTATACTCAAAGGACAACCAAACTATACATACCCTTTGATCCAGCAATATATGCCACTACTAGGTCTGTATCCCAAAAAGATCATTTTTAAAAAAGGAAAAGGACCTATGGGTGCAAAAATATTAATAGCAGCCCTTTTCATGGTGGCAAAATATTGGAAATTGAAGGGATGCCCATCATTTGGGGAATGACCGAACAAGCTGTGGTATATGAATGCAATGGAATACTATTGTGCAATAAGAAATGATAAACTGACAGATTTCAGAAAAATTTGGAAAGACTTTTAAGAATTGGATGCAAAGTGAAATGAGTGGAATGAGGAAAACATTGTACACAGTATCAGCAACATTGCGTGATGACCAACTATGAATGACCCCACTCTTCTTAGCAACACAATGATCCAAGACAAGTACAAAGGACACGTGAAGGAAAATGCTATCCACATCCAGATAAAGAACTGATGGACTCTGAATGCAGATTGAAGCATACTTTTTTCACTTACTTTATTCCTTTTTGTGTTTTTTTTTAATTTTGATCTGTATCTTTCACATCTGTGACTAATAGGGAAATATGTTTTATATGATAGCACATGTATAACTGATATCAAATTGCCTACCATTTTAAGAATAGGGGAAGGGAGGGAGAAGAAATTGAAACTCAAAATCTTGTAAACGAATGCTAAAAATTGTCATGACATGTAATTGGGGGAAAAAATAAAATAATATTTAAAAAGAAAAAATGCTCAGTTTGAAAATTAGGGGAAAAAAAGAATGCCTGACTGGAAGTTACAAAGAAAGCCAGTTCAATAAAGTTCATGGATACCCTTGTTTGGAGATACCTGTTTTAACAACCTGGATATCTCTAATCACCTGATTTGTATCATCTTGCTCTGATTTTCAAAATGTCATTAATGTCTGTCCACATTTAGAATGAAGCTACATTGTGGGATTCAGTTTTAGCTGCTCCCTCCCCCTTCCCCTCAACAACAAACAAAAAAAGCTATCTTGTTGAGGGTGTGTTTCTATAGAAATAGCAGTTACTAAAAACCTGCCTTTTTTTTTTTATTATGTATGGAGCATCCGTATCAGGCATTCAAGAGTACACTGTCATAATTGCGCCAGAGTAGATTTGTCTCTGCCTCAACCAGTGAACAGTTCTGTTGCTGCTGCCCACATTTAATTAGCCCTTTAGGTAAGTTGTGGCTAGAAGAGTCTTGCCTGTGGAAGAAGATTAAAATGTAGATCAATGGGGGTGGGTGGAAAATGAGGCAGTTCTTCCTTCATGGTGCACAGAAATAGAGGTTACAGCTTTAAGAGAATGCAGTTGGGAACGGCTTGTCTTTTTCTATATATACCATAAGCCATGGGTGTAGATTCGATGTGACATATTTGGATACAAAAGGTGCAGTGTCTAAATTAGAGGCGTGAGATGTATTGCGTTTTGTGTCGCAGTGGTGACTAAGAAAGGAGGGGGTCCTTTGCTAGGGTAATTGAGAGGAAAGTATTTGTATCTATGACGTCAGTTAAATGTGTTGGGTTTTTTTTTTAAGAAAGGTAGATTGTGTTTCCTTTGTCTTTGGAAGCAGTACAAAGGGAAACAAGCAGAAAGAGAGGCAGTTTCCTAATTTAGTATAATTCTGATTTATCTGTAATTAGAAAAATTATCCTAAGGAGAGTTTTAGGTGCTTCCCTCCTAGCACATTGAAACATTCTGTAGAAACAAAGAAAATTTTTTTCCTGTGAACATCAGCTGTTCCTTCCCAGATATTAAAATTGCCCATAAAATGGTCATTGGTTTCTATCACATAATTATATACCCCCCCCCGAAAAAAAGGGCAATTTACCTGTGAAGACAGCAGAGAAAAAAGTATATTAGAAATAACAAAGGAACTCTAAAACTCCACGCTTGAATTACAGTAAGCAATATAATCGGTCCATCAAGAGAGTGCACCCTGCCAAAGAGCTCCGATTCCACCTTGTCAGATGTGATTCATTATTCAAAGGTACAAATTGTTATATTTTTGCCACCACAGGTAAAGTAAAACAGTAGCTGGATTCAGCTAACTGCATTTGTCCAAATGGCACAAGGCCAGATAACAAAATGCACTCAGAGTGGGAAGAATAAAGAATGCCCAGTGATCTCAGAACACAGACATTTATTTTTTGGTGTTGCCTAGCAACTTAAAAACAATCGTGTAATATTAATCCATTCCTAAGAATTGTTCAATCCTGGAATGTTTGAGAGAGAGAGGGAGAGAGAGGGAGAGAGGGAGAGAGGGAGAGGGAGAGAGAGAGAGAGAGAGAGAGAGAGAGAGAGAGAGAGAGAGAGAGAGAGAGAGAGAGAAAATTTTCCTGAAAATAATGACATTATATCAACAATTATAATTTGGTTCAGGTGGGCACTTTCATTTTAAAACCTTATTTTTACTTTCCCAAAATATTACTTTCTGGGACTAAAACTTCCCAGGCTAGTTGGTTGACAAGCTCCCTGAACAAATTATCATAATCAATTAAAATGAATCCACAGAGTGGTCAGATCCAAAACCATTTGTCTCCTTTGTATTTTTTTGTCTATAATCTTTGTGTCAGGAGGTGACCTTTATTGCCTTTTAACCTTTTACGCCTCATGAGTCCTCCAGAGCCTTGGTTGGTCATTGCTTTGAAAGTTGTTTTTCTTTACAACATTGTCCAAGGATAAATTGTCCTGCTGGTTCTGCTCACTTCACTCTGTGTCGGTTCATAACACCCAGCATTCTCAAGTCTGTTTCTGGGTGTGGCATCACTCTCTTGCTCAGTTGGACTAGCTCCTTGACAGGTGTGGTGTGTTAGTCTCTCAGCTGTGACTGGTCACTAGGCTCCTGGGCTGGGTAAAGCAATTCGCTCAACTGCTGTGTTAAAAGAAAATCCTGGTTGATCAATTCAAGGCAAACTCAGGAAATGAGACAAAAGGAGTCCATTGGCACCCCAAGGCATCAGGCAGTTGGAGTGGGACGGGCCCCCAAATCCCAACTTTGAGTTAGTACATGTAGCATGTCTAAATATTCGTTTGACAAGTACATTTGAACGCCCAGTATGTACAAGTCACAATATAAGCATTTAGGAAACCATAGATGCAGGCAAGTGTGATCTAATCAATGAGCATTTATTAAGTGCCTGCAATGTGCCAAAGTACATGGAGGGGAATAAGATATAAGAAGACTGGAAAGGTAAAAGGAGATTAGATCATGAAGGGCTCTGAATGCCAAACAGTATTTTGTATTTGATCCCGGAGATAATTGGGGGGGTGGCATTGACATGGTCCAATCTGCACTTTAGGAAAAATCACTTTAGTGACCAAATAGAGGATGGATTGGAGTACAGAGACACTTTGGGCAGGCAGACTCAGCAGTAGGCTATTGGAAAAGATGCTAGAATTAGAATCAAAGTATTTGGGTTTGAATTCCAGCTCTGCTACTTATGACCTGTACAAGACCATTCAACATCTCTGGACTTGTCTCCCCATATAAAAAGCAAAGGGTTTGGAGTGGATAACTTCTTGGGTTGCTTTGAGCTCCCTGTTGAACTTTGTATGAGTCTATAAAATACTCTCTCTGGCTATCAGGCACCTAGGGAGGAAGATGGGTAACCAAAGATTAATTAAAATAGCATGCTTATCACAGCAATTTTAATACCAACCTAAGTAAAATAATAATACAAATCTGCTTTTTAAAAAGTATATACACTTTAGGATCTTTTTTGTTTTGATGTGGGGAAACCTGGAGCTGAAACTTAATCTTTCAAATTCATTTTTTCTGTTAGGCTTCAAAAAGCATATTCTCTGCCCAGCTGTAGTGGGCTTTTTTCTCAAAATCGAGTACTAAAGTCTGCTTCCAATACAGACCTCCTAGAGGTTCCTCCTGGAGAGAGACTGATGGTCTATCAGCAGTAGATATATGTGTGCATATTTATATAGAGATATACACATACACATGCATATACACAGAGAGAATTTTTAATAATTCAGTCTGTCGAGAATTTATCAAGTACCTACTATGAACATGGCGGATTAAGGTATAAGGTATAAGAAGACTGGAAAGGTAAGAGGAGGTTATATTGTGAAGGGCTTTGAATGCCAAACAGAGTATTTTGTATTGCCATGGGGATTAGGAGAGATTCACAGATAAATAAAATATAGTCCCTGCCCTCAAAGAGCTGACAGTCTGTCAAAACCAGTATCACAAAAAGCAAACATTAAGCACTTACTCTGTGGAGATATTACCCTAGGAGACATGACAGAGTGGGGGTCATGTCATAGGCATATGTGTATAGTACAGGTAGATAATGCCTGAGGAAAAATGAAAATTCACCTTTCTTATCAATTTGGCTTTCTAATTTTATAATTATACAAATAATGAAGAAATACTCTCAACAACTTTATAGGATCATAGATTTAAAGCTGATGGGGACCTGAGAATCTATTTAAATTCAGCCCTCTCATTTTAAAATGAGGAACTAAGGCCTATAGAGGCAAGTCTGGCCCAAAAGCACACAGGCAGCAGTAAGTTGCAAAGCCAGAATTTAAACTCAGATCCTCTTACTTCAAGTCTTTCCACTATGTCCTATTGGTTTTCTTCATGTGCAACTAAAATTTGATGGGTCACTAGCTTCTTATGTTTTACCCAAATTCTCTATAGTTCCTGTCTCTGATCTCTTACTGAACCCTGCACATAGCTATATAACGTCAGTAAGTTTTATGAAAGGTACATCCCTTAATAAAGCTTTCCAAAGAAATCAGCAGCTATGTGAAAACTAATTTCAGGAATTTATTATTTTTAAAAGCATCCCAAATAGATCCAGAAAACATATAAATGCAACTATGGCAAGTAGACAAGGGACTCATTGCCCATTTTTTTTTCTGTGATGAGAATTTAATGCAGCTCCGATCTTGTGCAGTGAACATAAGGTAGTTGGTTATAGAAAGTTGTCCTTAATTTGATTCCTGGTTAAATCAACCAGGAAGCCGGCCTGCCCAAAGCTATCAGAACTTAGCCATGTGCTCAGAATACTTGCTCCTCCCTTTGATTGCTTTCAGCAAGAATGATTGGATAATTGACCATCAGGAAAATCCTTTGCCTTATAATTAACAGATGTTTACCACTCAAAGATTTCATGGAAAAATAATTGCTGGAGGAGGAAACCAAACTATTAGAAGGAGCAAAGCCCCAATTTGGGAGAAAGATTAGGATAGTACCATAAAAGAGAAGGTTCTCCTCTTTAAGAGGTATGATGGGGTGTCTTTGGTTGTAGCTATAGAAGGTAGTATGTGTTTGTTCATTCTTACATTTTGTTCATTTTTTTTTAAAGGGTGATCCTTAGCCAACTTTGCTAGAACAAGCAAGATTATGGCCTTCATTATTTTGGGTTGATCGAAGATTTAATTTGAGGTTATTGTTTAAGAGAATACAGATGTTGGCCTGGAAAAGCATCCCAGAGGACCAGATGCATCAAGATATTATAATGGATTTGGAGTTAGGTAACCCCTGAACAAATCTCTCTATCTCCTTGAGTCTGGTTTCCTCATTTAACATCCATACTGCACATCTTATGGTATCTGCATCAGAAATGGGCATTTTAAATTCTAAGGTGTTATATAAATCTGAGCTATGTATGCGGCATGTCACATGGGGCTCAGTTGTATTCAGGCATACCTCATTTTATTGAGCTTCACAGATATTGTATTTTTTACTAATTGAAGGCTTGTGGCAAACACACCCCTCTTCCCCCCCATCAAACAGGTCTGTTGGCGCCATTTTTCCAACAGCATGTGTTCACATCATGTTTCTGTGTCCCATTTTGGTGACTCTTGCAATATTTCAAACTTTTTCATTATTATTATATTTGTTATGGTGATCTGTGGTCAGTGATCTTTGCTGTTACCATAGTTATTGTTTTGAGGCACCACAGACCACACCCATATAAGCCAGTGACCTTAATTGACAAATGTATGTGTTCTCTGACTTTCCAATGCCCTGTCTTTCTCCCTCTGCTCAAGCCTTATCCCGAGACACAACGATATTGAAATTAGGCCAATTAATAACCCTACGATGGCCTCTAAAGTGTTCATGTGAAAGGAAGAGTCACTTGATTTGGCAAACTTCCTTGTTGCTTTATTCTAAGAAATTGCCTTCTTCCTAATAGTTCATTCCATTGGTTATAATTCTTCTTTGCAACATGACTAATGTGAAAATATGTTTAATGTGAATATATATGTAAAGCCTATATCAGATTGCACGTCATCTTGGGGAGGGGGGAGGGAGACAGAAGGGAGAGGGAAAAAATTTGGGACTCTAAAGCTTGTGGAACTGAATGTTGTAAACTAAAAATAAATAGTTTTTTTAAAACATAAAAAAATTGCCACAGTTCACCCCAACCTTCAGCAAACGCCACCCTAATCAGTCAGCAGCCATCAACAAGGCAAGACCTCTACCAGCAAAAAGAGTATGACTCACTGAAGGCTCAGATAATAGCAGTTTTTAGCAGTAAAGTATTTTTAATTAAAGTATGCACATTTTAGAAATAATCTTGTTGCACATTTAATAGACGTCAGTTCAGGATGAACATAACTTCTGTATGCACTAGGAAAACAAAAAATTTATGTGATTCGCTTTATTGCAAAATTCTCTTTATTGTGGTGGTCTAGAACCAAAACCACAATATCTCTGAGGTACACCTGTAATTCTAATCTTACAGAAACAGTTCTGAAAGACAAGGCCAAAGTCTGAAGCTTCCTACCACGTCTAAGAGTTGCCTATTCACAGTTTGTAAGGACATTGTCTAAAAACAGTGAATCCAAATTTTAAGAACTTTAGGTGGGATTTGGTCATCTACCCAGATTGATAACAATCAGTAAATTGAGCCAAGGCTCAGCATAGAGTAAAAAGACTTTGTGATTTATCTTGTAGAGTTGGGGGAAGGTTTCTCCTCTAACCTCTGAATCTCCCCCAACATTCCTGAGTATCTGTCATTTGATCTAGCCAATTATGAGGGAACAAGAAGGAAATCTTCTTACACTCATTCTGTTATAGCAACTCAGCCAGGAGCCCTTAGAAAACTGAATGGAGTTCTTAGCGTGTGTCCACTTTTCAAACTCGGCAGTATAAGGCAATACAGGTGCCTCTCCCTTTCTGCAGTAGAATCATTTTGATTCTTTAAAGCACCTGCGATCTCTACAGTGTGGATACTGCTTCCAGAATTACTTATCCTATCTACACCTTCTCATTCTTATCCATGTCATTCAATAAATACTCAAAAGGAATTCATTCAATCTGTAAGGAACCCCTCTTCCATTTGGTCTCTGCCATGGATAATCCTACACAAGAGTAACAAATACCTTGGCCAAATATGTTGTGTTATACTTTGTTTTATATCATTATTATTATTATTATTATTATTAGTCATGAAAGTCTAGTTTTTTTTTTTCATGGAACCTTGTATGATTTTGACATATGCACAGCAAATGCCTTTCTAGAGGAGAGCCTTTAAGATGGCAATCAGATGCTAATTTATGAGTCAACTGGAATCACAGTGAGATCACCAGCACTTTTGTAAACTCTGTGGTGATAAATCAGTTAAATTCAGCAAACATTTACTAAGCACCTACTATGCGCCAAGCACTGTGCTAAAGATGTATTTATTATAGAGTATTATTGGAAAATGTGTTTTTGCAAGTCATCTTCAAGAATGCTCCTCATCCTCACATGCTATTCTTGTAAAGAGCCTATAGTGATAGTAAAATAGGCCATGATTTATGTTTTCTTTATTGTTTTTTTGTAGTTATAATATCCATGTTTTTTTTTCCCTAAGCGTTCGGTATCACCCCTCCTTTCATACTTAAATATCTTGAGAATTGGTTCCTCAAAGACTCAGAACTGGTTGCCTTCATCATGGGCCTCTTCTATGTGTACTTGACCTTGTCTAGCAGTTTTTCCTGTCTTTGTTTTCTGTAGATCCATGTTTATTTTCTCACTCGCTGTATCAGGGACTGTGATATTAGAGTGTACACGTGGTGCCTCCATGGTTATTGAAGGAAAAAAAAAAGTTTGTTATAGTAATGTTCACAGATTTTTTCCATTTTTCGTCTTTTATTGTCTTCCTTCAAATTTCATGCTTAAATGCTCTCAGGATTTGGTTTAATTCAATCTCTTGCCAAGTTTTCCATGAACTTCTTGTTTTATGAGATAATTCTCCTAACACTTTTTCTACCCACTTCCTCTATGAGGAATATAGTAAAGAAAAATCCTTCAAAACCATAGGCTGCTTTTGTTTTATATCCAAGTATTTAACGTCTTATAGCACCTTATCTGGTCCATGGCAGAGTGAGTGAATTGGACATTTTGAAAAATGGAGTTTAAAATAGCCAGCGATAGGGCTGCTAATGCAAAATGATTAAATCATGTAAATTTATTATAAATGGCACAAAATAGTATGCTACTTCAAGATGTGTTCAGTAGAAATAACAATAAGTAGATGATATTAAAATTTTACCACGTCACTCATCAATTATAAAATTAATAAAAAGAATCCGAAATAAAATACATTTCAGTACTCCAAGGACCTGTTGATGTGGATACTTCTTCCACTGATATCTGATATAAACTGCAACCTCTCTCCCACTTAGTAGATGGATCTTGAGAGCTGCTAGGACTGAAAAAATCCATCACTCTGTGGCCAACTTAGATATGAACCTCTCTCATTTTAGCTAGGCTGGTCCTTGGACAACAAGTATGTGGTCTATCACCTAGTCTTTCAGCTTGCTAGGATCTAACAGAACTTGTGTTCTGCTGGCATAGACTTAAGAACCAATTTATCCAGTGTTGTTGGTATTATATAAATTGTTTTTGGTTCACTTCATTCTGCACCCATTCTCATTATCCTCTGGGAGGACATCTCCTGTCCCTGGGGCCCTGTCCCTCCCTCTGATTAGAGAGAAGAGAGTGGGAACATTGGAGATCTCCTCCCAAGTCCTCCTCTTAAGGGACATGCCCAGGACAGCTATCCCCTCATTTCCCACCAACTTCACTTTTCTGGATTTCATTATGCCCCACCATCCAGATACCCTCTCTTCTTCCCTATTCTTCCTTTCTCACTCCTTGTTACTCGTTTGCTTCTTTATATGAGTGTGTGTGTGTGTGTTTGTTGAGTCCCTCATTAGATTGTAAGCTCCTTGAGGGCAGAGACTATCTTTTGCCCTTTTTTTGTATCTCCAGCATTTAGCACAGTGCCTGACACATAGTAGGCACTTAATAAATGTTTACTGACTGATTGGGAGCCATCATCAGGCTTTCTGACAATTACTATGAATTTCCAAAACTAGTTTGGCTCTCATTTCATACAGATACAATTTTTGCTTCCTTTTCCCCTTCCCTGGAGTGTCAACTAAGAATATTTAAGAACAACTTAAAGGGGAAAAAAATCATCTGGTACTTAACTACAACTACCAATTTGAAATTATTAAGGTTTCATTAATTTTTTCAATTGGCATTTTCCTCTGGCACTGGCTCATTTCTGGGCTGGCTATTGGTAGACAAGATATTGGTGACATCTCCAATTCCATAGGAATTAAGCTGAATATGAGATTATTTGTTGTCCCACCTATTCAATTTCAGTAATATTATTTAGTTCTAGTAATTTATACAACTTAGCCAGTTAAAAAATGAAGACTCAGTTGGAGGTTTACAGTGGCATTATAAATACAAAAGCATTGTTATGATGGTTAGACAGCCTTTATTTCAAATCTAGCCCTAGGTTACATAATGTAGCTGAAATCGTGAATGAACTAAATCATGAATAAGTATATTTGAGACCTATTCAAGCTACTACCTTTTAGATAATCTTCATTATTTAAATAATTTAAAATTCATAGTTAACAGTATGTTTAGTTTTCTACTTGTAGTATATCATTTGAAAGCATAATATTTGCTCATTCTTTGGGACCTTCTTGAATTTTTCCTGTCCTAAAAATACCAAATATCCAAATTTGGAGAGCAAAAAAAAAAAAAGCTTCCTGCTGTCCCTCTCCCACCTCTACTCTAAATGCTTATATGAGCTGACTTATTTGAGCTGCTTTGTTAGTCCCCAATTATAGCCTTAGGATACAAGGTTGGTTTGGAAGAGTAGCATTTCTTTCTTTCTTTCTTTTCAGAAAAATAAAGCAATATAAAAGGAATCGTGAATTTCACTTTTTTCAAATTTTCTCCCAAACCATTAGTCAGCATTTAGAATTTTCCTCTTCTGCTTTGGATCAATTTTTTCCAATCTGATGTAGGAAGCTCAATTTTTACTTTTTGGAACAGAGATGCAGCTGGAGCGATGGAAGTTATTTTTAGAGCCAAAGATCAAGACCATTAAGAGATCTCTAGACTTTCAAGCACCAACAAAGAAGTGTCTTCAGATCCTTGATTCTTGCTAACCCTCTTTGTATGCATCAATCATCACTTAGTCTGAAATTTTGCAACTCTATGATTTATTTTGCTCTGTCTCGCTTGTTTATTCTAGGAAACTATAAGTCATTATTGTGTTCTTACTCAGTAGAAGTATTTAGGCTGGCTTTAGTGTACTCTGATTTACTGTACCTTGACTTCCCAGCTATTGGAATATCCCTTTTTCCATAAGGCTGCAGGCCAACTTTTCTTGCCAATGAAATGTATTTTTGGAAAACTGAGTTGCCTTTCAAAGGAAATAAATCTACTTTTAAGGAAATTTTTGTAGTCTTCTGAAAGAGGGGTGTTCCACTCCATCAACCCCAATTAATGTAACTTAAAAGATGCTCTATATCCTGGTATTGCTATCAAGTGAGAATGCCTCAATTATAGAATTACAGAATCAATCAGATCAAAGGTAGAAAGTAGATGCAAAAAATTCCTAAATACCTCTATTGAATCGGCCAGTCAATCAAAGGTGGAAACTAGGTACAAATTGAGTGAAAACAGATGATTCTATATAGGAAATATATTGTGATTTTTTTAAAGAGAATTAGTCATGCCTTCTGAAATTTGGCTTAAACAGCCAGTTTGGAATCCAATATTCCAGTAGCAGGTCAGCCTAGAAGTAGAGAACCGTTTGAGCCTCTGAGAAGAAATCATTTGAGGGTGTGGCAAGAAAATTTGTGACCATAGAGAGTCAGAAGATTTCGATTTCCTAAAGGAAACAGTAGCAATGTCCTCAGAATATCAGTAGCTAATAGCATCTGCACCAAGAGCAGAAGATAAATTAGTTCTACCAAGGAAAAGCAAGCTCTACAATGCCACCAACCGTCTGAGCCCAATGAGGGCTGCATCCACCAAAGGAGAATTCCAGGAGAAGGCCACAAAGGGAGCAAAGGACTTTCAGAGACCAGAAGTTGATTTACCCCTTTGGCATATGTGCTCTGTAAGCATAAGCCCACTTTCCCCTGGATTGTAGATGTACTTGTGGGAGAGTGTGACCCACACCTTTGTGGGGCAGAGGAATGGTGTGTTTTTATACCAATAGTTCTTCCTAAACCACATTAGCTTTCTAAAAGCTGACAGTCTGACTAGCTGGTTGGTAATCAGTGTGGGAATACACTAGCCAGAGCTTCTGAGCAACAGTTCCAGAAACCACCCCAAACTGTCAGAGCTAACCCCAGAGCCCTGAAGAGAGAAGGAATCAGCCACACTCTCAGACCTAAGCTGCCAATTCAAGTGGAAATTTCGAGAGTGAACCCAAGGGAATAAAGTGCTACAATGTATCAAAATCAGATTTACTATGAACAGTACGATGTTTTGTCTCATTATCTTCTATAACATAGCACTTGATTATATATACCCCCACTTAAATTCTTCTCAAATTGTTTCAGATATAGAAACTTGTATCCCCCAATCCTTAAAAGAAACTCTTAATGCAATTTCTTAAGACCCTACCGCACCATCACAGTGTCCAGCCCCTAGTAGGCTAGGGTGGTGAGGGGTGGTAGCTGTGCAGGTAGAGAGAATGGAGATGTATCACTAAGAGATGTTATGAAGGTCAAAATGTTAAGATTTAGCAACAGAGTGGATATGAGGGGTGAGTGGGAGCACAGAATCAAGGATGATATTGAGGTTGTAAGTCTGAGTGACTGAGAAAATGATGGGACGCATAACAGTAAAAGGGGATTTGAGAAGAGGGTATATATGGTATCACTTATTCTGCTAAATACTACCTGCATATTTTATTGGCAGTATAAGGATCAGAATGTTGATGTTCGATTCGTCTCTGGATTCATAGACTTCTGGCAGTAACTCCGTAGCTCCTCCCCCATCCCCCCCCCCCCCCCCGGGTCTTCAGCCCATGGTCGACAGATTGAATGAGAACTGTTGCTCCAAGATTGTTCTGTGTCATTTTTCAAAAGTCATCTAGCTATACCTCACTTCCCCAGAGAATTGTAGTTCCCTATATACTGTTCAATCTTTCTCAGCTGTGACACCATTTGGGGTTTTCTTGGCAAAGATACTGGAATGGCTTGCCATTTTCTTCTCCAGCTCATTTTACAGATAAAGAAACTGAGGCGATAATTGCCCAGGGTCACATAGCTAGTAAGTGTCTGAGGCCAGATTTGAACTTAGGAAGATGACTCTTCCTGATTCCAGACCTGGCACTCTATCCATTGAGCCCCCTAACTACCCTATATGGAGCATCCCAAAAGTCTTGGTGCAATTTTAAGCTTTAGTAGCTTTTATGTGTATGTATAAACTAGGAAAAAAAGGCAACTATTACTAGCTTAGAGCTGCTCCATTAGTTATCAAATATTTAAGGCTTTTTTTTGGTGGTGAAACATAAATGTTAGTTATTGTTGTCCTATACATGTCAAATAATTGAAAAATGTTTAAATTTAGATTTATAAGCTGTGAACGTGTGAGGCCTCCGGACATTGTTTCTCCTTCCAGGATAAATAGCGCTAATAATATCAAACTTCTTTTCTTATTACCAAACCTTCAGCTGAGGTATCCCAGCTGCTAAAATGCACCCTGGCAAGAGGGATCGTTGCCAGGCAATAGAAATCTAATGAATCTTTTTAGTTTGGGCTCAAAATAAACATTCTGTTTCATATTCTGTCTGCCTTCAGTAAGTTTTCATTGCTATCTTTTTTAACATCTCCGAATATCCATTTCCCTAAACGCTTGCTCATTTTTCTTATCTGTATTTTTAAAATAAAAGTTAATTACAGCAGAGATTTCTTTGGTCCTCTTCACCAAGATAGAAGGTCATGTCTTCTAGTTATTACCTAGGATACCCTATCAGATTTTAAAAAGTAAATTTAAAACCATGGTTATTCTGCCCTTTTGTTTTCTTGTGTAATAATGATTATGCTGGTGCAAAGCCTTCATTTGAAGCCTCACATTGCTTGATGCACACTGAATCTTCCTGGGTGAATAAGCTGGACATTGGTCTGAGGAGATTCATTAACTCAGGTCCAGGTGACATTTTAACAAGTTATTTCTACTTGAATGAATTTCTGTGCCTTTCTGTGTCGTAATGCTCAAGTTATAGAGTTGGTCAGAAATCAATGAAAAGAATGTTGGATGTAAGCTCTCATCCCTATTCTGACATTAACGGGCTGGACTGCTTTTGGTCAAGCCACCCTTTCAATCAATCTCCAAACATTTAAGTGTCTACTTTGTGCCAGGTACTGTGCTAAGTGCTGGGGAGAGAGACGACGTCTCTGAGTCTCCTATTCTTCATCTGTAAAATTAGGGCAGTAGGAGTGCGCTAAATGACTTTGTTGGGTCCATTTCAGCTCTAATAGTCACTGATTTGGTGCATTAGGAAGTGTGCTATAAAGCAGACCCTGGGGCTGTCCTATTCTTAGGTCTCTCCACTGTCCTAAAACATATGCTGAATTCCCACCCAGGGCATCTTCTGAGCATTATAGGATTATAGTTAGCTCCTCACTGCCACCAACTTGCCTTTTTTTTTCCCCTCAAGAAAACCTTAGGAAAATGACATATCAGATAAAGTTCGGTTTTTGTGTCTTCCATCCCTAGTTACACTTGTGACTCTGATGTTAGTGAAGGGGGACCGGATTTAAATTCTTTGAGACCAGGGACAGTTTCATTGCCGTCTTTGTATTCTTAGCCTAGCACAGTGCTTGGCACACAGTCAGTACTTACTAAATGCTTGCAGATTGATTGACTCCAAGACCGACAGACTCACCAGAACACATGGAAACCCACAATGAGCATGGAGACTAATAAGTAGTATATTATTTTTTCAACCTTAATATTTGTAAAGTGCTTATTAACATAGTGATTGGCATACAATAGATGCTATAACGATTCTATTTATCATCATCATCATCGTTATCATGATGATATGGCCCTAAGCTGATTTTTTTAGTTAATTGGGTCTACTTTTCACAGAGTCTCTGTTTCCCCCAGCCCAAACATATACAAATATGCCCTCTCCATAAGTAACAGGCATGGCCCAGGAACAGACCTTCTCATGAATTAAATACAGTATAATCTTTTTGTATTTAGCTATTCAGAACACAGATGAGGCACAACAAGGAAATTAAAGAAAAATACTTCTGAGCAGCCCATGTATGACTGATATCACCAAAGTACTTTGTAGGTGACTCTTTCAGATTTTTCTTCAGAATCAACTTACTCTTGGGCACATTTCAAATAAACATAGTTATTTGGTTTCTCAGCCCAAGGCAGAATAGAAGCAGCAAATTAGAAAGGAGGAGGAGGGAAAGATGCTATAGTGAGGTACACTGACAGCAAGGAAAGAGAGAAGATGCAGACATAAAAGTTCCCGAAGCAGAATATCTGGGGCCTTTAGAAGCAAAGGTAAATAACACAGCTCAGTATTCCCTCTAATTATCATGGTAATATAGTAGAAGGCGAAAATTGATGTTCATGTTGATGACTGAGTCAATGTAAGTGTTAAATTATATTCATGATAAGCCAGGAAGGCTGGAAAAGTCATTGTGGGATGCATCTCCAACTGCCTATTAGATATCTCCAACTGGATGTCCCATAGACATCTTCTAAACCCATTATCTTCTCCCCTGAACCCCCCACCAAACCGTCCACTCTTCCTAATTTCCCTGTTACTGTAGAAAGTACCAATTTGGCTTCAAACCTTGATATCATCGTTGACTCCTCACTCCTGTTGACTGATCAGTCACCTAGTCTTATTCTTCTTGAAACATCTCTTACTTGTCCTCTTCTCATCTGTGACATTGCCACCAAGCCTGAAACAGGCTGTCCTTCAAGTCTCAGCCAAAATCTCACCTTCTACAAGAAACCGTTCCCAATCCCCCTTAACGCTTGTGCCTTCTCTCTGTCAATGATCTCTAATCAATGCTCTCTGTAGCTTGTTTGAACATAGCTATTTGTCTGTTGTCTCCCCTGTACTGTAACTTCCTTGAAAGTAGAGAGAGTCTTATGCCTTTCTTTGTATCCCCTGTCATCTAGAAAACTCAGCCATGGGAGATGACTTAGCTTGATGAGGTTGAAAAAAACACTGGATTCAATCATCGGATCTTACTTTTAGAGCTTCAAGATACCTTAAGGACCATCTAATTCAACCTCCCCATGTTACAAATGGGGAAACTAAGATCTAGAGAAGCTAAGTAGCTTACCCAGTGTCAAACAGGTATTAATTACCAGAGATAGGTTTTAAGCCTAGGTCCCCTGGCTCTTCTCTCTATTGTATGAGTCAGAAGACTCATACAATGTCACAGTTCTCCCTGTGTGACTTTGGTCAGGTAATTTGAACTCTATTAGGATACAGTTTCTTCATCTGTAATATTTGAGGGTTGGACTGGATAACTTTTAATCCCTAGTCAGGTCTAAATTCTGAAATCCCATAAACTCATTTCCGGTCGTGACAAATAAATGAAGCATTGCTATGTTCTCTTTAGAGAAGAGGTGGTGTAGCACCATACAAAGTGAGCTGAACTTTGTTTAGGAAAGACCTGGGTTTGAATTCTGCCTCTGACACTTACTAGCAATGTAAAGTTGAGCAGATTATGTCACCCTGTCTGAGCCTCATTATTGTCACATTCATCACAAGGTTGTTTTTAAGGCCCAAGTGGAGATACAGAATGTAAAACAGTTTGTAAGCTTTATACATAACAATAATAATCAATTAAATTCCAAAAGCTGGATCCCTAACATAACATCTATTTCTAAACTCTTTTTTCAACACAAGAAACCACACATCACCCACCCCTGTTCCTCAGCTTCCCAGAGTTAACAGATGTCCCACCTACCCAGTGAATCTTGGAAGCTGGGCCAGAGTAAACTGAGTGTCCACCTCCACCAGCCCCTCCCTCTAGATAGCTTGTTGTTCTTTCTATAGGCTGCCCCAGAGAGAGTAAGGCACTGTAAGCAAGTGGTGGGAAGAGGAATTTGTTGGGGTGAATAAGGAAAAAGACTCATGGGAAGGACCAATGGGTCTCTCATGGTATTAACTCTCTATGTATGTCACTAGGGAGACTGCACAGTATAGGAAAAAGAACATTGGCCTTGAAAGAACAGAGTTTAGATCCTGAGGTTACCATGAACTGTTGGGCTAGTGTGACCTCTGGTTTCCCTTCCAGCAACAAGATTCTAGGACCTTGGGACCTTTGACAAGTCATATCCCTTCACTAGGCTTTGAATCTATGAAAAGACAGATTGACCTCTAAGGTCCCTTTTCACTTGAAAGCCCATGATGACCAGCCTGTGGTTGCTAAGGTTCAGTAGGCGCCTAAGCGTCTGGAGGTTATCTCCGTGGGCGGACAGGTGGGAGAACCGAACGGGAACAAACCCACGGGAAGCTAGCTTTCAGTTGTTGGTGCGCTTTTGAGCCATTGCTTGTTCAGCCCCGTCCCCACAAGCATGATGAGAAGGTGGCCTCTGTTAGCTTCTTGATCTCGGCAGTCCCTTAATTATTAAGCAAAAAAGGCTTTACAGGGATTTTAGTTGTTCAGAGATAGTGGAGAAGGCAGCTGGACTCAAGTTCCCCCTAGTGAATAAAAGGAATGATCTCTCTTGCTGCACACCCTCACTCTGGATCGTGCAAAATTGTTCACCCTGGAACGTTATGATTTCAGTAATGAGAAGCATATGCTTTTAATATACAATTCATTAATTCTTTTGTTCCCCATAGAGTTGTTTTCTTCTACAAGAGCTCAGAAAGTTTGAGAACATCTCTGCCAGTAACCAGACGCTTCTTGTGTCACAAAGCTGTGTCCAGCTTTATTCTTTGAGTGCGTGTGCATTTTATGGATGACTTATGCCAGAATAAATGATTGTATCCACCAACTGGCTTTCTTCCCTTAAGCCCTAAAGGGTGGGTGCCTTTATTACACTTCCATTAGGACATTGCTCTCGTTGCAACCCTGCCTTCCTTGTGACCAAAGGTTGTCTGATCTGATTAGCCCTCTGGTTTCACCTTTGGCTTTCCTGCATTCATTTATTATATCCCCAAGGCAGAGTGCCTTGCTATAGGGACCCATACCTCTTTTTGACATCCTGACCTATGATTTTTGTTGCTATAGGGAAATTGCATTGACCCAGATTACCAACTTCTTTATAAATTACAGTCTTAGAGAGTTGCTTAGGCTATTAGTAGGTCAAGCGATTTGCCTGTGGTCACAAACCATCTCTCTCTCTCTCTCTCTCTTTCTCTCTTTTTCTTTTTCTCTCTCTCTTTCTCTCTTTTTCCCTCTCTCCCTCCCTCCCTCCTCCCTCTCCCTCCTTCCCTACCACATACACACACACACACACATACACACATTATATAC
This sequence comes from Phalanger gymnotis, assembly GCA_028646595.1. NCBI lineage: Eukaryota > Metazoa > Chordata > Mammalia > Diprotodontia > Phalangeridae > Phalanger > Phalanger gymnotis. The sequence goes on along the minus strand of CM053623.1, from coordinate 40,607,413 downwards.
ACATACATAAAATGTCTCAGAGGTAGAGTTTGACTCTAAGCCTGGACCTGTAGCCATCATGTCCTATCACATAGGGCAAGGGGAGGGCCAATATGGGGATGAGGAAGTAGAATACAAAAGAAATACGATTTATGGTCCTTCCTCTAGAAGAGGTTCTTAACCTTTTTTGTATCATAGACTAGACCCCTCTGGGGAGTCTGATGAAGCCAGTGTTTTTAAATATGTGAAATAAAACACAAAGGATTACAAAGGAAACAAATTATATTGAAATACAGTTATCAAAAATGCTTTTTAAAAAATCAATTTCACAGATCTCAAGTTAAGAACCCTGATTCTAGAAGCTTACAATCCAGATGGGGAAATAAAATAGGTATAGATGAAATAATTACCTAACAGTATCATTACTTCAGTCACAATGTGGTTACTCCTTTCCCTGCCCCCTTAATAAACATCTTTATGAGCTGCTGTGGCAAAATAAATAAATCCAGTCCTGCTTGCCAATCTTCTGGTGCCTCTCTAAACTTAGCTAGATTGGTCCTCAGGTAAGTAGGCAAGTACTTGACTTTCCAGCTTGGTGAGACCTCCCAGAAGTTACGCTGTACTGGAGGAGGCTTTGAGAACCCAGGGTCACTTCTACACTGTGCCGGAGCATCAGAACAGGCCTTGTATAAACAATAGCATACATTGTTTTATAGGGCTATAATAGATTCCCACAGTAAATTATATGAGTTCAGAGAAAGAGGGTGACCAGTGCAGGCTGAAGTCCACTGGAGAAGACCCTCCTGAATTTTAGCTCAAAAACAAATTATACTGATCAACCAGAATAACATTTATACATAGGGAATTTTAGTCCAATATGGAATCCGGTGAATACATTTATCACGAATGTTGGATCAACAGTTGGTAATAAGAGAAATTTCCTTCTATTGATGAAGTGCATTCTTTCATCTAAAAACTGAACGTGAATATGGCCCACTCCTCCCTCTCCCCCTCCTCCCACCCCAAGGTACTTCTTTCATTCCCAGTTTTCACTGTGTAGTGAAAGAATCAAAAGCGTTCAGCTAACCGGATACCTTCCATATAAACGTTACAATAATTTAAACTTAGGAATGTGATACTTTTGCTAGCTCGAGTATATTACATATTGGTCTGCATACCATGTAAGCCTTTAGTCATGTTAAGTAGATGATTTTCAATACAGGTCATAAAATTGTGTTATTCTTATAGATGATAAAATTGGGGCTCAGGACGTTCAGTCTTCCAGGCACGTGATCTAAAGATACAGTATTTTTCCCAAGAAGTTTTCATTATGTTCTAGTTGGGAGGATTTACATGCCACAATTTATTTACAGGAATCTTTTTTGTTTCAACTAAAATAAATTCTACCACCATTTCTCAGACACAAGTAGAAATGCTAAAGCGATCTCAAAATGCACCAAAGGCTATATTTCTCTACGTATTATTTTCATGTATTTTCATTATAAAGTTCTTGAGGTGATTAAACCATCTGTTTAAAACAGGAAGTAGAGAATTATAACACCCATCATCCTCAGATCCCTGTGAACTGTAGACGTAACATAAACCCAAGAAAAAGGGAATAGGAAAGTTTTTTAAAGGCATCATCACATTTTAGGGAAGAAATGGATAGACTGGAGAGCACTGAGAAGAGGGCGATTCAGAGAAGAGAGTGCAGGACCTCAGTATTATATGAGAATTGGTTGAAGGAAAAAGGGATAATTATCCTGGAAAAGAAAAGGATAAGATGGAGAATGGGGGGGAGGGGAAGATAGCCGACTTGAGTTATTTGGATGTTTGTTCAGTGATTGAGGGATTAGACTTGTCCTGCTTGACCCAAGAGACAAAACTAGGTGCAATGGATAGAAGGTACAAAATGGTGAATTTAAATAAATAAATATGATTTAAATGGCTCCTAATAGAGCTATTCAGAAGGGAAATGATCTGTCTCTTTGCTTCCCTGCCCCTCCCCAAAGGAGATTTTCAAGGAAAGGCCAGAGAACCCCTTGTTGGGGTTGTAGCAGAGAGGATTTGCAGACAGGATAAAGATTGTACCAAATGGGCTCTGATATCTCTTCCCAATATAAGGTCCTGGGACTCTGGTCTAGTTATTCTCCACTGCAGTTAAGTTAATCTTCAATTTTAATTCTTGGGAGACTACAATATGGCATGATTTGCAATGAAATAACAGCACTGGGAAAGTACTGAGGTTAAAAAATGGTGGCCATTTGTTTCAGGAAGGAGCTTTGGGTCATTAAGAGCACCATCTAATTTCTTTAAAGGCAATGTAGCCCATTTTTCTTCCATATTCAGTTCTATTCACATTGACCATTCATATTGTCTCTCTCTTATGCATGCAATTGATGGATCAGCTGTATAACTTGTCCTCCCAGCTGCGTATCATAGTCCCAGAACATATTCTTCCACTTGGTTTTTCCTATGTAGATAGTTAAAACAGCCAGATCAATCAATCAGTCAGTCAGTAGCATTTCTTCAATACTCATTATGGAGTTGGCATTATGCTAAGCCCTGGGGGTACAGTTACAAAAGGGAGACACTCAACACCCAAGGAAGGAGATCACTTACATTCTAATAGAAAAAGATAATATATATGTTATATGTAGTTTATATATGTTATACATGTTTTACGTGCATGCATGTGTGTGTGTGTGTATGCGTGTGTAGGCCGGGGAAGGCTCTTTGGGTTGGGGAAGCCACAAGGATGATGAGTAATCAGTCAACACACAGGTTCTGGAAACAATCACAGTCCTGATTTGATTGCTGTTCCCAGAGCAAAAGGAAGAAAGGAGAAAGGAGGTATATACCTAGGGTGACAGGGAGAGAGGATGGCAGTGAAGCTGGGCCAGGATGTGCACGGCTCTCATTTAAGAGACTCTTCAGTCTTCTGGGAATTGATGAATCACCGCAACGTCATCCATGAACAAGAACATCCTCATCGTCGGTAGGGAATCTCTCTTCCATTTGGACTCTACGCAGGACATTCCCCCCAACAACAGTTGGAGGTGTTTTGGGTGAACCCGTATAGCTCTGTTTTATGCCTTATTTGACATGAACAGTCAGGAAAAAGTTAACAAAATTCTCTCTGCTCTTGCAACTTTTGAGGAATATTCTGCAATTTTGACATACTCATGAGAGACAGGCTTCTTGGAGAAGAGCCTTGAGGGTAGCGTTTTGGTCTAATAAATCAAAAATTTTTTATAGTCAATAAACAATAAGTATGGCTAGAAGCATTCCGACTGGGCTCATTTGATCTCTGTATTCCAGGGGATCTTGATGAATTCCTTTCTTGTGCCGCCCTAATTTAAGGAAGGGTTGTGAGAATAGGCAGTAATTAAAAACCTGTGGTAAATACAGACTGTAAGATTCCTTGGGACATAAAAGAGTGCAACTGTCTGTGCTCTTTGTAATCCCAAATTTCTTCACACCTGATGAGTAGAGTGATAAGATTAGAAGACAGTTGAGATCCTTTGACTGATTATCTGGGGGCCCTTCTGCCATTTTGAAAATGTACTTTACTAGTGAGAGTTCCCGGAACCACTGCCTTGTTACTCCAGACAGGAGTACCCGAGGAGAAGGCCTCAGGTTGTCTGTTGAGGCAGGAGATGCTTTTACTATCTTAGGCTCAGCTTTGCTGATTTGTCTCAATGTTTTCCTTAACTTGACTCTATAAAGAATGTGTAAATCAGAACTTCTTGGTGGGGGGAGGGAAATGTTCTCGCAAAATGCCATTAACGTACGGCCCTTCTTGGGGTTTTCTGTGCATGACACGAAGATGTTTGTTATGAAGCTGACATATATGTCTCGGTGAAATCTTTAATTACATGCAGCAATCAAAGGCAGCGAGATGGCACAGCAGAGAGTGCTAGCCCAGAATCAGGAAGCCCCGAGTTCAGATTTGGCCTCACACACTTCCTAGCTGTGCAGCTCTGGGCCAGTCGCAGCTTTCTTCCTGTTTTCTCATCTGCAAAATGGGAATGATAAAGAGTAGCACCTACTTTGTAGGGTTGTTGTGAAGATCAAATATGACAGTAATTGTCAAGTGTTTAGCACAGTGCCTGGTGAATAGTGATAGTAGATAAACGTTTGTTGGTTGATTAATCGGTAGTATCTGCTCCAGAAAAAGAGAATCATGGGAATCACAGAATTAGAGAGTTGGGAGGAAAGGAACCTTCTATTCCTAGATTCATCAGACTAGTCATAGATTCATAAAATCATAGATTCAGAAATAGAAAGGACCTGGAAAGTCAAATAATCCAAATATCTCAATTTACAGATGAGAAAATCAAGACCCACAGAGATAAAAGTGTCTTCTATGTGGTTAGTTATTCCAGGTGCCAAGTGGTTGAGCCAGGATTCAACCCAGATTGTTGGACTCCAAATCCAGTGCTCTATCCATAAACAATTCTTCTCTTCCTAACTCCCTTATTTTACAGATGAAGAAACTGAGGTCCAGAGGGGCCACGGTTACCCAGCTGGTCAATGATTGGGCCAGGACTCAGGTCTTCAATCAATATATTGTTCCCTAGACCAAGGGTTCTTGACTCGGAATCCATGAACTTTTTTTTTTAGTATTTTGATAACTGTAGTTCACTATAATTGACTTCCTTTATAATCCCATTCATTTTGTTTTATGGATTTTAAAACATTACTCTGTGAAGGGGTCCACAGGCTTTACCAGGTCACTAAAGAAATCCAAGACACAATAAAGTTTAAGGAGCCCTACCTTAATGATGTTCAGAGGATCTTCTTCAGTCATTCCTTCTCTGATAAAGCATTTCCTTGGAGAGATGTACCTCCTAGTGGCCCTGGTCTGTGACTGTTGGAATTGATATGGCACCCCACCTTGAGCTCTCCTGCCTCCAACCCACTTTGGCACCACTGCCAGGTTGCCCTTCCTCCTGCACCATGATCATGCCACTGATCAGATTCTCCAACTTCACTATGCTCCAGAGCCAAGGGACTTCATTCTTGCTGACACCTTCCTGGTAACCACAGGAATCAGCCAAATATGAGTCTCAGGGCAAATCTGTGACATCACGCTGTCTACTGGAGGAGAGGTGAGAACATGGCTGGATAAAGAGGATGGGTTCCCCATCAGTACAAATTAATGTAGGTTGTCTTCCAGCCAATCTCCTTGCCATGGTCTGAGACTTACTGTTTTTATATCAACATTAAAATATTCTGGTCAATAAACATTTATTAAGTGTCTACTATGTGCCAAACATTGACCTGAGGAAATAAATAAGAAAAAGAAAGTCCTGGCCTTCTAGGAGCTTACAGTCTACTAAGGGATGACAGCACCCAAAAGGAAGCTGAAAAAGTAGGGGGAGGGCCCCAGAGGGGACATGAAGTCAAAACAAAGCAAAGAAGCTGATGGTAAATGAAGATTAATTCTAGTTGCTTTTTAACTAAATTGGTGCTACTGTACTGGAATTCTGTAAATATTTCTATATTGAATCACAGACACCCAGATTAACAAGTGACCTCAGAGATTGGATAGCACAACTCTTACTCAATGCATAAATCCCCTCATTCCCTGTGAGGAGGCTGGGAGGGAGAGCATATCATCTCCCCATTAGAACGTAAGGTCATTGAAGGCAGAGACAGTTGGGTTTTTGTCTTTAATTCCCCAGCACCCATGCAATACCTGGTATATGGTAGGCACTTAATAAATACTTGCTGATGGATTGATAGCTCAATCAATTCCTTCTGGCCCTAAATTCTGTGATCATTTGAGCTATAAAAATTGGGCTAATAAATAAAAACCCTATATCATTTGTTTTTCTCAGGTTTTTTTTCTCGAGCATTAATAATAATAAGGGCAAACATCTATAATAATTTAAGGTCTGCAGAAGGTTTTAGGTTCAGCCTCTCTTTAGCCTCAGGTGAAGTCTGTGAGATAGGTACTCTAGGTGTTTGTCATTCCCATTTTATAGATTAGGAAACTGAGGCCCAGAGAGATCAAATCACTTGCCTACTACTGACATGCCTGTTAGTCATTGTGAAAGGTGAGATCTGAACCCAGGTTTTCCTGACTTCATGTCCACCAGTCTGTGCACAGCATGGGCACTCAAGAACTGAAGGACCTTGAGGGTTAGGCCTTTGTGTCCCCAGCACCTAGTTATAATCATGCAAATAGTAGGCGCTTAATAAATGTTGAGTTGGGTGTTTAATGGAGAAGAAAACTCATTCTGAAGACAATTTAGGCAGGTAACCCAAAGTCCAGCAAGTATCAAGACTAGGAGGCTTCTCCTGATCTCCCCCAGAGCCCTTTTATACCTAACCCAGTGTCTGCTTCCTCTGAAGAGCAGTGAGTGAAGAATCTCATTTTGAGGAAACCACAAACCTAAAGATTCAAAGGTACTACCCGGCAGACAGAGCGATCCTAATGGGAACTGAAAATGTCTATGGTAGTAAAATGGGCCTGGGGGAATGTTGTATGCTTAGATGCTTGAGGAGCATTGTGGCCCCAGAGGGAGGAAAAATGGAAGAAATTTGTTCCATTACAAGAGACCTGTCGCTTTAGGAAACTTCCTTCGCTACTATAGAAACTAGTCGGGTTTCCCCTTCTTTTAAAGTATTTGCTATTTCTATTTACTTTTAAAAACAGCATTGAAGAACCAGAATGGTGCTTTTAAGATTTATTTTCCTAGAAGTCCCTAGGTTAGTGTTCTTCAGTAAATGAATCCAAGATGGGAGCCTATCCTCTCCTCTTTATTTCAGCAGCCACTAGGCTTGTATTCTGCTCCTCCTCCCTCCTTTCCTCCCTCCTCTCTCCCTCCTCTTCTCTTCTCTTCTCTTCTCTTCTCTTCTCTTCTCTTCTCTTCTCTTCTCTTCTTTCTCTCTCTCTCTCTCCCCCCTCTCATTTTTTTTGTCAGCTTTTTAATTGAAACTGCTCTAAACCTAAGCATAAGAGATAAGCAGTTTGGGAAATTGAACAGGAGGGGCAAAGGGACATACAGAGGAAGCCCTTGGAAATTTTAGAGGCATCCCTGCCCTTCCCCTTTTGTTCAACAGCTGGTTAGGACTTGGAGGTGCTTTGCAGTAATTGGCAGCAATGATATGAGGCACCTTTTTTTCTACAGGCTGCATTTGAATGTTGCCATGGCAACAGAAGAGGCCACTGCAGCATCCCAGGCGCTATAGGAAAAATCCAGTAGGAGCATCCTTGGTCACGCTAAAGACAAGGGTCTGGAAGCACAAAGGTTGAAAGTTTGAGACCCAGGATCACCAACTGACACATGGCATGATGCTCCCAGGGTTAGGCATGAGGCTATTTTAGGCGGGAAATGTGTAAAGTTCTCTTTCTTTCAAAAAAAAAAAGGTTTGATCGGCACCTTTTGTCTTTGTATCATAGTCATTTCTCTTTGACACACACAGACAAAGAGAGCTGGCATTTGTATAACACTTTCAGGTTTTCCTAAGCACTGGACAAATATTATTTAATTTGACCCTTGCAGCAGCCCTGTAAAGTGGGTCCTGTTATTAGCTCCATTTTACAGATGAAGAAACTGAGGCTTAGAAACATTAAGTGACTTGCCTAGGGTCACAGTGCTAATTAAGTATCTCAGGCAGGATTTGAATCTAGGCCTTCCTAACTCTACAGCCAGCACTCTCCACCCAAGCCACCTAGCTGCCCTGTAACAAAGAAAAACAATTCAACAAAAATATTCACTAGATACGCCACCAGATATGATGGTATATATAGTATCCCTTCCTGGTAGCCCACCACCAGCAGCCTCTACCTTGAAGGAAGTGTGTTTCAGAGGTTCAGAGATTTGGAGATGAAATGGGATTTTGTCCCCATCATGTGACCCTATCATTTCACAGCTCAGGAGACAGAAGCCCAGAGAGGTTTATTTGCTCAAGGTCATTAATCTTTTCTCCAGAACCTTCACTGATGCTTCAGTGACTCAGACTTGGATGAGATTTTTAATAATCTTTTCATTTCCATGGCTTTAATGATTAAATAATCATTAGCATTTCAGGGTTTGTAAAGTGCTTTACAAATGTGATCTTAGAACAGCCCTGGGAGGTGTTATTATCTATCTATGTTACTCCCAACTGTTTATTATCTACATTTTACATGTGAGGAAACTGAGGCAAACAGAAATTAAAATGATTTACCTGGGGTCAGACAGCTAATGAGTGTCTGAGGCTGGATTTGAACTTGGATCTTCCAATCTCCAGGTCCAGTGCTACATCTACTGTTAATTTCACTCTGCATTCCATTCATGCAAATGTTTCCATGTTTTTGAATTCCTCACATTTGTCATTTCTTACGACACAATAATATTCGATTACATCAATATACCATAGTTGTCTCTGCCATTTTGGTTTCCAGGTCTTTGCTACCTCAAAGCTTGCTCCTGGGACTGTTTTGGTCTACAATGGATCTTATTTTCTGGCTTCTTTGGGCTGTATGCCTAATAGTGGGATCACTGGATCCGAGGGTGTGGGCATTTGCATGAGACTAAAAATACAGCTGGGGCTCGAGGAGGCTGCCGCTGGCAAAGGGTCAGAGATACCTCTTCATGGTCCACTTATCTTCATGGGTGCTGGTGGTGCAGACATGATGGGATGCTGGTGGCCTCAGTCTGTGATTCTGGTCTTCTCTTCAGAGTCCAGTGGTGCCGGTGCCTCCAGAGCCCGAGGGAAGTGGGACCCAAGGGAAAGCAGGTTGCTAGCCCCCATTCTGACTCCTCATTGGTAAAGAGCCTCCAACAAATCCTCCTCCTTCAGTAGGTACATCCCTGCACAATCAGAAGGCACTTTGAAAATTGGGTTTTATGGGGCAGCTAGATGGCACCAGCCCTGGAGTCAGGAGGACCTGAGTTCAAATCCAGCCTCAGACACTTGACACTTACTGGCTATGTGACCTTGGGCAAGTCACTTAACCCCAATTGCCCTATCTTCCCCCCCCCAAAAAAAAAGAAAATTGGGTTTTACAGAAAGAAATGCTTCTTACAGTGAGAGCCCACAAAGAATGCACTGCACAAACCATAGGACAGAAACAGGCAAACTTCTTTACAAAGGCTGATAGTCTCATGGTGCCTTAAGGCTGGCAAAGCGCTGTACATACTTGGCCTCATTGGATCATCATGACAGTCCTGTGAGGTAGATAGGACAGGTATTCTTGTCATTTTACAGAGGAGTAAACTGAGGCAAACAGGATTAAATGACTTGCCTAGGGTCACACAGCTAGTAAGTGTTTGAGCCAGATTTGAACTCAGGAGGATGAGACTTTCTAATTCCAAGCCCAGCCCTCTATGCACTATGGTGCCACCTAGCTGCCCCAACAACAACAACAAATATCTGCTGTGTGCCTGGGCACCATGTTAAGCTCGAGGATTGCAAACAGAACAGTACCTGCCCTAAAGGTGCTTGATTTCTCCTGGGGGTGGACAGTTGCAAGTAAGACATGTGTAGTTTCCTCTACCATCTATATACTCAAATGAAGCCATGTATATAAAGTGCTCTGTAAAGCTTAAAACATCAGAAAAATATCTATATTGTCACGTCCCATTTTTATAACCAGTAGTATAAAGCCTTGAAAAGAGGCTGTGATCTCTTCATTAGAAAGAAAGAACCAAAGATATCCAGAAGACAAAACTAGAAGGATCCATGGAAAGAGTCCCTTGTTGTCCAGAACCATAATTTGACCTCTTTAATTATAAAATATGATAGATATAATTCTGTATGGGTAGCTTTTATCACTGAAGTCCTACTGTGGTATCACCTTATAGCATGAAGGTGTTTCCTCCGTTCTTGAGATGTGGACACAAGCTACAACAGGTCGCACCAATCTTCAAATCCTGATCCAGAATATCCATTGCCTGGGGACCGAGGTGACTCATTTGTGGCTTGGCCACATGCTGATGAATTTCTTAGCCATAGCATCTCTCTCAAAAGATGGTTGAAAAGGGGCTATGATTTGCATTAAGCAATCACAGAACCTTGAGACACTAATGAGGCTTTTAAAGTGTTTTCTCTTTTAAGCAACAGGATTTGATTTCTTACATTTGAAATTCTGCTCTGAATCCCACAGGAACGTGGCTGAAAAGTGGCTTAGGCCTCGTACAGCAGGAGGGGAATCAGCTGACGTGGACCTACATCGCCCCACAGCTGGGGTACTGGGTGGCAGCCATGTCTCCCACCAACCCAGGTAAAGTGGAACAAAACCCTGTGAATGTTTGTCAAGACCACATGCTCGGCTCTTTGTGTGTGCAAACTGTGTGCAGGCAGTCTTAGATAACTAAGGAAACCTTCTTGAATGAATGAATGAATGAGAGAAAGAAAAAACATTTATTGGGTGTTTCCTATATTCTAAGAGCTGGGAATACAAACAGAAAAGGCAGGATAATCCCTGCATTCAGGAAGAAAATTCAGCTCCAGGAAAGATAGAAAGGCTCAGAAGTCTTAAGAAATCAGCTATACAGTGTGTGGCAAGGTCCAGGAGTCCTTAGGTTAAGGTGGATCCGCAGGTCAAATGTTGGTACCGAGAGTCCAGAGGAAACCGTGGCATTAAGTGGGAGAGCAGGTGATAAGTGCCAGTGGTCTTCCATTCTCCATTCCACTGAAAGGGGGCAGGGTCTATCTCTCATGTCAATCATGACTTTGGGGATTTTTTTTCAATTTAATAAGTTAAATTCTGAAAATAGTATTTAAAATCTTTTGCACCATTATCATAATGTCACTGAAAAATGTTATTTCCTCTTACATTTTGACAACTCCTAGAAGACATTCTTAGGCAAAAGCCAGGGGAGACAGAAAAGGGCACACTGACCTTCTCAGTGCCTGGTAAAATTACTCAAACCATCTTTCCATCAAGCCATGCTGCTTATCTGAACATATGCTCACTGATTATTTCCCTCTTTTTTGAAAATGCTGACTTTGGCAATGTCATTGACGCTTATTAGCTCATCCCCCTCCTCCAGTTAATATTAGCCTTCAGCACCTAAAGCAAATTCACATTTAAAAAGTAAAAAATATTTTCCCCTTGGATCAATGTGTTACTTAAAATTTGGGATTTGTTCTCTTAATTTTTTTTACAAATTTATTTAATATGAGAAATAAGCAGTAAATTCACACCGTCGTGGATTTAGCAGTAGGGGCCACCTAGGCATGTGAAGGAGGGACTAAGCTTGTTCTCTTTGACCCCAGTAGGCAGAATCAGGAGCAGTGGGAAGAAGGTACCAATTCTTAAGCGTAGGTTTGATGTCAGGAAAAGCTTCCTAACAATTTGAGTGGAACAGGCTGCCTTAAGAGGCAGTAATTCCCCCTCCTTGGAAGTCTTCAAGCAGAGATTTGAAGACCACCTATTTTTCACTAGATGGGAATTCCTTACATATACATGTTGGACCAGATGCTGCTGAAGGCCCTTCCAGATCACAAATTCTGTGATGGTCGAAGCTGTTCGTGTTACAGATGAAGAAACTGAGGCCTAGAGTCATTTGCCCAAGGTTATACAGGTGACCTTGGATCATGGATTTGGCAAAACTGGGATGTGAGCCTGAGCCATTGACTTTACAGTCAGTATTTTTCCCACTGTACCATTCTGCTACCTGCTTTCTCCATGTCTGTAGTGTTTTAACCATGTCTGTATTTATATCATATGATAACATACTAAGAATGCCTTCCTTCCTCTGCCCTCTAGAGATGTATATTGGTATATCATGGTGTGCATAAATGATTAACAGTGTACAGTTATTTGAACTGGTCTGCGTTCTTTGCATTAAGTATTATGATTATAAGATCATTTGTCAGAGGGCTTAAGTTAGAGCTTTAATCTTCTCAAATAGCAAGGCTTAAATATATACCGTGACAAAACTTAAAACCAAAATCCATAACCTCTTAAGCCCCCAGGATCCATATGGCCACCATGCTAATCTTGGCTGCAGCTACACTTCTCTTGTTCATTAGAGAGCCGTTTTTGTATCCCTGTATTGAAAATAGGCATCGGCAGATAACTTGAGGCAGCTGATGGCACAGTGAATGTAGCACTCAGGTATGGAGTCAGGAAGACCTGAGTTCAAATCCTGCCTCATACATTTACTAACTGTGTGATCCTGGGCAAGTCACTTAACCTTTTTTCTGCTTCAGTTTCTTCAACTACAAAATGAGGGTAATAATAGAACCTACCTCACAGAATTGTTTGAGGATGATAAAATGAGATAATATTTATAGACTGCTTTGTGAACCTTAAATCACTTATAAATCCTATGTGTATACATATATATATTTTTTTTTCAAAATAAGAAACAGTAATCTTTACCTTTAATATTCCTTTTGTGATTTGGCATATACAGTGCAATAAATATTTTTTTAAAATCCTAACATTTTTTCAAGAGAGAAGGGGAAGGATGTTATCCCAGAGGTCAAGTGAGATAATGCACATGTGGCATTCTTCAAACCTTAAAGGCCTCTATAGGCATAAACTGCTATTATGGTTATCATGATTATGTATTACTGTTATTGTAGCAGTGTTCATAAAGCACAGGGCACTGCAGGTCATAGATGCTTCACAAATGTTTAGTGAATTCACCTTAGTTAGATATAAAGGAATGGGAGAGATTAAACCAAAGTAATCTTGTAACTTCTCCCCTCTCATAAAAGCTCTTCCTTCTTGAACCTTTTCTCTTCATTCTTAAGTATTCTGCTCCTGTGTATTCAGTTTCTTTCACTGATAACCAAACCGTGGCCCTGGAACTGATTGCCCTGCCATTTAAGGAATCCTCTCTCCAAAGGACTTGTTACATGGGCAGGGGTAGGCAGGTGGGAACGGGATGTTTAAGGGAGAAAGAAAGAATCGTAGATGCTGCAGTGAGGGTCACCTTTTTCCACTAAGTAGTAGGTAGGTCAGGGGATTCTGCCAGCTCATCTAAAGAACTCCTTCACCTGGCTCATGGCTCAGGAGAGGCAGAAGCCACGGAGATCTCTTCCAATTGTCTCCCTTTCTGTTGAACAGTTCTTGTCTATTTCTAAAATGCCGTTTTCTGACCTTCCAGGTCCTGTTGTAACACAAGACATAACTACGTATCACACGGTATTTCTTTTGGCCATATTAGGAGGAATGGCCTTCATACTTTTGATTTTGCTGTGTCTTCTTTTGTATTATTGCAGGTAAAGTTCTATCACTTTGGCATTTTTCATTGTGTAAGAATGTTTTATTTTACTCAATAATAAAAGTCTAATTTTCCCCCCACAGGACAAGGTGGAGGGGACAGGGCAGGTTAGAGAGGAAGGCAATGGGGAAAAATTCTAGAAACTGATACTTACAACCAGAATCACAAAAGAAAAAGCAAAGCAAGAAACAGGACAGGAAACGCCATGTGGAGCCCTACAAAGAAAGAAATGTTAACATAAGAGCTGGGTTTGGGGGGATAGGAAAGGGGAGGGGGCAGGCATCATTGGACAGTTTTGATACAGACCAGTGGATTGGAAAGGATATTAAAACACCTCTGATCCAAAAATGATCAGCCATGTATCTTAAGAACAAATCGAGACAATTACTGTTTCAGTGTTTTGTGTGTGTCTGTGTATATACCATATATAATATTACATATACACGTATGTTATATATAAAACGTCAAATATATATGCAATTTTATATATGTATATATCATATATATACCCCCAAAATCCTTATCCTCAATTCCATAGTAACCTTTTTTTAATAGTGACTAGATGCTGTGTTGATTTATGAATGCCTGATGACAGCCTCTTCATGGCATGTACTCTGAACTAAATTAAATTGTCCAGGGGGAGGGGAATAGGAAAGAATGCCTAATTCTCATATATAATTGCTAATTTTATTCCTTTTTATAGAGAGAATTAAGATTTCCATCACAATTTGAAACTGTACTCATGGTAGAAACCATGTAATTTTTGGTTTGGGATTTTATTTCTTATTACAGGAGGAAATGTTTAAAACCTCGTCAGCACCATAGAAAACTTCAGCTTTCTACAGCCCTAGACAGTTCCAAAAAAGATCAGTCAACGTCCATGTCCCACATAAATTTACTGTTTTCCCGACGAGAATCGGAATTTCCTGGCACCCTATCAGTTGCCAGCCATGGGCGCACAGATCCGTCAGGCACAAAGGAACTGATTGGTGGTGTTCACATGGAGATGATGTCTTCTAGTGGTGAAGCAGATTTGCACACCCCCATGCTCAAACTTTCATACAGCACCTCACAAGAATTTAGCTCCCGAGAGGAACTTCTTTCCCACAAAGAAGAGGATAAAAGCCGAATATCCTTTGATAATCTGACACCGAGTGGGACCTTAGGAAAGGACTACCATAAATCTGTGGAGGTTTTTCCTTTAAAATCAAGAAAATCTGCAGAAAGAGAAGGCTATGAATCCCCCCTCAAGGATGATTACAGGAGGAGTTATAATGCTATGTTGTCCCAGCCTTTATTTGAAAAGCAAGACAGAGAAATCCAAGCCTCCATTAATCACATTTCTGCAGGAAGCAAACTCACTATTCAGGAAGAAATGTACCCTACATCTTCATCCCCTGAAAAAGAGCAACTGCTGGACCGCCGGCCAACGGAATGTATGATGTCCCGGTCAGTGGATCATCTCGAAAGGCCAACCTCTTTTCCTCGGCCGGGCCAGCTGATTTGCTGCAGTTCTGTTGACCAGGTCAATGATAGCGTTTATAGGAAAGTCTTGCCTGCCTTGGTCATCCCTGCTCATTATATGAAATTGCCAGGGGACCATTCCTATGTGAGCCAGCCACTGGTTGTCCCAGCAGACCAGCAACTTGAAATAGAAAGACTTCAGGCAGAGTTTTCCAACCCTCATGCCCAGCTCTTCCCACATCCCTCCACCCAGATGCAATCCCAGCAGCTGTCTTCACAAGCAATATCACAGCAGCACTTACAAGATGCAGGCTCCCGCGAATGGAGCACACAGAATGCTTCCATGTCAGAATCTCTATCCATCCCCGCATCCCTTAACGATGCAGCTTTGGCTCAAATGAATAGCGAGGTACAGCTTCTAACTGAGAAGGCTCTCATGGAACTAGGGGGTGGGAAGCCACTTCCCCATCCTCGGGCATGGTTTGTGTCTCTGGATGGAAGATCCAATGCTCACGTTAGACATTCATATATTGATCTCCAAAGAGCTGGAAGGAACGGGAGTAATGATGCCAGTTTAGATTCTGGTGTTGATATGAACGAACCAAAATCTGCCCGAAAGGGGAGAGGAGACCACTTATCACTTCAGCAGGGGCACCCACCTGTGCAGGATCATCAGCAGAAAGAACAGAGTGTCCCAGATAGCACGGCCTACACACAGCTAGTGTACCTGGATGACATGGACCAAAGCGGCAGCGAGTGCGGAACCACGGTATGTACCCCTGAGGACAGTGCCCTGCGTTGCTTGTTGGACGGGGCCGGTAGGAGGAGTGGTGCCCAGCTGCCCAGCCTGCAGGAAGAAACAATAAAGCGAACTGTGGAAGCCCCACCCGAGCCATTAGCCAGTCCCGAACATGGAAGATCTGCCCACGAGGAAGATGAAGATGATGACGATGATGAAGACGACCAAGGAGAAGACAAGAAAAGTCCGTGGCAAAAGCGAGAAGAAAGACCACTGATGGCTTTTAACATAAAGTGAGCTGTTGCAGATCCACCTTTCTGTGGAGTATAAAATTGCCAAATATTCTTTCTATGGAAGCGCTTACTCGTTTGTGGAAAAGACAAAAAAACACAATGGCAAATGTGGACAGCAGACTTGGGTTACATTGCTGTTTGCTGTGTAAATGTTAGAAAGGAATTAAAGTTATTACTGAGAAAAAAAGAACCGATTTTAGTGGATGTCTCCAGTGAGATGGCTAAAAGCAGATTTTGAATGTTATCCCACATACTTGATACTTACGTTCATCACCAAGGACATTGAGGGAAAACAAGCATATTATTAGGTATAATGACCTCACTTCTCTCTCAGAATATGGGAATAGTTGGGATTTTTTTTTGCATTTCTTGAATCAATTTTATTCTGATAATGCTACTGTAAAGCATTTATTAAAAATTCTTTTTTGGCACTTAGTGTCTGAGGTATGCGTTATCTCCAAGGAAGGCTATGCATTGCTGCTGTTTAGTAAGATTTTGCTTAGGTTATGCTTTGGGGTTTGTTTTTTTATGTTTATTTGTTTTGTTTGGGTTTTTGTTTTTGTTTTTTTTTACACAACTTGGTTGTAAACATTTTATGCTTTTGTTTTAACATGTTTTGTTTTTAAGTGATTGATTTTAATGTCTCCCTTCAGGAACTCTTGTGAGTTGCATCTCTAAATATTAAAGCCTTTTTATGAAACCAAACTGAATTTGGTGTCAGCTAAGAGTCCTTCGATTCTGGTCCCATGAATTCCAAGTGCCTTTTTTACAGTGACAACAGACGGCCCCTTTTTTTGCTAACTTCTTTAATTGTACTGTCTGGATTTTTATAAATTGATAAAATTATATGCTCTTTTTTTTTTCCTTCTTTAAACTGCATGCTGCCAAGTGGCCATTTGTGCTAAGCATCTCTCATTTCAAGTACAGTGTATTCTCTAGTTATCACGTGTAATGTGGATTCTGTTTAGCTAAGATAGACTATAGGACATTTTAAAAACACCTTTTCCTACCTTTCCCAGTTGGCTGGGTGGCCAAGATTATGGTTTCATTGACTTTGTATAGATGGTTACTTAACTCTGGAATCCTGTGGGCTGAGCTTGCTTCACATAGAGTATGGACTGAGCAAGTGGACTGAATGTGTTTAAAAATATATATTAAAAAACAAAACCGTATGTACTTACTCTCCAAAAGTGCCAGAATGACTCTTCTGTGCATTCTCTTTAAAGAGCTGCTTGGTTATCCAAAAATGATCATTCAGAAATAAACTCTGG
>CM053623.1:40566985-40589986 GCA_028646595.1 Phalanger gymnotis | reverse complement strand
AAGGAAGGAAGGAAGGAAGGAAGGAAGGAAGGAAGGAAGGAAGGAAGGAAGGAAGAAAAAAGAAGACTGAGGAGTCCCAGACTTTTCAAGTTCCAAGAGGCTTCGGGACTTGTCCAACCTCTGCTTAGCCAGTGAATGAGAAGGTTGGACATTTAGAGATGCTTTAAGTTTTGAAAGGTCTTTGTAGACATTTTATGTGATCTTCATGTAATCTGTAAGACACTTTCTAGTTTGAACAGTCAGAGGTGGGGAATCTGCAGGCTCAAGGCCACATGTGGCCTTCTAGGTCCTCGAGTGTGACCTTTTGACTGAGTCCAAGTTTTACAGAACACATCTTTTTATTAAGGGGATTTGTTCTGTGAAGTTTGGATTCAGTCAAAGGACTGCACTTGAGGACCTAGAGGGCCACATGTGGCCTTGAGGCCACAGGTTCTTCATCCCTGATCTAGACCCTTCCCCTCTATTAAGCCAAAGTAAAATATCTTGTTTACTGAAGCCTTTCTAAGGATTTAAGTACTAACAATAGTGACTTAAACTTATATAGCACTTTAAGTTTCAAAAATCATTTTTCTCACAGCAATCCTGTGAAGCAGAGAGTGCAAGTATTGCCACTCCTGTTTACCAGAGGCAGTGAGAAGGTAAGGGCCATCATATACCTGAAGTATGAGGTGGAGTTTGAATATAGTCTCCTGACTCCAAGTCCACTGCTCTTTCCTATAGGTTAAACTGCCTTCCTCTAGCATAATATTAGTGAATTGGAAGATCATGATTTATGTACAATATTTTTTAGTAGCCCAGAGAAAATAATATCTGATTGTCAAAAAGGTTCAGTTCCAAGATGGTGGCTTTTCCATCAGTCAACTGGAGAACAATTCCTGGCAATATATATTCAAAGACTAATCTGTATACCACACAGTACTGGACATGGAAGTAAGCAATAAGAAGAGTATACTGGTCATTGTTGGATGTGTTGCATCTTTTTGATTGTTGTTATCTCTCCAAAAAGTCCAAAATGCCATCTCTAATGGCAGGGAGGTTGCCCTGGGTTTTCTAAAGCTATGCCAGCAGGCTCTATGAAACTAGAAAGGCTAGGAGTACTACCTTGGCAACAAACTAATTATCAGTGGTCCAGCCTATCCATGCACTAAAAACTCATTGCCGATGGGTTGGCCATGAACTCATGGATTTTTTAGCCAAGGTAATCAAACCCATCTGATTTTTTTTAAGGGTTCCATTTATAAATAAATAAGAAAATCTTCTGGTCCACTGGGTTATGAAGGACACAAGTATAGGATAAGGGGACTTAGGTTAGACAGGTTCTTGTGAAGAAGATCTGGTTGTTTTAGTGGCCTGCAAATTCAAGAGTCTGACGTGACAGCTCAAAAAGCTAATGCAGCATTAGACTACTTTAGGAGAGGACAATGGATAAGAGCCAGGCGGTCAAAGAGGGGTCATCATCCACATTGAGGAAACAACCAAATCAGTGAGATCATAGATCCATTTAAGTATTGAGTATTTATTTCTGACAGATGGGGGAAGCCTGGCCTAGAGACATCAGATTTAAATTCTTACCTTGTTTAACTCTTACAAGCTGTGTGGCCTGGGAAAAGTCGCTTAACCCCCCTGTGCATGAGGCAACTCCCTAGGATTTAGCTACTAATCATGCAGGGTTGCAATCCATGCAGAGATCCATGTATTACATATGAATTACATATTTTATATGCTGAGATCCATATAATTACAGATCCTTATAGATCCCTTAGAGTATTTCTATCTCAACACCACAGGGATATAGGATTAAATTTATAGACAAAGAAAGTTTATCAGGATAAGAAAGTCTTAGTAGTTACTTAACTGGGTTTGAACTTTCTTATTTCTGCTTTTCTCATTTAAATCCTTTTCCCAGATCTGGCCTTCAGATAAGACCTGATAAAGCTTGTCTGGACTGGATCTAGCTTCAAATTTCTAGTTGACTTAGATTGAATTTGGCATCTCAGTTTTGTGTCTTAGCCCTTTTCCAGTCTCCGTCCCCAAACTTTAGCTTAGATCTAATGTTTTGGTTCCCACCCCAAGAAAAAAAAAATCTCTCTCTCTCTCTGTCTCTCTCTCTCTCTCTCTGTCACACACACACACACACACACACACACACACACACACACACACACACACACACACACACACACACACACACGGTTCTACCCCAAGCAGCATGCATATCTTATTCCCTAGATGAGAAAATGCCTTCCTTGCCTAGCCTCCAGAATTCTTCCCGTGGGCTTTAAACCTGCATTTCTAGTCACCTCTTAGAGGTCTCTGTGTCTCCAGCCCTGGGAGTTTTCCCCGTGTTTCTCTTTCCCCTTCCATTCTCCTTGACCCACTCTCTGCATCTAGCTTACTTGGCCTGAAACAAACCCCACAGCCCAGTCTGACTGCGCCTTTTAGATAAAACGTTGGCTTTTTAAGAGGACATTATCTGCCCCCTTCTCTCTCCACTCATCCAGGTACCATTTTAGTTCAGACCCTCGCCACACCCTTTTCCTAAATTGCTGCCCCAACCTTCCCATTGGTCTCCCTGCCTCAAGTCTCCATCTACTCCAATCCTTGAGGACAGGGACTGATTTGCTTTTACCTTTGTATCTCCAGTGTTTAAAAAAAAATTCTAGTTGATTAATTAAAGGAACAAGTCAGGAAAGAAACCCAGGTTTTTTGATGGCAAATGCAATGTTCTTCTCTTTCTGCCATGGACTTGACCATTCACCTCCCACAGTCATTCATTGCTCAAAACTCCCCCCACGGAGAGTAGTTTATGAAAACACAGGTTCTCAATCATTTATAAAAGTAAAAACAAAAACCTTAAACATATAGAAAATAGTCATGGCATATTCTTTTCCCACCAATCATGGTTTTCCAAGCCCCCTTTAGAAAACAGCCCAGACAGAGCTACATCCCATTAAACCCCCCAGGAGAGCTTTGCGTGAGCTCATTTAACTCGAGGTAACTCTATATTCCCCGATGTTTCCTCTGCTGCTTTCTAACTTCTAGCTTCTCCTGTACTGTTAGTTGCTATTGATAGACGCGAATGGCTAGGTGTCCTGTTAGTTCTTTCTTAAAAAAAAAAAAAAATACATCCAGAGACAAACCTGGGGACAAGGAGGAAATGGAAAGTTACACTCAGAATCCTAAAGTGGAATTCTGGGAGCAAGAATTCATCAGAATGGAAACGCCTTGTGAGTAGGAATTGTTTGATTCTTTGTTGTTGTATCCTCAGCACCTAGAACGTGGTCCTAGAATTATAGATCTAGAACTCAAAGTCTAACCACTTCATTTTTCAGGGGGCTTAGGGGTTCAGGGAGATTGGGTGATTTCTGAACTTAATGAATGTTGGATGCTTAAATGACTCCCACTGTGTGGAGAGAAATTTAGGGTACATGTGATTGTGCCCACATCGCTCTGATTCCTTTTATAGCAAGAATAGCATTTCTACAAAGGAAAGATTACCTCATGAAGCAGGAATGAGGCAGGGAACATGTGGGTCCCTCCTCTCCACCAAAAAAAAATAAATAAATTGAGTCATCTGGTGATTTTCCAAGCCAGCTCTTCATCACCTTCCTTTAGAGATGCTACAGAGACTAAGGGATATAAAACCTCCCTGAGAATGCTGCCACCCCTGTGCTGGGTCCGGTGGTCTGATTCAGTGTCTCATCATGGCCTGAGGCTGCTTTTATTGTCCAGACCTCATTAAGGGTTTCAGTGGCATCCCAAAAGAAGCCTTTGACAATGGGCATTCTATAAATAGAGTTTTTACCCAGAAACATTACCTCAGGCCTGCTACCTGGTTGGTCATCTTTTACCGTTTCTGTTTGTCCTAGATATGGAAGAATTCCTTGGCACACATGATCCAGAATAGTTGGTGCAGGAGGATGTTTTGAGGAATGTGTAATGCAAATTGAGTGGAATTAAAGTGGCACCTGGTACTTCTCATAGGATTGAGGGATCATAGATCTGGACCCAGAAGGGTCCTCCGAGACCAACTTGACCAACTAACTCATTCATTTGAAAGATGAGGAAAGTTTGACCTACAGAAGTGAAATGACTTGGCCAAAGTCAGACCAGAAGGTATCTCGGAGGTCCCAACACACTTATTTAACAGATGAAAAAAGAGGCTCAGAGATATTAAGAGACCTTCCCAATGTTACACAGGTTGGTGCTCTCCATGGAACACTGGTGTTCCACCCCATGTGGACAGAGAGGTTCTGTGAAAACATTTTGATAATTACAGTTTTCCTCTCTAAGGTCTTAGGTATTAACTATTTTTAGATATTGACAATTAACTATTTGGGAGACATATATAAGGTATTTATGTAGGGCATTTGGGAAAGGGGTAATGAAAATGAGCTATGTTTTTCCATTTTGCTTCAAAGTCTCTCTGACCTTTGGGGTATTTCAAACACTCAGTTCCCCCACACCAGCATTTATGAATTCTGCCAATATATTTCAAGCCCCAAAATGTTCACGGTTGAATTCATCTGGGTAATACCGTAGTATTTATGTCCAACCCTGCCACAGAAAGTAGAGGACATTCTCTTTAAGTCCTAACCTCCCCTTGTGGTGAATAAGAGTTCGGTCCATTTCATCTTCTCAGCTAATCTGTGAATTCCCATTGCCCAATTTTAGATCCATTTAGGTCAGAGGTCTGAAGCAGTGAGGGATGAAGTCTCTAAAACACTTGATTTATGCTGTTCCAGTTCCTTGGTTCACATTGTCAGAGTTCTTATTAAAGGGACTCTGATTTGAGCTGTATCATAGGCTGAATAAAAATGGATTAAAATAAATCACCGAGCTTTGGTTATTTATTATCAAAGTCACAACTAGTCATGGTTGCACATTGGCAAGTGATGGCTGTGTGGCAAGGGGTCAGGCCCAAATGCCAGAAGAGATATGCCCAAGGACACCGTGAAGGTTCTAAACCACTGAAGGGGAAGGAAGCCTGCCCCAGATAAAGCCACTACCAGGGGAGGAGGCATGCCTAAGAACAAGATGATTGGGGCCTTCTGAATTTTCAGTCCTGGTGAAAGCTCTAATCACCATGCCCCAGTTAGAACAGCGATAAAAAAAAAATGGTCCTTTTTCCCCATCTCTGTATTCTTCAGAAGCATCAGGAAATAGTCTTCATATAAACAATAAAGAATGCTCCCCATATAAACACAGAACAATTTCCACACTGCAAGGCTGAGACTTTGTTGAAATAGGTTTTCTGGTAACCAGACAGATGTATAAATTGGACCCAAGGAGGTATGACTAATGGGTTGCCCTCAAATGCCCCTCTGCCCCTTTAAAAAAAATTCCTGGAATTAATAAGGTTTTGGGACCGTAGTGATTTGGGAAGAGATAAAGAGATGGAGTCACTGCCAGCATCCGGAACATTAACATCCAGAAGGGGGTCCAGGCAAGAGGCTGATTTGGTGAGGAGCTCATGACTCAGCTAGGAAGAAGAGTCTGAGTCAGCCCCCAATTTTCAGCATCTCTTTGTGAGGTAATTCTTCTAGAGCAAGTCTGCAGACTCTGGTGGGTGGGCCAGACTATCCTCCCCTGACCCTACCCACAACAGGGCTGTGGATGGATTTCAGGGGGGTCTAGGAACTTGGGGAGGGGAACGGACATTTTAATTCCACTGAACTTTGGTTTCCTTTGTAATCTTGCATGTTTATTTTATGCATTTGAAAACATTATTCTGAGAAAGGCTTTATAGATTTCATCATATTGCCAGGCCTGCCAAAGAGGCCCAAACCCTCTGACGTAGATGGAATTGCTACAAATATCCAAGAATTGGAGATGCATCTGTAGAAAATGTTCCTGTGTCCTGCAGCCTCCCCAGTGGACCCTCCCATTTCCTACTAAGAATCATGGATTTGGAGGGATCTTCCGCTGGATAGATTTGAACTTATTCACTTTATACTGTATATATTTGCTTTGTACTTGTGCCCCACCACCACCACCTTTAGAATATAAGCTCTTTGCAAGGAGTGATTGTTTCATTCTTTGTACTTGTATCCCTAGCACCTGGCAGGATACCAGCCCCAGGCAGACATTTGAGAAATACTTGTTAACTGATGCTTGCCTTCATCTAGTCTTCTTTGGCTTTCAAGGGCATATATTTGATACCTCACTGGCCTGGGTTTGGAGAAAGAAGCAGGAGGCAAAGGCCACAGTAGGAAGGCTGTGAGCTGCCAGGGACTTCCCTGATAGTGTCTGACCATCTGTGTTTTGGACCTTGGAGGTGACCACGTGCCAGTTGTGTTTGGGGTGCTACCATGTTCCCCAGCCCTGCTCTGTCAGCAACGAGGGCTGAGCAATAGAACAGAGAGGGGGTGGAGAACAAGGAACCCAAGTCCTCCATGGTGGGACCAACACCAGGGGGGAGTACCTAAGGGCGAGGCTAGAAGCCAGACGCCAGACAGGTGAAGTTAATAGCAAAGCTAGGACAGCGCACAGCCAGGGGAGAGTCAATAAATGAGGAATTAACCTGATGAGCCAGAACAAGGGCAAAGCAGGTTTGTGGTCCAGCCAGAGCACCAGTGGCAAGCAGGCTGTTAAGGAGTTCTCTCTTTGAGGGCCAAGCTTAGCAGCTGAAAGTCTGTCTCTCCTCCCTCTCTCCTCCCCCTTCTCTCTCCCTCTCTTTTCTCTCTCTCTCTTTCTCTCCCCCCCCACCTCTTTTCTTCTCCTCTCTTCTCTCTTTCTCTGTCTCTCCTCTCTCTTTCACACACACACACACACACACACACACACACACACACACACCCTCTGTCTTTCCTCCCAAAATAACACTGACTCAGAATTAGGATAGCTACCAGTCACCTTCTGGATAGCTTCTGACCAGATAAAAGACATGTGCCAAGCAGCTCAATTCAATTGACCAGTACATGCCCCTGCTGTGTTCCAGGCTCTAGGGATGCACCGATGAAGGACCCATCCCAACTCCCAAAGAGCTTACTTGGTAAGTGTTTGCTGAGCTCCTTTTGTTGTTGTTCAGTTGTTTCTATCATGTCTGACTCTTCATGATCCTGTTTGGGGCTTTCTTGGCAAAGATACTGGAATGGTTTGCCATTTCGTTCTCCAGCTCATTTTACAGATGAGGAGACTGAGGCAAACAGGATAAAGTGATTTGCCCAGGGTCTGATTTCAGAGTTGAACTCAGGTCTTTCTGGCTCCAGGTGGGGTTCTCTATGCACTACACCACCTAGCTGCCCTATTGAGCTCCTACTACTGTATGTATAAAATACTTTGTTGGAGTAGGGGATCGTTGCAGCAATTTGGCTAGCACTGCTGTGGGGGTGAAAGGCCAACACAGGCCCAACAACAAGGCCACTGCCAGCACAGGTTCTTTGGATCTGCTTTACTAAGGAAAGCAACATTAAGGGGTTAACAACCTTACTTTAATCCAACATATACATATTAACTCCCTTAGTTCAGGAGGAAAAGCCAGCAACCTGAACTTCAGAGCAAATACAAACAAGTTACAAACATACACAATATAAACAAACCAGATCACAATTTATAGTTACCAAGAATCCATCAACATCTGGGTTGACGAGCTGGGAGGCTCTTGGAGCAGCTGCCCAGAGTCCCATGCCAACACTCCTCCAGGAGTGAGAGCCTCAAGCAAACAACTCTGTTCTCTCTTTTTATACACTCTTTAGAAGACTTCAAATGTCATCTGAGGGACCAGAACTTAGGCTCATACTATTGGCTGTGGTCTTAACAACTCCCCTTAGGGCCCTGGGGGCTTCATGCCCACGTCAGTTTAGCACCTAGTAATTAAGGGTTTGGGCCTGGGGTTTAGCACCTAGTTAGACTCCATCAAAGACACTTAATTAATTTAGCATTTTAAAACAGTAAAAAAAAAAAGCCCCACCTTAATTACCAATACAGGGATATAAAGTCAAAAATGAAATAATATCCGCCCTCAATGATTTTACATTCTCTTGAGGGAATAGAATATGTATACAGATAAAAATAGCAATATCAGTAACAACAAGCATTTATATAGTGCTTTAAGGTTTATGATGCACTTTACAAATATTATTTCATCCTCACAACTGTAGGAGGTAAGCACTATTATTTACCCCCATTTTGCAGATGAGAAAACTGAGGCAAACAGATGTTAAGTGACTTGCTCAGAGTCACACAGCTAAAAAGCATCTGAGGCTAGATTTAAACTCAGGTTTTCCTAAATCCAGGTTCAGTCAGTCAGTCAGCAAGTAAGCATTTATTAAGCTGGGCACTGTGCTGAGCACCAGAGATACAAAGAAAGGCCAAAGACAGTCTGTGGAGAACATACAAGGAGTTTCAATAGGGAATTGAGAATGTAAGGGCTCAGACTGATGGGGCACAAGCTCTGGAAACCCCCTTGAACTCTCTTGGAATCTTCCCACTTGATCTGGCATTAGCCTGAG
The DNA here is from genome assembly GCA_028646595.1 of Phalanger gymnotis. Classification (NCBI taxonomy): domain Eukaryota; kingdom Metazoa; phylum Chordata; class Mammalia; order Diprotodontia; family Phalangeridae; genus Phalanger; species Phalanger gymnotis. The sequence continues at coordinate 40,581,533 of CM053623.1, read as the reverse complement.
GCATCTACTCATCCTAGTCAGCTGGCCTTTCATTATCTGCACCTGGCCCCACCCTAGACCTCTCACCCTTGGTCCTATCTAGGCCTCATTCTCCCTGGCTGGTGCAGGTCCCTGGTGTTCCCAGCCCTTCTCTGTTACCTCACAGTCACCCCAGCCTGTTGGCCGTGCCCATCAAGATCATCTCTCTACCCCTCCTCCAGTCACCCCAGCCTACTTGGCCACTCTTAGATCCCTCCCACAGTCTTTCTGTCTGTAAGATCCATCTTGTTTCCATGAAAGTGCTCAGATTCAATCTGGCCTGATTGCCAATACAGGCTTCACCAATGCTTAGACTCCTTAAGAGTCTGGCCAATTAGTGGATTTTTAGAATCATGCCCACCTTCTATCGGTGTTCTAATAAATCTTATCTTTGGCTGAAAGAAAGCTTGGGTCGAATTCATTCAGGCAGCACCCTCGTGTCACTATTTTGGGGCCCCAGCACCCCTAAATCTCAACAAGATTGTTGCTATTGTTGAACAACAATGAACAAGAGGATCAGAGCAGGCCTCCTAAAGAAGGTGGTACCTTGTGATCATCAAAGGAATCCAGGGATTTGAAGAGACAGAAGTAACAAGGCAGTGGAAAAACATGGTGGCCAAAGATGGAATGTCATATCTGGGGAATAGTGAGGAGGCCAGTTTGACCAGAAAGAAGAGTGAGTGAAGGGGGACAATATGAGCAGTCAAATTGTAGGGTTAGTTTTAAGTAGATTGAGGGATTTTGTCAAGTTAGCCTATAGGCAACGGATTTTTGAGCACGCAAGTGAAGGCAAATTTTACAGCTTTAAGGAGGAAGGAGGCTAGAAGAAGAAAGACCAGTTAGGAGGCCAGTGAAGCCACTAGGAGAGAGGTTTTTGTTGTTGTTGTTGTGTTTGTCCTAGTTCATTTGGGGTTTACTGCCTAGATTTCTTTGTAAGGCCAAACCTTAAACCCATTTCACTCTGGAGCTCATAGATTGGACCACAATAGGTCCCTGCCCAAATACCACTTAATGGCTATATTTTGGCCCTCCTGGCTCACAGTGAATGTCAATAGTAACTGTTTCTCTTTTGACCAGCTACCCTGAGGGTCCTCCCCTCCCAGTTTGATTTTTTTTTAATTAAAGGAGCTATCCCTTGACTAACTTCTTAAAGAGGCCTATTCATTGAATGGGCATTACCTCATTCAAAATGAGAACCTAAAAAGGCCTTAACCTAAAAGGGCCAGGGTCTTCCAATGCATCCTGGGCCATTTCCAGTCATCCTGATGAATATCTGGCCACTGGACCCAGATGGCTGTGGAAGAGAAGAGAGGTGATGAGGGCCTGAACTAGGGTGGGGGCCATGTTGGGGAAAAGATATGACATGTGTCATGGCGGTAAATTTGATAAGATTTTGTCGATGATTGGCTGGGAGGAGAGAAGAGAAAGAAGAGAATCATGGACCATGACAAGGGTGTAAATCTCTGTGACTGGAAGAATGGTGATTCACCATTAAGAACGTACTTCCCTGTTAAGTACACAAATCTACTTATCAATTGAGGTTAGAAGCCCCTAACTTCTGACACTACAGGATCACAGCTTTAGACCTCCAAGGGCTATTGGAAGTTAGCTAGTGCAACCTCCCCATGTTACCCATGAGGAATGCGACTGGACCAGGATCACACAGGCTTACCTGGCATTGGAACATAGGTCCTCTAGCTCCAAACCTAGGGAAGCTTTTCACTCCTTCTGGATTTGGGATACAGGCGATGAAACCAGGAAGTCCAGAACCAATCTCTCAAAATACTAGTAGATACATAGACTGGTGGGAGACACCATTCCAGTTTGGTATGCACACATATTCCAAGCTTTATGCAGTGCCAAAGCAGGCTGCCTCTGGGGAAGGGGCCTTGATATGGCCCATTTACTAGAAGTAGCAACTAAGTAAGTGCTGTGTCTGGGCTTGTAACAATAATATCCAAGTTATATAATGCTTTAAGGTTTACGAAATATATATTTTGTAAAAACTCTACGTACAAAGAAAAAATTCTGGTAATTATTTCCAGTCCAGGTATTTGTTTTGCTTGACCAGATGTATTTGTAACAAATCTTGTTTTTCTTGCTTTCTTGGGGGGGGGGGTGAAAAAATAAAATCAAATTGAATTAATACTCAAAAAAAAATAAATGATGGTGGCAGAAAAATACATTTTTATATATTATATTTTTGTATTTATCTGTTTTGATATTATATATGCATTTTTATTTTTTTATATGAGCCTTCCAACAACACTGTGAAATAGATGCTGTTACTCCCATTTTATGGATGAAAAAACTGCGAAAGGTTATGTGATTTGCCCGAGATCACATAGTTAATATGGATCTGCAGCAAGATTCGAACTCTGGCCTTCCTGATGGCCCTTCCAGGGCCCTGTTGACTGTACCCCGCCCCCCTCCCCAGCTGCCTAACATGCTGGGTAGACTCAGGGATAAGCAGAAGACAAGGTGTAAGCCAGAGGCTGTCCCCACTCCCTAAACAGCTAGAGATGAGAGACATGGACTTACTGGTCCTCCTTAGTCAATACTGGAGGTCTCTGGAGAGAGTGCCTTTGAACAGACAGGCCCTCAAAAGTGTTCTTAAATGGAGAATCCCACTAACTCTTTCATCCTCAGAAGGAAGCCAGCTCACGCGCGGTCCCCTCAAAGGGCATATTTCTTTCCTGATTCCTGCAATTATTAGTCGTCTAAATACCACTGTTTTCTCTCTGAAGGAAGAGAGGAGCGATGCCGTTTTATCTGTGGGAGAGGACGTCTAGGGAGCCCTTAAGCCACGTACAGTCAGGAGCATTTAGAGGACAGTTCATCCTATCACACTCTTGGCATATTTTAATGTCAATCTCACCAGAGTAAGCCTGCTTTTCTAAGTGTTTGCTAAAGGGCTTCATGTGCTTGCAACACAGAGCCTTTCATCAGTTATTCTGTCTTGAAAAACACAGTGTTTGTAGGTATTCAACTGAAATGCAGATCAAAGAAGCAGTCGAGGTTGATCTCCAAAAGATGCTGCTATGGAAAGCAAACAGAATATACATGCTTCTCCCCCACCCCCACCTCCCACCCCTAATAGATTCTTTAGGGAAAATTATTAGTGAAGTTCTCAAGAAGGAGGGCCGGCATTCTTTAACTTGGGATCCTAGTTCTGCAAGAAATCCTTTGGGTTATTAAAAAATGTGAAAAAGTACATGGAGACATGCAATGTATTTGAACTTTTTATATGAATATTAAATCTTTTCCTGACTTCAAAAAGGCAGTATTTGGGCTTCATGAAATTGGAAGTTAAATTAAAAAAAAAAACAACACTTCCCACGTTATTCACCATTCAAATTTAATTTTGGCAGACATATATTAAGCCTCTGCTATGTACAAATAAGGGCAGCTAGGTGGCACAGTGGTTAGAGCCCTGGGCCTGGAGTCAGGAAGATCTGAGTTCAAATGTGGCCTCAGACACTTATTAGCTGTGTGACCTTGGGAAAATCACTTAACCCTGTTTGCCTCAGTTTCCTTCTCTGTCAAATGCGCTGAAGAAGGAAATGGCAAACCACTCCAGTATCTCTACCCCAAAAAAACCCCAACCCAAATGGGGTCAGGAAGAGTCAACACAACTGAAAAACTCAAAACGTACCAAATAACATCACTAAGTGCCAGAGAAAATAATACAAAGTTACATCCCAGCCTGTGTTGATGTTACAACTCAGGAGGAACCTTGAGTCCCTGATTCAGCCAAGCTGATCTCACTGCCCCTTAAAATCTATTCAACTCAGTCTCAATGTAAATCATGTGATTCTCATTTGATCTGAGTATTCTCAGTACTGGGTCCCAGAGGACAGAGCACTGGGCCAGTTCAAATTCAGCCTCAGGTACTTGCTACCTGTGCTATCCGAGGCAAATCACTTAACCTCTTTCTGCCTCAGTTTCTTCTTCTGTAAAATAGGGATAAGGACCTGCCTCCCAGAGTTGTTGTGAGAATCAAGAGAGATAATTTTTGTAAAGTGTTTAGCACATAGCCTGGCACATAGTAGGTGCTATATAAAAGCTCTCATGGTGTTTAGCACAGTGCCTGGCACATAGTAGGTGCTATATAAATATTAGCTATTACAGTGTTCATCACAATACCTGGCACATAGTAGGTGCCATATAAATGCTAGCTGTGCTTATCATTATTATCATTATTATTACTGATCACTCCTATTGTTGGTCATACCTGGGATATCCTTTGGCTTCCCATTGCCTATCTGAATTCTATCACAGCAGGCAGCTCTGGAATAGAGACTACATTTGGATTTGTAGTCAAAGAACTTGGGCTTGGGAAAGTCACAATGCTTTGGACCTGAGCTTCCTCATCTATTAAAAAAAAAGATGTCAAACTAGAAGGTTTGTAAGGCCCCTTTCAACTCTGACTGGATGATCTTCTGAACCTATCCATACTTCACAACCCAGATCAAACCCCACCTCCACTCCCTTTACTTCATCCCTGTTCATCTTCATCTTCCCCTACACCCACCCCCTGCCTTTCATTGTCTATGTTGTTCATTTTGACTGTTGATTTCATCTCATTTTCTATTGTTGATTTTAATTTATTATTTTTATTATTTTAAAAATTTATTATTATTCTAATTTATTGTTTTCCCAGTTATGTTGGCAGCTCTAAGAGGTCAGAGATCAGATCTGTGTGGTGCCCTCCTTGGACTCAGGAAGTCCTGGGTTTGAATCCCGCCTCCAACATTTAGCAACTTCGTGGCCTTGAGTAAGTCACTTTAGCCTTCTGTGCCTCAGTTTCCTCATCTATAAAATGAGGGGGCTGGACTCAGTGACCTCTAGGGCTCCTTCCAGTTCTAAATCCACAGCTGGTGATTCTCTGATCTTAGACTACTTGGTGATTCAATGGAGAAACAGAAACATGAAACACTTCAAAGGATGCTGTTAAGACCTTGATTTAAAGAGCAATTGTGTTTCATTTTATTTAATTGGAAACTACATTTCAGCAGCAACATGTTTTTTCTCTTAAGCTTTGGTTTATCCACTAGCCACATCCTGGGGCATGGAATCTGTGAGTAAGCTTCTGTTCTCTCCTCTCTGCCTCATGTCCATTGGCCCCATGGGCCTGCCGCTGTTCTTTGTGCTTTGCCACAGATTCCCCTTCTCTCTGATGGATAGCTCTAGGGTCTAGTTTAGGGCTTTTGCTGGTCCAAGGGCCTGCTGCTGTTCTTTGGATGTTTCCACAAATTTCCAATCTCTCTCCAATGGATGGCTCCATGGTCTAGTTTAGAGACATCTCCGAAATCCTATCCACTACATTATCTCAAGTCTTTCTCTCTCGTTGATTGGTCCAAAATAGTGCCAGCTGCGTAAATTGTTGCTCTGACAACATCTTTGCTAGCATTTCTGCAGTAAAATTCCACATTATATTTTAAGGTCTTTTTTTTTTTTATCAAATTGTCCCTGATCTCATCACTTAGAATCATAGGATTTTAGTGCTGGAAAGGATCTTCTAATCTAACCCCCTTATTTTACATATTAGAAAATCCAAGGCTCAAGGAATTTAAATGATTTACCCAAGGTCCCAAATTTACTAAGTAATCTAGCTAAGACTTAAGCCCAGGGCCCTCATCTTCCTGAGTTCAAATCTGGCCTCAGACACGTACTAGCCGTGTGACCCTGGGCCAGTCACTTCACCCTGTTTGCCTCAGTTTCCTCATCAGTAAAATGAACGGGAGAAGGAAATGGCAAACCACTCCAGCATCTTTGCCAAGAAAACCCCAAATGGGGTCAGAAAGATTTGGACACAATTGAATCTGATTTCCAGTTGAGAGTTTTTTTCCACTATAGCGTACTATATGCCATTACCAGCCATGAATCCTTTCTTCTTCAAACAGACAAATAAAAACTAGATTACCGTTGTTTCACCTCCCTCCTTCAAATTGTAACTAGCTCTGGAGAAAGCTGTTGCTTCCTGGCCAAAATCAAAGTCAGCTTCCTCTCATTTAAAACATATTTCAAAGCTCACTTCCTTAAGGAAACTCATAACATCAATGGCATAAGGACATACCCGTCCTTCAAAATAAGACAAATGGGATTTTTTTCCTCTCTGGCAAACTGAAAAATAGGGAGCGTTTTCTAAAATCGCCATTGTCTTAGTGGCAAATTAATTTCCTTGTCTATTGTATCTTTAGTACAATGCTTATAATATATAACATTATGCTATGTTGTAGTGTTATAGTACATAGAAGCTCAGATATAATAGGGTGGGGAGATCAGGGCTTCGCATATGCTCCCTGAAATGTACAGGATTCTGATAACACGTAATAGTGTTTCAGTAGCATAGAAACAACTGACTTTAGCAACCAGCAACTAACAAGGATAATTTGTTAAGATAGGGAGGTAACAGATGGGGGCTATTCTTCCTCATGTCTACTAAACAGCTGCACTCAAGTGCAATCCAACCTCACCTTGCTTTCCCCCCACCCCAGCCCCAACTCAAAGTTTCCAGAGTCCCAAGGTTTCTTCACAAGGACACTTAGGGTCACCCTCCCCCAAAACAAACAACTGAATTATCTTTAAAAGTTTATTTACAGGCATTTTGTGAAGTTTATCCTGGGCATGTGTCTCTCTTTAGAATGACATATGAGATGAGAGGCAGTGTTAACCTAGTAGGTAGAGCAGAGGTCCCTAACTTTTTGCTATTATGGACTCCTTTGCCAGTATCTGGTGAAACTTATGGACCGCTTCTCAGAATAATGTTTTTCCATGCATAAAATAGATAGGATTAAAAAGGGAAACTGATTATATGCAAATATTTATCAAAATTTAAGGAAAAAAGTTCATGCACTCCAGATTAAGAACTTCTGGGCTAGAGAGCTGCCAATGCAGCCAGGAAGTTCTGGGTTCAAGTACTCTATCTGACACATTCTAGCAGTGTGACCTTGGATGACTCATTTAACTTTCCACTGCTCTGGGGAAGTCTGAATCTCTAAGTTGAAGAGAATGTGTTGACCTGAATTGGTAGGTGGAATTTTTCCATCTGAGTGTCACTGTATCAATTAAATCATAGGTTTTATCTTTTTCTATCTGTCTGTCTATCCATCCATCCGTCCATTCATTCATCCATTCATCTATCCATCTGTCTGTCCATCTGTCTCTCTGTCTATCCATCCATCTATTCATCCATCCATCCATATATCCATCCATCCTTCTATCCATCCATCTATCCATCTATCTATTTATCTATCTATCTATCTATCTATCTATCTATCTATCTATCTATCTGTCTGTCTATATGTCTGTCTGTCTATCTATCTATCTTAGCTCAAAATGAAATACATTTGCATACCTGATTCTGTGTCAATAAACTTCAAGCCCTCAGCCATGAACCTCTCTTAAAAATGTACTGACATCTGCTGCTTTGTCATCACAGTAATTTCTGGATATGAATCACAACCTTGACTCCCTGCTAAATGAACTCTCTTGTAGCAACAATAAAAATAAATCATTAAATAAAACCAATGTGATAATATATACAATGGTTTACAGCTATATTCATCTGTCCTTCCCTGAAGGACAGAATTATTTACTCATGTCTTCTCTGGGGCCAAGACAGTCATTCCAATTACTCAGCCTGAGGCTTGATGTTAGGGGTGTTTGTGTTTCCATCATTATGGTTGTTGTCTATGGTCTGGGTTCTTCTTACTTCACTTTGTGTTAGTTTCTACAAGCCTTCCACAATTTCTCTGAATTCCTCAAATTTTTCTTTTCTTACTAACATTGGATCTGGTTTTGAATCCCATCTTTGCTACTTACTGCCCGTGTGACCTTTGGCAATCCAATAAGCTCTCTGGGTCTTTAAGTTTCTCATCTGTAAATGAGAGAGTTGACTATGAGACCTCTCAACCTCCTCAGAAAGCTGGTCTGTGATTGTTTGGTCCATTACATTCAGATTCCACAGTAAGCTCAGCCATTCCCGATCACTGGGCACAAACTTAGTTTCATGGTACCATATCCTATGAAGCGTAGGAGCAGCAGCCAGAGGACCTGAGCCCCAGTCTAGATTCTGCTATTTCGAGCATATCATGTGACTTTGGGTACTTCATTGGGCCTTAGTTTCTTCATCTGCAAAACAAGAAGACTAATCCAAGGGATCTTTAAGGTGTCTTTCTGACCCAACATGTGATCCATACTTAGTACTTAGCCCTTAGATATGTACATGGCTCTTCCCTCTACTGCTCAGTTTTCTCCTTGCAAATCATAAGGATAGTAGCATTTCTCCAATATGTTGATATTAGCTTTTTCTTGTTTTGAGAAATCAAAAAGATGATCTTTCCTCTTCTGTTTCTCATATTTTTTGAAATTGCTCACATAGAAACCTTAATAAAGAAAAAGTTACATTTGCCAAAATCTAACCCAACTTCTAGGATCCTGACCTGTGGACACATCTAATTGATCAAGATAAGAAAGGAATATCCTTTTTAAAAAATAAATAGGTGTTGGCGTTGTCTGTCTTCATATCACCTACATTTCCTAATACATTCCCCAAAACTTCCCTTCCTAGAGAACTACCCTTTATGACAAATGCAAAAAGAAGGAAAAGAAAAGCAATCCAATAAAGCCAACAACACATCCAAAAGGTGTGACGCTGTATGCAGGATTCTGCAGCCGTCATCCCTCGCCTCTGCAAACAAGATGGAGAGGTTCCTTCTAATATTTCTTATGGGGTCAATTGGTCATTATAATTTCACAGCATTCAGTTTCAGTTGAGGAAGGGTTTTTGTTGTTCTCTCCCCTTACATTGCTACAGTTGTTATTTTCCTAATTCTGTTTATTTCACTTTGCATCAGTCGATACAGGTCTTCCAAGAAAGGAATATTTTTGCTCGCTTGGAAGGATTCTGAGAGGCGTAGAAGCTTAGCAGGGTCTGAGGAATCAGAACACACTCTTGTCATACCATGTTCCCTGGAGCTGAAGCCTTCAAAGTGCTATCATTTCTTACTGCTAAGATTTGAAATGCAAACTAAATAATGACCTCCTCTTATTAGATCTTCAACTGCCCACAGGATTATGAGATCATAGATTCAGAGTTGGAATTGATCTTATAAAACTGTCAAGTCCTGCCTCTGCATTTTACAAATGAGGAAATTAAAGCACAGAGTGGTTAAAGGACTTGACCAGGGTCACACAGTTAGTGAGTGTCCAAGGCAGGCTTTGAACTCAAGCCTTTTTGACTCCAATTCAGTGTTCTTTCAACTATACTATCCTACCTTTCCCACTCACATTTTAAAATTTCAATGGCTCTACCAGGAATGCGATAGATTGAACATGCCAGCAGGGAAGAATTTATCCTTAGGGTCGTAGCAGCAACAACCTTGGGGAGGAGGACCAGAAGACCATCTAACCTTTCTACTTCCAATTTCTGCACTCGTGCCCGCATAAATACACAACAGACTGTGATTTCAGCACTATGAGTAGCTCCCTCGACCAAGGTGCCAAAAGTCACATGCCTACAATCAGAGGCTGGATCTGAATGCAGCTCTTCCCTCATCCAAGCCCAGCATTCTAGCCACCACCCTATAGCTGCCTCCTTTGGCATATGGGAATAATTCCTTTGGAATGTAAAATAATATATTCTCTCTGCCTACTTTGCAGGTTTATGTGAGGTTCAAAAAAGAGAGCCCCAATATAGAATTTTGTAATGAAAAGACAACGTAAAAAATATAAGCTATTATTCACTTGTTTAAAAATAAAATGTCTATAAGAAATCAAAGCCATCTATAGTCATGTGAAAAAATGCTAAAAATCACTATTGATTAGAGCATGAAAAAATGCTATAAATCACTATTGAGTAGAGAAATGCAAATTAAAACAACTCTGAAGTACCACTTCACATCTATCAGATTGGCTAATATGACAAAAAAGGAAAATGCTGGATGTTGGAGGGGATGTGGGAAAACTGGGACACTAATACACTCTTGGTGGAGTTGTGAACTGATGCAACCATGCTGGATAGTAATTTGAAACTATGCCTAAAGGGCTATAAAACTGTGCATACACTTTGAATCAGCAATATCACTGTTAGGTCTATATCCCAAAGATATCCCCCCCCCAAAAAAAAGGAAAAGGACTTTGCACAATATTGTGCAAAAATATTTGTAGCAGCTCTTTTTGTGGTGACTAAAAACTAGAAATCAAAAGGATGCCCATCAATTGGGGAATGGCTAAACCCATATATGTGGTATATGATTATGATCTAATATTATTGTGCTGTAAGAAAAGACAAGCAGGATGATGTCAGAAAAACCTGGAAAGACTTACATGAACTGACGCACAGTGAAGTGAACAGAACCAGGAGGATGTTGTACACAGTACCAGCAGTACTGTTTGATAAAGAAATGTGAATACCTTCGATATTCTCAGGAATACAATGATCCAAGACAATACCAAAGGACTAATGATGAAGCATGCTATCCGCCTCCTGAGAAAGAACTGATACTGTTTGAATACAGACCAAAGCATGCTAGTTTCACTTTTTTTCTTTCATTTTTTTCTTTCGTTTGAGTCTTCTTGTACAAAATGACTAATGTGGAAATGTTTTACATAATTGCACATGTATAATCTATATCTGTTTGCTTATCATCACACAGAGGAAGAAATGGGGGTTAGGGGGAGAGCTAGAATTTGGAACTCAAAACTTTAAATAGAAATGTTTAAAAAATAATAAAATGTCTAGATAAGAAAGTGAGCACTGGAAAAATATCAGCTCCCTTTTAGCAGTCATTTTACCGAGTCATATCTGCAGGATGCAAGAAATACATCTTATTGATTCCAGAGGAGCAGTAATGAAGCCTGCTACCCTCATCCTGTCAGAGAGGTGATGAACCAAATATGCAGAATGAGGCATACATTTTTGGACATGGCCAATGTGGGAATTTGATTTGCTTGACCATGCGTATTTGTTATAAGGGTTTCATTTCTGTTTCATTTAATTTTCTAAGGGAAGAAGGGGAGGAAAGAGGAAGAGAAAATAAATTCTTATTAATTGAACAATAAAATTTAATTTAAAAATGAAATGCATTTTATTTGAAGGGATACAAAAAACCCAGAATGGAAGCATAGAATTTGTTTTTAACATGCTGGCATGATGTTTCTCTAGGCCCAATGTGACTGAGACGGGAGGCCCTGTGACAGGAGGTCCCCTGAGATTCTCAGTTGGTCCCAGATGCTTTTGAGTTTGTTTCAAGGCCAGCCAGTAATTTATCTTCATGGGCTGGAGCCTTTCCGGTTTCTCTCTCTCTGTCTCTCTCTCTCTCTCTCTGTCTCTCTCTCTCTCTCTGTGTCTCTCTCTCATCTTGCTAATATGAAAAGACAGATCGGTTTACTGTACATGGATTGTGTCTGGTATAATGTTTATCAAAGATGCTCTGAGAATATAACTCTATTGTGGTGTCAAACACCAGAATTTATATTGTGTGCCAGGCAGTGTTGTACAAAAGGAAGAAACTTGTATCAAGACATGGAAACACAGCATCTAAGGCAATTAGTTTATAATCCAGTCATATGAATTTGCCAGTAATGTGACCTGGACAGGGTCAGGGTTTATCTTTTTACATTACCTATGAAGAAAAGGCTTTCCAGAGAAACAGGATGGCAGGGAACATTTAACTTATGAAAAAGAACAAACCCTGACAAAGTACCCAATTCAACAAGCATCTAATTCAATTAAGCATCTGTTATATACAAGATGTTGGGTTGAGTGGGGTGGATACAAAGAAAACCCAGTAAATTATGTGACCCTCGACAAGTCACTGACATACCACTGTGGGAAGAGCACTGGATTTGGAGTGAGTATAGGCCCAAATCTTGGGTCTGCCACCTATGACCTTGGATAAATCATTTCATGTTCCAGGCTTCAGTTTCTTCATCTGTAAGATGATGAAGTTGGACTGGATCAAAAGATTCTTAAGCTGGGGTATGTAAACTTTTTAAAAATAGATATTTTTATAATTATTTCAGTACCATTGGTTTCTTTGGTGATCCTATGTATTTTATTTTAGGCATTTAGAAACATTATTATGAAGGATCTACAGGCTTCATTGGACTGCTGTCAAAGGGGCCCAGGAAACAAAACAGTCTAAGAATCCTTGGACCACATGATCTCTAAGGTCAGGTCCAGCTCTGCTTCTATTGTAATGGGGTTTGGGAGAGCATGACCCCACCCCAGACACCCAGATGGTGTCCTCCATATGTAAGACCTAGGAAACCGCTTTTGGAGGAATAAAGGACTGGAGTATGTGACAATGTTCTAGATTGGCCTCCCACACGACGGCAATTTTCCATTGTCTGCAAAACTCAGCCTTGATTCTTGGATTCCTAGATCACTATGACTCAGGTTCTCAGGCGAGATCAGAAACCCTACTTCCTATACCTAGAATGGATCAATACAAACAAAAAAGTCAAGGACCTTTTTTGTTTCAAGGTCAGATGGCCTGAGAGAATGTGGGACGAAATAGACCCAAAAGTTTTTCCATCTTACCCCATGGTATGAGTGAAGGAGACCCCTTCACCCTCCGACACAGACAATGGCCCAATGCTGAGTCTGATTGCTTTAAAGCTGCTAAAAGTTTCAGCAATGCAGCCAGTGGAAAAAGGTCATCCCCAAACACATGGCAGACCAACCCAGCATGTTTACACATGCTCCTCAAGTCCCCCAGCCTCCCCAAAGCAGCTTAATTGTTATCTTCCATGTTGACGATTCCATCTTAGGACATGGAGACATGAGCCAAACCTCTGTTACATTCTGATACTATGTATGACAAACCCTGTGGGCCTTTGTTTTCTCATCTGTAAAATGAGAGGATTGGCCTAGATAATTCCGAAGGTCCTTTCCAGATCTAATGATCTCAGTCATGGATTGAATTCTCTTTGGGTCCAATAAACCTTTGATCTGTTCCCTGGCCACAGACTGCATTCTTAACCCTCAGCCAGCTTTCTCAAAAATGCATTCTATTAGTCAAATGGAAAACCCTTTGAGAGAGTAGATGGATCAAGATGAATTTATCCTCACAAACAACTCAAAGCACATGCCATACTAACTAGTCATGTATAGGCATAGAACCAAAGAATGTTTGACCTCAAAATTCCCTCAGATGTCATCAGTCCAGACCTCTCATTTTATGGCTGGAGTCCAGAGATGGAGAATTGAATTGGTAGTCATAAGAGGATTCTAGCATGATGCAAGTCACTTATTCACTCTGGAACTCAGTTTCCTAATGTATGAAATGGGACTATTAATACCTGCTCTACCTATACTCACATGGTCATTGTAAGGCTAAAAAGGCATAATACCTGTGACAATCACTTGGAAACCTAAAAGAATGCTGAAGTATATTATTATTGATGATAATTTTATTAATTAATAAAAGAGCTAGAATTTAAACCTAGGTCCCTTGACTCCAAATCTGGTGTTCTTAATATTATTAATTAATATTGATGGAGAGAAGGAAAAAATACTGTCTGTACCAGAGGATTTCTCCAAATGATATGTTAGTTAAGACCTGGATTTTTGTGTCTTTAGAAGCAGTGACAGAAATAGCACACAACTGGCCTCGTTGCTTATCTTTTAATGTAGAATTCTGCTCTGTCTACTAAATAACTGTGGGCTTCACAGGTAGTCCGTCATGAATGTTCTTCTGCCTGTGCATAAAAGAAATAAGCTTTTTGGGGAAGTAGTAAGACAAGTGAAAAGAACATGGGATTTGGAATTGGGGATATGGATTCGAATCCTCGCTCTCCTACTTAGCATCGGCATGACCATGGGCAAATTTACCTCTTGTCTCTGGGTCACCCTTTCTTCATCTGTAAAGAAGGGGTTGGACTAGCTGCCCTCCAAGGCTCTTTCCAACCTAAAATTATGACTGTGATCGATCCCGGTATTTTGGATACTCTCATTCTCTTCAGTTTATGATTTTGAAAAGAGTAAGGGGTAAAATAGATTGGGGACCAGTGCAGAGATTTTTGGTCCGTCAATAAGCATTTGGTAAGTGTTTACTGTGTTCCAGACACTGTGCTAAACACTCTGGATACAAAGAAAGGCAAAAGTATGGTCCCTGCCCTCAGAGCCACTGTTTCTTTAGGCTGCTTTTGAAGCTTCTTTAAAGAAGTTGATACTTTTTAAAAGCCCAACCTGTATAAAACAAGTTGCCAGAAAAAAAAATAAATCTGTTCTTGGGTTTTATTTGTTTTCCTAAAGGAAATAAGAACCACAGAGAAAAGAAAATGTAGTTTCTAGCTCAATTACATAATTGTGCTTTTTGTGTTGTTCCCGCTCTGATTTTTCATTGCCGCACATCAGTATTTCTTTTTTTTTTTAATTTATTTTTAATATGTTTGGTTTTCAGCATTGATTTTCACAGGCGTTTGAATTACAAATTTTCTCCCCATTTCCTCCCCCCTCCACTCCAAGATGGCGTACACTCTGGTTGCCCTGTTCCCCAGTCTGCCCTCCCCTCTGTCA
>CM053623.1:40523030-40566485 GCA_028646595.1 Phalanger gymnotis | reverse complement strand
CTCTTTGTGGGTTGAGAGGTCTGGTAGATGCCACAGCTCAGTAATCCATGACTGTAGGGCACTCTCCGCTCGTCTCCTGGTCTGGTAGGTCCGCGTCTGGTCTGTTCGCGCCGTGCGCACTGGGCTCAGCTCCGCTAGCCTCAGCTGGGAGCTGGGAGCTCCGTGAGGGACAGACCTTACCCAGAGACCATCCAGGCTGTCCTGGGCTGGAGCGCTGCTTCCCTCTGCCACTTTGTGGGTTCTGCAGCTCTAGAATTGATTCGGAGCCATTTTTTTATAGGTTTTTGGAGGGACTTGGTGGGGAGCTCACGCCAGTCACTGCTTCCCAGCCGCCATCTTGGCTCCACCCCCTGCACTTCAGTATTTCAAGGATTCGTGATGTTGAGGTGGGAAATCCCTCCATGGAGATGCATTACAACTTATTACAATAATCCTTTACAACTTAGCTCTCTGTTTTTGAGAATTGCTGTGGTAAAAAAACAAAAAAACAAAAAACAAAAAACTCATGATCCCATGGCCAACATGATGATGAGTCTTTCCAAATTTAGGATGAGCTCCAGATAACACACATGGTCCATTCTCGGGCTCAAAGTCTTTATAGCTTGGTGAGACCTGCTAAATGTTGGGTTCTGCCATCAGAGCCCTCTATGGAGATAACCTCCATGGGTTGGTGGCTATTGTTCAGTGGGTCAGAAACAAGCCCCTCTTCTTTGTAATTACCTTCATCTAAAATAATAAGATAGTGGTCTGTCAGTCAATAAACATCTACTAAGTGACTACCATGTGCCAAGCACTATGCTAAGCACTGGGAATAGAAAGAGGCAAAAGATAGTCCCTGCCCTCAAGGAGCTCATAATCTAATGGGGAAGAAGACACCAAGCAAACAAATACAATCAAACCTCAACTTTTCAGGAGTAACGTTCCTAGAAAACAGCACAAAATTCAAAAATTCAGATGTTGATATGGTGACTCCAAGTGAAATAGGGAGTTAGCTTCCCATAACCATCAAAATCTGTAATCTTTTACTAGAAATTGCCGAAAATACATTTTTCTGCTTATAATTCTTTTTTATTTTATTTTTTAGTTTTCAACGTTCACTTTTATAAGATTTTAACTTCAAATTTTTTTCTCCCTTCCCCCCATTTCCTTCCCTCTCCCCAAGATGGCAAGCAATCCTATGTAGGTTATACATCATATAATTCTTTATAACAAAACATTAATTCTGATGATATGTACTTTTCCTAATACAGTTAAATCATGAAATAACCCATAAAGTGCAGGACACAAAATAAAATTAGTAACATGCAAAACATTTTTTCTCACTAGTATTTCCCTAGGAGTCTGTGACCTTTTGTGTTAATATCTCAGTAAAAAAAAAATCCCAAGATTTATTTCAGACAATATTCACTTTTCATAACACACTAAATCAATAGTAGCATAAATACTGTACAGCAAATAAAAATTTTAAAGCTAAAACTGTTTTTTGACATGACTCTTACTTTTCACTATGTCAGATGATGGTGTGAGGGCATTTTCCCCTCATCTGCACTTGAGAGATTACTGTAGTACTTTCTGGAGTGGATTCACCAACACTTTCATGAACACTTTTCTCTTTTTTTGCAGATATAATGAATCTTTAATTGGTTAACACTAAACTCTCTGTAATAGCAGCTGCAGACATTTAATCTGGCCCAAAGTTCATCTGACATCTTTCTTTTCTCACTTAGCTGTACCACTTTCTTTTCACCCTTGGGCTGAGAGCCCAAAGGACTTGTACTACATTTTAGGGACGTAATTGTAACACAAAACTTGAGTTATAAAGGCAAATAATGAAAAGATGTAGCAAATGCACTGGAAGCTTTTTACAACAATAGGGTCAACAAGACCAATGAAGTGCCTGGTAGGACACCAGTTGCTCCACAAACTTGCCCACATGGTGCCTGTCTTTTATTTCTCTCCTGAAGATAGCTGTGAATGTGCACTATTGCAAACCAGAAAGTTAAAATGAGGTTACTAAAAAATCATGCAAATGCTTAAAGTCATGAAAGTTAAACAGGCAAATGTTGAAGATTGACTGAATGGGCAAACAAACTGTATCCAGGATAAATAGAAAATAATTAAGAAAAGTAAGGCACTAGAATTAAGATAGATTGGGAAAGACTTCCTGTGGAAGATGAGATTTTAGTTGGAATTTAAAGGCAGCCAGGAAAGCCAGTAGGTGCAAATAAGGAAAGAGAGCCTTCTAGGTAGGCATGGCAGACAGCCAGAGAAAATGTTCAAAGCGGAGAGATGGAGTGTGCTGTTTGTCAAACAGCCAGAAGGCCAGTGTCACTGAACTGAAGTGTATGTAGTAGGGAAAAATGTGTAAGAAGACTGGAAAAGTAGGAGGGGGCTAGGTCATGAAGGACTTGGAATACCCAACAGGAGATTTTGTAATTGATCCTGGAGGCAATAGGAAGCCACTGGAATTTATTGAGTAGAGAGGATAGTGCAACGTAGGAAAGTGACTTTAGTGGCTGAATGGAGGACAGACTGGAGTGGGAAGAGACTTGAAGCAGGCACACCCACCAGCATCTACTGCAGTAGTCCAAGTGGGAGGTTATGAGGGGCCAGCAGCAGAGGGGTAGAAGTATCAGAGGTGAGAATATTGGAGAGATGTTGCAAAGGTGAAATCAGTAGGCCTTGGCAATAGGTTGGATAAGGGAGAGTGAGAGATAGCAAGGAATCCAGGAATCTAGGTTGTGAGCCAGAGGGAACCTCTCAGGTTGGTATTATTCTCTACAAGTAATAGAAAAGGTAGAAGGAAGAGAGGATTTTAGCGGGGGGGTGGGGAGGGAGGAGGAGGGAATAATGAATTTAGTTTTGGAGTTATTGAATTTAAGCTATCTTAATAGCAGGGATACAGAAACAGAGCCCACTCTCGAGGAGTTTACAATCTATATTATAATTCTTGCAAGTAATTCAGTATGTTATTAACTTGCAGAATTTTGTTTTGTACTAAGAGGATTGTGGTAACCACAATTCCATTTAGACTGATGTGCATGCAGTACAGTTAATTCTTAGTTCCTGGCTGCTTTTGCTTTCTGGGACTAGACTAGTAACTTGGCAACAAGGCAAAAAAAAGGTAGATTTGTAGTTTCCGAAAGGTGGGGGACGTGTCAGTGCAGTAATACTCACAATGGAAGTAATAGTGCTCAATTCGGCTTCCTCCCTCCCATTTCATCTCCTCTTTATGTGCTGTCTTCCTCCATTAGAATGTAAGCTCCTTAAGGGCTGAGACTGTCTTTCTTTCTGCTTGTATTTGTATTTCTAGCACTTAGCACAGTGCCTGGCACATAGTAAGTAAGCTTTTAATAAATGCTAGTTGACCAGTCAAAGAAGCAAACATTACAGTTAACAACACATTTTCATGAGTATTTTCAAAAAGGTCTGGTCCAGTTGTAAAATCTAGAAATATCTGTCCCAACACATTGATTCCTCCAAGGGACCACAAGCATGAGACCATCAACAAAGTTCACTAAGTGTCTTTCCAGGAGACAACAGAAGGATCAGACTTATCATGTGCCAGGAAGGAAGGAACTTGTCTCCTCTTGGGAGGTCAGTGCCACAGGGTAATGCACTAGCCTTCCCTCTCTAGTTCTAGATTGGAGCTACAAGGGGCCCTGGGGGTCTTCTAGTCAGTCCACCTCTCTCGTTTTACAGGTAAGGAAACTAGCTCCAAAAGGTCAAGGGACTCGATCAACTATCATATTAGAAAAAAAGATACCTTCAGTGTAAATGGATACTTAGAGGAAAAGGCTTTAACAGCTGGGGGGAGGGAGGGGGAGAGAGAACCAGGAAAGGCCCTGAGCGCTAAGGGAAACCAGGGATTTTAAAAAGTGGAGATGCGTTCCATGCATGTGGGGTAGCCAGTGCCAAGCCAAGGATATAGGGGGTGGCATTTGGGGTAGAAGGAGCCTTGATTGGATCAGCATATCTAATTAGAGCCACATAGGACTAAAGTGAGTAGAGAGGAGTAAAGTGTAAGAGGACTGGAAAGCTAGGAAGGGGCCAAGTTCTGAAGCCAAATAGAGGATTTTGGCTTTGATCCTGGGGGTAATAGGAAGCCACTGGCATTTAGAGGGGGAAGAGAATGACATGGTCAAAACTATATTTTAGGAAAATTGCTTTGGCACCTATGTGATAGACTGGCGAAGAGAGAGACAAGGCAGAAAGGTCAATTAGAAGCCTGTTATGGTAGTCCAGGTGAGCGGCCATGAGAGCCTGAACTAGGCCAGCAGCCATGGTTGTGATGAGTAAGGGGCACATACTAAAGAAGTCCTGAAGTTAAAAATGATCTAAGTTGGCAACAGGTTGAATTTGTGGAAACGATGAAAGTAAGGAGTATAAGATGACACCAAAGTTGCCAGTCTTGGTGACTGGACGGTTGCTGTTTGTCATTTGTTCTTGAAGAGGACCATGACATCATGGAGGTAATGCCATGACATGCAAGTAATTTGAGTGAGAAAGGGCTGTGCAAAGTCACCAGCCTCACTCTCTCCTCTGGAGCCATCTGGGTCCAGTGGCCAGATATACATCAGGATAACTAGAGATGGCCCAGGCTGGAGTGGAAGATGTTGGCCTTTTAGCAGGTCTCAGTTTGACTGAGAAAACATCCATTCAGAGATTAAGGCTAGGTTAAAAAAAAATGGGCAAAGAGTGGCCTTTTTAGCCTAGTCCGGAAAAAAAAATCTAACTAGGAGGGGAAGACCCACAGGGTTTCTTGGTGATGTCCTCAATGATAATAGGGAAGTTTGGACCAGGGGAAAATAATTAATTCTGTTTTAGTTAAGTTGAATTAGAGATGCTCACAGGAGACACCAGTTCAAAATGGTCAAGAGAGAGTCAGTCATATAGAACTGGAGTTCAGAAAAGAAACTAAGGCTGGATTATATAAATCTGGGAATAAGCAAAGATGATAATTGAATCCACAGGAGCTGATGAGGAAGTGGTGGAGTCGGCACTCTAAATCTTGTATACTTCCAAGTATATCATGTTGCCTTCCACATCAACTAAAAGGTGGGAAGAGAGAATAAGTTGAGATTCCTGAGCTAGAGTATTTGTATTCAAATAGGACCTGAAAGCAGACTTAGGAAGCTACACCTTTCTTCATATCAGAATGGGAGGGGAATGGCAGAAGGAAAGAAGCTGGGAGGTATTCAAGATTCAATCCTGAAGGGTTAGACTGACATCTCTATGCCCCCTGACACCATGAGGGAACATCAGCACTTTTGTCATTTGTAAATTGAAAAGCCACTTTCAGTTTTTTTTTAAAGGAACAATGTCCCAAATATCTCACCCCATTAACTTTTTTCAGGATTGTCCAGAGTCCTCCTGTAGTTGGGGGAAAAGCTACAAAAATCAAATCCTAGTTGGACTGCTTACTACCTGCATAACTTGTCTGGACCTCAGTTTCCTTATCAGTTAAAAAAAAATTAGTTTACCCAGAGTTTTTAAGCCTGGGGTCCATGAACTTGTTTTTTAAATATTTTGATAACTTGTTAATTTTGACAATTTCAATATAATTTGTTTCCTTTCTATTTTATGCATGTAATACATTATTTTTATTATGCCTTTAAAACATAGGCTTCACCAGATTGGCAAAGAAAAAAGATGGGCCCCAAAGATGCCAATCTCTAATGTTTCTTCACACTCTAAACCCTGCCAGGATACACGATGCTACCATTAGATAATACTGGGTGGACATACAGGTCCTTCTCGATGTCATTGTCTCATTTGTTGTAAATCCGCCAGGGCTTCATCTCCAGAAAACAGACTCTCTCATTGCCAATAATGATGAACTATGAGGTCACTCATGGCTCTTCTCTGGAGAAGCTGCAATGTTTGGACTAGGATGGTGACAGAGAGAATGGACAACAGGCAAGAGAAATGTTCTGAAAGAGGAAACTGATAGAACTTAATGAGCCCAATTATAGGTGATGAAGGCTATGGAAGAAGAAGAGCTGATTCCAGGACTATCTCTTAGTCTATAAGAGTAGCATCATGGTGGTACCACTAACAGAAATGAGGTCATTGACGAGGAGAATTAGTTTATCAGATAAGATAATGAGTTGAGTTTTGAGATGTGATATTCTAATCTGCTTCTCACACATGGGGCACTAAAAACTTACCTGTAAATAAACTTTGCATTCAAATGACCATGTTAGATTGATGTCTGCTCTATTACTTAACCCACTTATACTTTTGGCATTAATCGAGGCATTAAATCTATTAATGCAGCCATGCTCAAGGACACAACAAGAGGTCTGGAATTGGATATTAGACTCTTCTGGTCCTCTGGGAAACAAACTCTTATTTCAGCAGGCAATAAACATAATTTAAGATCCTTAGGCAATAAGTCAAGAGCTCCCATCTTCTTACTCCTGCTGATTTGACTGTGGAAGCATGCACATGAAAAGTCATTTAAAAAAGCATGGGCTACTTTCCAATCTAATTCAACAAGCATTTACTAAGTGCCTACTATGTGTAAAGCATCATCGGAGGCACTAGGCACTGGACACAAAAACAAATAGCAAAATAAGATGTGCCCTCAAGGGACTATGATTTAAAAAACAATATGAGTTGACCACAGATTAAGATCATACAGCTGCCAGCTTGAGGGCAAACTGACATGGAGCCAAGGGGTTTTTCTGACAATGCAGACACAAGGGGTTAATCTGGGGAATTCCTTCATTAACTTGATGAGCTTACACGGTGGTAAGCCTTCCTTTGGGACATGGATTATTGCAGGGGATCCATTGGACTTTGGATCCATTGCAGAGGAAGAGACTTGGACCATTATAGACCAAATGGGGATGCATTAGTTGGTTCTAACTGTAGTGGTCAGAGCTATTCTTTTCTGTTTATTTATAAAGTTAGTCACAGAGTCAGGCCTTTTTTCCTTTTTCTGTTACAGTAAGATACAAAGGTAAGATGAACTAAGAGAACATGGAAGTGACACTAAGATCATAGGACTCTAGAGTTAGGGCTGGGAATGACATTAAGGCCCAGCAAGTCCAACCCCTCCCTTTTACAGATGAAGAAATGGAAGTTGAGAGACTAGTGACTAGCATAGGGTCATACAGTTAGAAAGACTCTGAAACAGGATTAAAACAAAAGTCTTCCTGACTGCAAGCAAAGCAGTCATACCACTGCACCATTTCACTGCCTCTGATGAACAGTGAGGAAAGTTCCTGAATTCCACATTCCTGGCCCCAGAATAGGAGAGACAGATGAAGAGGTGGCATTTGTGGTTAAGGGAACTATGTGGCAGAGTGTTGGGAATCCTTGGAAGTTAGCTTTCCAAGACAAGTGTTTGAGTTCTTAAAATCCAGTATCCTGGATAGAGTTGGGTAGATTTCCCAAACAATATCTAGTGACCAATGCCAAAGTCCAGCCTTCTGAGAAGGGGAATTCCTAGGCAGCATTAGCATGTCTATGTGCCTCCCTTCCCGTCATCTCAAAGAGCATCAAGGGAAACAACAGATCTGGACTTTGCCCTCCCTTCTTTCATTTTATGAATTATTTTGATCATGCAAAAGATTAGCTCTCTAGCACTCCCCATGCTGGTTTTCCTCTCAAAAAAAATTCAAGCCTTAAGGCTGGTACTATTAGGCTAGAGATCCATATGTATCCTCGAGGTGAAAGTGGAACTCACCAGAATGTCAGAGGGGTTATCCCTCAAACCCAAGCTTATTCCCTTCCAAGAGGATCCAAACCAAGAGTAGCTCTACGAGTCTGGAGGATTGCATGGGGCATTGGGGGAGAAAGCAGTTATTGGAGAAGAAAGAAAATTGTCGTTAGTTATTTAGGGGCTTGTATCTTTTCCATTTTCTCTGGGGTGAAATAAAACTTGTTCTGAACCTAATATCCATTGTTACTTTAAGTGCTTGTGTAGGAACTAGTGACCTTTTTATCCACATCTTTAAAGACCCAGACTTTATCTATTTTTAAGCTCTCTTCTGAGATTTCCCAGAGGCAATTCTGGGTGTGTGGAAAAAAGGCCAAAGAGGTATCTTTTGGGGGACCAGACTTGTTCCATATAAGCACTGGCTTTCATGTCAGGCCACAAGTTACATAGAGGCCAAAGCCATCGATAAATTCTGCTAATGTAACACCAGCAGAAGGGATTGGTTAGGAGAGTTGCCCCTATCAACTCTGAGGGACTATGTAGAAGCTTACGGGGCTATGAACCTTTGTGTCTTTTGGAAACTCTTTACCAGTGGATACATGCACACTACAAGGAGAGATGTTTTCAAAGGTTCACAGTCCTGTACATTCATAGCTCATTAAGTCGAATGGGGAACTCTCATGACCAAATTCTCACATTTTAATGAATTCTTAGGCAAGGAAGATGCAGTTATCTGTGTTATACTTTGAATCTCCTCAAATGCCTAGAACTGTACTGCAGATATTCGGTAAGCATGTGTTTTAATTTGAAATGAGGATCCATCAAGCTTTTAAAAGTATTGATTCATCTGTGGAGGTCAAGAGCCCTGTGTATGAAGGAGGCTGGGAGATCATGAAGACAGAAATTCAATTCAACAAACATTTATTAAGTCCTTAACCATATGCATGGCCCTGCACTAGATGAAAAGGACAGAGAGTTTAAACAGAACACAGTCCTTGACCTCAAGAATCTTGCAGTTTAATAGAGTATGTGCTGGTAACATGTATGGTAACAGGCAGGATGTAATAGAATAGTGGGGAAGAGGTTCCTCTAAAAATTCACGGCTGCATTTGCTGAGGGAAAGGTTTTGGTGAGATAAAAGACACCAAATAGTCAACAAGCATTTTTAAAGTTCGTATCAGGTGACAGACCTGTGCTAAACCCTGAAGATACAAAGAAAGGCAAAAATACCCTCCACGATCTGAAGGAGCTCACATTCCAATTGGGGAAATAACATGAAAATAACTAGGTACGTACATGATATATACAGTATAAATGAAAGAGAGTCAATCGTAAAGGGAAGGTAGTAGGTGAGTGGAGTGGGACTGAGAAAGGACTCTTGCAAAAGGTGAGTTATCAGCCAAGTCCTGGAGGAAGCCGAGGAAGCCAGGGAAGCTAGGAGTTGGAGGTGAGGAAGCAGAAATAGGAGATGAAGTGTCTTATGTGAGAAAGTAGTTTGATGAAAGGGACTAGAGGACTGTATACAGTTGAGAGTAAATAGACCAAGATTCAGGACAAACTGACTTCAAATTCTGCCTCAGACACCGATTGTGTGACCCCAGCCAAGTCACTTAACCTCTGGCTGGCTCAGTTTCCTCATCTATAAAATGGGGATGATCTTAGCATCTATCTCCAGTGGTTGTTGTGGGGATAAAAATGACAATATCTGTAAAGTACTTTACAAATTTTAAAATACTACATACATATTAGCTGTTAGGTGGTGCAGCAGATAGAGCACATTCCCTGGAGTCAGGAAGACTCATTTTCCTGAGTTCAAATCCTGCCTCAGGCACTTAACCTTGTTTGCTTCAGTTTGCCTTTGTAAAATGAGCCAAAGAAGGAAAAGGTAAACCACTCCAGGATCTTTGTCAAGAAAACCCCAAATGGGATCATGAAGAGTTGGACATGACTGAAACGATTCGACAACAACAAATTGTTATATTATATTCTTATTCTTTTACTGTTATTTACCCGTTAGGTCAATACAGACATATCTCAAAGTCCTGGCTAAGGGCAGAGCCTCCCTCTGTACAACCTTCTCAGCTGTATGTGGGAGAATAATTCAGTCTCTCACTGAATAGGGAGCAGATGAATCCTGTACATGGGATAAAGTGGCTGGAAACTCTCTTCCTCTTCATTCTTTCTCTTCTTATTTCTTTCCTTTTCCTTCCTCCCTCCTCTATTCCTTTTTTGGTCTCCCTATCCTTCCCTCTACCTCAATACCCACTCTTCCCTTCTTCCTCGTGATGCTTCCCTTCTATTTTTCTCCAAACAGCCTTTCTCTCTCAAGAAAGGGCCAGAGAGGCACAGGCCTTAACAAATGTGGATCACATCTCCCTGATATTCTTGTAGTCCCATCGCTGGTAAAAAGGCCTCTGACAATGCAGTAGGCTGTTGAAAGGCACACTCTTCATCTATAAAGTTATTATTTACTCTACTTGAGGAGGGCACGCTCCAGTGATGCACTGATTGTCCAAGAAATAGAAAAATGAGCCAAAAGAGTTCTGCATTTCTTGTGGGAGCTTGGCAGGTGGTGTGTTGCCAAGGTGACCTCAAGCTGAGGATTTTTAAAGTGGTGGTGATTTCAAACCTTTCCTAGGATTGCTGACCTGGCCCTGATGTGGAAATCCCATTCTTTATTGTCTTGCATAATACACATGCCTTTAAATGGCTCCACAGATTGACCAAGAATGCGTTATGTCCCTAATCCAGTGTTGGCTGCTTCAGAGTCCACTTTCTTAGATGGGTGTGGAGAATGGACAGCAGGATAGCAGAACAGAGGAAGTGGGGAAATTGAGTGATAGTGAGAAAGCCAAGGCATAGCTGCTGATGCAGAACAATGTGGCTCACAGAAATTTGAACTGCGGAGACCTTAAAACAAACAAAAGTTCTCAAAAACATGGGGCTGAGGCCAGGCTAAGCAAAAAAAAGCTGTGATTCCAAACATCCTCTGAAAAATTTAGTGATGAGCACTACAGTAGGTCCTACAAAAATCTCTTTGTGTTATACTGGACGTGTCTGGATAATAGTCACCATCACATCCTGCATCATATTCATCTGTAAAGAATGATGATAACATGTAGGCTTGTGTTCATTAATTCCTCCCTGACTTTTAAGAGTCCCTAATATGGCAAGGAGATCAAATCAGTCAATACTTGAAAGAAATCAATTCAGGCCGTTCGGTGGAAGGTCCAATACCGAAGCTGAAGCTTACATAATTTGGCCACATGATAAGAAAACAGGACTCATTGGAAAAGACCCTGATGTTGGTAAAGATGAAGGCAAAAGAAGAGGGAGACAGCAGAGGATGAGATGGATAGATAGTGTCATGGAGGCAACAGAAATGAGCTTGGACAGACTTTGGGAGACAGTGGATAATAGAAGGGCTTGGTGTGCTATAGCCCATGGGGTCAAAAAGAGTCAGACACAACTGAACAACTGAATAACAACAAGTCCTAGCAAAAAGATATGAAAGGACTAAAATTAGGTCACTCCAAGTCCTCTTTGGCTCAAAAAAAAAAACCAACTTACTTGTCGTTGATGTTCTTATTTTGACATTTAGATATTGCATAAATATCAGTGTTCTGGTTTTTATAACTAATTCGTTTATATTCAGTTTGGCCATATGGGATCACAACTCTGGCTGGCTAGGTGATTTTTTCCCTACTGGTCTTATTTCCTTTGTCTCCTCCAGTAGATAGTTTTCTTGCCCTTTCACTTCCTGCCCCTCTCCTTGGCTTGTGCTTCATTCCTGTGTTTTCCTTTCATCTATTATTTCACCATCAGACTGACACTCCGCCGCAGGCACTTAGCCATATGAGTGGATCCCCTCTTCATGCAAGAGAAAAGGTTCTACTTTTTCCTGAAGTAAAAGCAGCATAGAAACACAAACTTATGCGCAACCCTTCATCCTATTCATTTACTCCAGTGGAGCACACCTGCAAAATCAGGAATGTGGCAATGACTTGTGTCATGGTTGATGGACCAAGTCTGTAAATAGGCCAGGCTTCTCTTCTATCAGTGATGTTTCCTAGTTGTTTAGGAGTTGAATCTGGTCTCATGTGTTTATCAAATGAATAATTGAAAGGGGAGAGGGGAAGAATGGATTTTATTGTACTGAGAAGCACCAATAGGATTTCTTTGTCCTTCTATTCTTCTCTTACAAATGGAAAAGTTACAGATTAAAAAAACATCAACTTTCCTAGGGTTAGTTGGTTAGTCTATTTAACTGCACTATTCAAACTCATCGTTCAGATGGTTTGGGGGTCTTCCTAATTATGATGATCTTGCCGATGGATATCAGTCTTATTTTAGCTGATGTTTGAATAGTGCTGTTTGGAAAAACCAAAAACCATCCCCTCATTCCTCATAATTGCCTCAGACTTTTGAAGTCATGATTTTCACTAAGAAGATATATTTAAAACCATTTCTAAACATACCAACAGAATAAAACTGTGAGTGTATCTCGGCTCAGAAAGATGCCAGCTGTTATCAATTATTATTAATTTTTCACTTGAACTGTTTTCCAAATCCCAAGCAAGGGTGGGAACCAGGAACTAGTTAGTAGGCTCTAAAACCTGGAATGGGAACTTACGGGTTCTCTTTTCTTTAAAATACCAATCAACAATATTTTATAGTATTCATTCAGGTGAGTTTCTTCTTATTTTAGTAAGAGACACAATGTGGTGTCTGGAGTACTGGTCTCAGAGTTGGGAAGACAGTATCTGGCACATAGTAAGAGCTTAATAAATGCTAATTGACTGACTGATTGTGGAGTATTATTGTTATCTTATTAAACAAGAAGTCAGCCAAGCCAGGGAATATTAGTTGCTCTGAAGAAATATGATTAAAAAGTCTTCAGTTACACTGTTATCTAGCGCAGACTAAGAAAATGTCTTCCCACTCCAGTCAGATTCATATTAGAGAGAAAACTAGACCAGGAGACAGGAAGGTGTAATGGATAAAGTGTTCAACTATGAGTCAGGGAGTACCTGGGCTCATACCTGTTGCTAATGAAAGCTTTTTTGTGCTATGGACCCCTTTGGCATTCTGATAGAGCCTACGGTCACCCCCTTTCACAGAATAATGTTATTAGATGCATAAAATAAAATATTGTTGTAAAAGAAATAAATTGTATTGAAATATGGTTCAATTTTTTTTTTAAGTATGCAGATCCCAGGTTGAGAAGTCAGGAAAACCTGAGTTCAAATCCAGCCTCAGCCACTGCCTAGCTGTGTGAACCTGGGCAAATCACTTAACCTTTCTCAGCCTCAGTTTCCTTATTTGTAAAATGGGAATTAATAATAAATAGCACCAGTCTCACAGGGTTGTTGTGAGGATGAAATGAAATAACATATGTAAAGTGCTTTGCAAACCTTAAAGCATTATCTAAATGCCTGTTATTATTGTTAAGAATCTTTGGTCTAATGATAACTTGCTTTGTGACCCTGGGCAAGTCACTTAAACCCCCTGAATCTTTGTTTCTTTATCTGTAACCTGGGGATGAAAAGTAGCATCTACCTCCCAGACTTGTTATGAGGTTCAAATCAGACAACACACACACACATGAAGTGCTTTACAAACATTAAAGTATTATATAAACATTATTATTTTCAGGTGCTAATGCCAGATCTATCATTGCTTGCAAAACTGTAGGCAAACTACATCTGCTCCTCTGTTTTCAAACTAATGAAATTATTCTGTCTCATGGTGGGGATTCAAAGAGACACTATGTATGAAGGTACTTAGTCACAAATTTAATGTGAATCTTCATATTTATGTCAATAGAAATTTTGCAGAATTTTGCATAGAATTTTGCAGCTGGAAAGGATTTCTAGAGGTATCTTATTACAGCTCCCTATTTCATGTAGGTTTGCATTGTAATAATCAAAATCAGCTGGTTGTCAGTCCAGTTTTTTGTTCGTTTATTTTTATGGAGGTGATCAGGGTTAAGTGTCTTGTCCAGGATCACAATGCTAGTAACAGTCTGAAGTTTTAGTCCAACTCAGGTCCTCCTGACTCTAGGGCTGGTGCTCTATCTACTGTGCCACCTAGCTGCCTCTGTCAGCCCAGTTTTAAAAGATCTCTAACAATAAAGGTTCTATAACTTCCCTTGCTAAGCTGTTTGTTCTGATGTTTAATACATTTAAGAGATGACAGTTTTTTCTCTTCCCCAAGTGAACTACACCAACTACTAAATGAATTCCCTACAATATAAGTTCATTTCTCCTGTCCGCTATGGAAATGGAGAACAATAGGTCAATGTCCACCATCTTGAGCTTGAAAATATTTGTCTCCCTTTAACATTCTTTTGTCCAGGCAAAATTGGATGAGCTCCTTCGACCTTTCCTTCTGAGTTCTATTTTCAATCTCATTTCATTGCTTCTTTCTAGACTCCTTCCCATTTCTCCATATTCTTAATATTCAGAGATCAAAACAAGACAGAAAAACCTAATGAGTGTCAATGTCAAGCAGAGTGGAAGATAAATTTACAGTCATTTGATAGCATGCTGCTAATAATACACCGCAGAATCATGGTGGCTTTAAAAAAGAAACAGGACAAGGTTTGTCACTTCAAATTCATTTGTGTTCTTTGGAATCACCTCCAGTCTCCCTTATTGTGTTATCTGTGAGGAATTGCACATGGCCTTTCTTTGGGGGCAATTTTTTTACGTATGTATTACAAGGTGCAGAAGTGCCTAGTTTAATTGTCATTATCAAGGACTTCTAATGTTATTGCTAATATTTTTGAGTTGGCAGGGTCTCTCAGAAGAATTATAAGTACAACTTCCTGATTCCCCATGGCTTCAAGCATGGCTGCGTAAAATAATTTCAGTAAGACCAGACCAGTCTCCACTGCTAATGGGGTATGAGTCAGTCAGCAGGGAAGATACAACTGTTTTTTCGTCTGTCTGTACTTACTCCCCCATAAAAACACTGAAACTAAAATCCAAGGAAATCCCACTTTGTTGCAGCATCACAAGCCTAGCACAAAAAAACCAAGGAAGGAAGAAGGAAAAAAAGGAGGAGGAAGAAGAGGGAAAAGGGAAGGAGGAGGGGAAGGAGAGGAGAAGGAAGAAGAACAACAACCTTTTGAGAAATCAGGTAAATCTAGTGGTAGGGTAAAGTCTGCTTCCACTATATATAAGTGATATAAGAGACTGGAGCCATCAGCAAACTTTTTCGGCTTTTCAATGATTAATACGATAAATACATTATGTAATACCAACCCCAGAACCATACTACTGCTGGGTTGATTTTCTTTTCATTCTGGGGAGCATATGTTCACCATGCTTCATTGTTTTCTAGCCCTTAACTGGTTTTTAACTTTTCAAACATTTGTCTCCTAAGGTTATTTAATTTCTCAATGTCTTTTTGAGGAATCTTTAGCCAAAACTTTATGGAAATTGAGACAAATCACATCTACTGGATTCACTTTGCTCAGGTCATCTTTATCTTTTTTTAAAAACTGAAAAATATAGGGGGGAGGAAGGGTGGGATTCAGGGTGAAATTTAGGTAATATAAAAACAAACATGTTGATAAAAAAAACTTTTTTTAATAGGCTGAGTAGCTATGTCTCTTTCTTCAAATTCAGTAGGGTGCTGATATCTAATGGAAGAAGAAAAGCCTTGCCTTGGCTACATACTGGCAAGTCACTTAACTTCTCAGTACCCCAAGGTAACCCTGTAAGTCTAAGACTCTGAAGTTATAAGACCCTCTCTGTCCTGCATTGGTAACTGGTGTTTCCTTACTGGGAGCTCCCTCCACCAATGAAATCAGAGGTATGGGAAAGAAACAAAGGAAGATTGTTTAAACCTTCTTACCACCGTGGGGGGGGTGGGGGTGGCGGGAAGGACCGGGAGGGAGAGAGAGAGAGAGAGAGAGAGAAGGAAGGAACGAAGGAAGGAAGGAAGGAAATCATGAGCTCTTGAATCCTGGTGGCCTCACAAATAGGTCTGATGCTGCTGGGTAGGTGTGATGCTGCTGGTTTATTACTCTACTGAATCAGAGCTATGCAAGTGTTTACATCAGAGAGATAAACTCCAAATAAGTTTTCCTGAACGATAATGGCCTCTGTCTTCAGATTCTAATGTGAAGGCCAGGAGTCATTTTCTCTATCAGTTGCGACTGTGAAAGAGAGAATATTACATTTTCTTCCATGTTTTGCCAACATATTACACTTCTTTTAAAAACCTTTGGTTGGTTCCACATCCACTGATCGTAAGTGGCTGACCTTGTTCAAGGTTTGGAAATGCCTATTTAATTTTCTTCTTTAGATACCTCTATCTCAGTCCTATTTTAAGGCTCTCTTCCAGCCCCCTTTCAAAAGCACCTGCAGAGTAGAAATACACCCAATCCCTCGGACAGGAAAGACCAATATCAAAAATTTCAGCAAGCCTTCCTTCCTTCAGTCTTATTTTGTTCCTCCATGCAATCTTGACA
This sequence comes from Phalanger gymnotis, assembly GCA_028646595.1. Taxonomy (NCBI): domain Eukaryota; kingdom Metazoa; phylum Chordata; class Mammalia; order Diprotodontia; family Phalangeridae; genus Phalanger; species Phalanger gymnotis. Next base: position 40,550,334 of record CM053623.1, on the reverse strand, counting down.
GCTGTGGCCCACACGTTCCCGCCTTCGAGCAAACAATCACACGGCATTCTCACTGCCTGGAAGGACCTGTGGACATTGTTGGTCATAGCAAAGCCTAAGGGAACATGGTGTCTAAAGGTTGAAGTAGGAAATGGGCAACGGGGATTCTGAACTCCAGACTCCCACCTCCAGCTTTCTGAGACATTTACTAATTTCTGCTTGGTGAGGACAGGAGGCTCATGTAATAATGACGTATAGTGATCATAATTCATGTTTTCATAGAGTCCTATATGAGGAGAGGGTAATAAAGGGGTTGCCACTCCTGAAAATTTTAGTTTTTTGGCAAATGACTTAAGGCAAGGAGGAACCTTCAAACTGAGACCCAGATGGAAAGTGCTTTCTCCAAGGTCCTATAGCTCTGAGGACAAAGCCTAAGGGGCAAATCTGGGATTTGAACCCCAGTCCCCCAGAGTTTGTTTTGTTTTTTTTTATATTGTACCATCCACCTCTTCATTAACAGAACTTTTCTTTTTCTCTTATGGAAGTTGTCCAGCTCTAACCAGATCCCACTCCTGATTTTGTCCCGGTCCACTGAGAATCACTTAAAAGATTCCAAGTGTTTCAGGCTCCCTAAGTCAATCATACTTCCCAACACCACTAGGAGGAGAAAGAGAACCCTGCTGCTGCTCTCTCAGGGTCCTTGGAATCACGGAATACAGAGCTTAGAGATCAGCATGGTCACCAAGATTTGTTCTGTGAATTTTGGATTCATTCGAAGGGCCGCACTTGAGGACCTAGCGAGTCACATGTGGCCTCGAGGCCTAAGGTTTCCCCCCAACAAGCGTTTATTTTTTTAAATTTTTTTTCAACAAGCATTTATTAAGCGCTTACTATATGCCATCGACTTCACCAAGCACCTAGGATACTAATGAAGGCAAAAACATGTTCCCTGACCTCAAAGAGCTGATTCTAACAGGAGACACACGCAGATAACTATGTATATACAAGATATATAGGTACACTTACACACATATATGTAAATGGAAAGTAATGTCCGAGGGATGGTACCAGCAGTGGTGGGGCAGTGCTTGGAGCTGGATTCAGAAACTAGATTTAAGTTCTGTTTCCAGCACTAACTTCACATGGCCTCTGCTCCTGCCCTTGCTCCTCAACTACCTGGTATTTAACTACTTTGTTTATATTTGTATTTAGTCACATTATGCAGGCTGTCCCCAAAGTCTCAGAGCACTGCATTGTGAGGTATCTTATAATATGCCACACATTTATGATGTGTGTCTGTGTTGTAGAAGGTAAACTCGTCGTGAGTAGGGCTTTTTCATTCTGTTTGAATGTGCCCCTAAGCGTTTAGTACAGTTGGCGCCTAATAAATGCTTGTTGACTGCGCTACGAGCTTCCGTTTCTTCTGGAACACAGCTGGGTTGTGAGGACTGTGCTTTGGAGCCTTTTAAATCGAATTGCGACGATTCTCATTAGCCCTCCCCCTCGCCTCATTTTTCAGACGGGAAACCGAGAGGGAGGGGGAGTTGCCTAGGGGTGCTCCCGGCGGGCTGGGCTGGCTCCAGGCCGGGGCACCTCGCTCGGGGCCCCCCTGACCGTGCGGGCGGAGCCCCCACACTCAGCGGTCGGCCGGAGGGACCCGGGGGCTGCGGGGGGGCAGGGCGCGTGTGCGCGCGCTTTCTCCAGCGCTCTCCCCAAATTCGGAGCGGGGGGGAGAGGAGGGGGAGGAGGGGGAGGAGGAGGAAGAGGACGGCAGCTAGAGGGAGCTCCTGGCGGCTTCGGGCGCCCGCGCCCGGGCTGCGCTCACACTCCCACGGGCGGTGCTCCCTTCGCCGCCGCCGCCGCCTTGTCACTCTGCTCTCCTCGGCTCCACGCTTGGCTTCCCCGGCCCTAGCCCTGTCGCTCGCTCGCCGCGATGGCGGAGGACAGCGAGTCGGCCGCCAGCCAGCAGAGCCTGGAGCTGGACGACCAAGACACCTGCGGGATCGACGGAGACAATGAGGAGGAGACGGAGCACGCCCGCGGGTAAGGGAGCCGGGCTGGGCGGCAGCCGGACCTGCCCGTGCCCGTGCCCAGCTCGGCAGAGGCTCGGGCTGCCGGGCCGGCGGGTGTGTGCGCGTGTGTGTGCGTGTGTCTCTGTGTGTGCCCGAGCCTCCCGGCCCGGGCCCCACCCCCACCTCCGCAGTCCCTGCTGCAGCAGCGGGGGGAGCGGGGGTGGGGTCTCGCTTCGAGCCCCCGGGCCCGGCGGAGCCCCGAGAGGCCGCGACGGCTGTGACTGTGGCCGCGGCCAGCGCGCTGCGAACGTGTGGGCGGCGGGGGAGGGCGAGCTGTCTAATGTGCATTTGTTTGCCCGGTGCGCTGGGCTGGCCCCGGACTATTGTGCCCAACTGGCCCTCCCGGAGCTGCCTGGCTTTCGCCCCCGTGCAAGCCAATCCTCGGCTCCTGGAGGCGTGTGTATAGACGCATGTGTGAGTATGTGCATGTGTGTGTGCATGCATGCATGGGGTGGGGTGCGGATGGAAGACACACCGCTGTCACCCAGCTGACGGCCGAGCCTTTTTCCTGCCTCGGTTCCAGAATAGAAGCTGCTCTGGCTGCCCCAGGGCCGATGGGGCTCAGGTCGGGGTTCTTTCCTGCCCCTTGGGGAGGGGAGGGGGGTGTCTGGCTGGGCGTCTTTATCTTATTCCCCGGGAAGGTGGGGGTTGGGGGCAAGGTTGCTTGCTGCAGTTCCCAGCATGTGATTCTGGCCGTGGGAACCGAAGGCAAAAAAAGAAAGATAGAAAGGAGAAAGGAGGATGTGGTGTGTGTGTGTGTGTGTGTGTGTGTGTGTGTGTGTGTGTGTGTGTGAGAGAGAGAGAGAGAGAGAGAGAGAGAGAGAGAGAGAGAGAGAGAGATAAAGAGAAAGAGAGAAAATGAGAATGAATGAGAATGAATCAATCCCATTTCCTTTGTGGTCAGCCCCCATCCTCGGTTCTGCCGCAAACGCCTTATGTGTAATGGATCATCCACATACTCTTCCTCTCTGCTTTCTTCTATCCTCATGTCCCTCACCCCCAAGCCTTGGTGTCGTATTGTTTTTGGCTTTTGGCTGGAGGTGAACTATAGAAAGTTCTCCATTTGACAATAGTGAAGTACCCCAACCCAGAAGCAGCAGCCCTAAGGGGCGTGGGGAAAGATGCTGCTGTGACAAGCTTTTAATTAAGTGCTGTGGATGCAAAGAAAGCAGTGTATGGATCTTAGGTATTTCCCTCCCAGAAAATGCCTCAATCATTCAATTTCCCGTTCTGCCTTTCTTCCTAGGACGCTCTGAGCTTGTCTTTTGAACAGAACTGGCTTGCATTGTGGAGCCTTCTTGTGCATATGTATTTAGTGTAGGCCTTTCTCACCTAATTTCAGCTGTCTTTAGAAGACGGTCTTTAGTCTTGTGGACACCACCCACAGACTTCACCATATCCTGCTTACAAAGCTTATGTTTGATCTCAACTGTCAAAAGGTGTAAAGTATTTAATACTTGCTCAGAGCTCTGCTTTTTCCCTTTAACTTTCCTCTTGTCGCTCTGAAGATGTGATTTCCTCTTCCCTTTTCCTATGAGAGACCAAATTGTTTTAGAGTAGGCACAGACCGGATCTCTGAACAGGTCTGTTTTCTGAGGCTGGCTGATGGCGAAATTTGACGTGAAGATGGGGGAGCGGGAAGGGTGGCGGTCTTAAATGTATTGCATTTCTCTGGAAGCCTGCTGCTTTCAGAGAATGGACAGGCAGGGAACAATTACTGTTGCACCTACAAGTGAGATTTTGTGAACCAATATGACTAATGTGGAAGTGGGTCAGCTTGAAAAACATGCTCCAGAAGTCTTAGTCAGAGGTGTTTTTTTCTGATTCCCCTGAACCCCACAGGCTTCTCCAAACGTTTGATGCTTTCAAGTGTGTGTGTGTGTGTGTGTGTGTGTGTGTGTGTGTGTGTTGGGGGGATCTCCATGCTGTCTACTGTCTCTGAGATTTGCTTAGACAAGAGTGAGGACTGAGCACTGAGATGTCTATAAAATACAAAATGAAAAACTCAGGGGAAACTGACAACTGTATCTCACCTCTTCTTTGGGTTTTGTGTTTGGCAAGGTGAGGTCTGACGTAACTGTTACAAAGTCCATAAAATATTTTGTTTCCAAGAAAGGGAAGGAAATGCTATGATGATCCTGAGCCTGGTTATGCTTATGAAGTAAAGGGAATTTGCTTATCATGGCTACCTACAAATAAATAGCCATATGGAAACAATAAGTTATAGGAGCCTAAAGTAAATGCTATGGGCTACCCTAATGCTTTGCAATAACCATTCACCAGAGACGACTTTACTTCTCTCTCTTGCTCATTTGTGGTCTCCTTTTTAATATTCTGTTCATCTCTTGGCTGTGCTTTATTTGATATTTTAGGCAGGGTGTTTGTCTGCTTTAGGATTGTTTACCGAGGTCCTCCTTTCTGCTTACACAACACTTGGCCTTGGTGCCAGGAGTGCCAAGAATTACCCATCTGTGGGCTGATTGATAAATTACTTTGCTGCTTCCTTTCCTGCCCACCCCCACCCTAGTCCTAGAATCATTGCTATGGGCTGGAGGAGGGTCTCAGAGCAATCTATTAAACATTCTGAGTAGTTCTTCAGGCAGGGTCTTTTAATATGCCTCACTGATTAATAAAAATGAAGGAATGCGCAGGAGACTATCAACTTTTAACTGAGAGCAGTTAAGGTAGCCATATCAGTCACCAGCGGAAAAAATAGAATTGAGATAATTAGTTGCTGGCCTATTAAAGTGTGGGATGTCGGGTAACATTCTAAGTTATTACTCTTCTTGTATCATTTTGGGAGGGGAGTATGAAAATCCTTGGGCCTCAGTTTCCTCATTTGCAAAATAATGGGGTTGGACTAGCTGACCACAAGCACGTTGATTTATTCAGTACTTAAGGTTCAACTAGAATTTTCTTCCTCATCCTATGAGCTAGAAAATAGCACAAGAATCATTTTTAACCCCTCTCCCCCCATTTTACATTTGAAGAAACTGGGGCTGTGAGAAACTGAGTTGACTACATTCAGTCAGCTGGTAAAGCATGAGATCCAGGATAGCAACATATAACAATTTATAGCTTCGCACAGTGGAAGGAATGCTAGATTTGAAGTCAGAGGGCCTGGATTCAAATCCCAAAACTGCCTTCTATTCAGTCACCCTGGGCAAAGCACTGAACTGCTCTGGGACTCAGTTTCCTCATTTGTAAAATGAGAGGGTTGGCTTAGATGATATTTAAATTCCCTTCCTGCTCTAAACCTCTAATCCTGTGATTCCATTTGAGACTCCCAAGCAGTTCTGTGAAGGTATTATGTATTATAGGTGTTGTTATCCCCATTTGCAGTTTGAAGAGTTAAGGTGATATCTATGATCACCCAGCTAATAATAATAGCTAGTATTTATGTGGTGCTCTATGTTTGTAATCTCAGTTGATGCTCACAAATGCCACATTTAACAGCCAAGGAAACTGAAGCTGAAAGATTAAGTGAAAGAAAAAGCTGTTATAATGGAAGGGAAGAGAGAGAAGGTGAAAGGGAATGAGTGAACCTTACTCTCATCAGATTTGGTTTGAGACGGGGATAACATACACACTCAACTGGAGAATCTTACTCTACAGGAAAGCAGGGGGAAGGGGATAAGAAGGGGGGGGATGATAGAAGGGAGGGCACATCAGGGGAGGAGGTAATAAAAAGCAAACACTTTTGAAAAAGGACAGGGTCAAGGGAGAAAATTGAATAAAGGGAGACAGGATAGGATAGAGGGAAATGTAGTTAGTCTTTCACAACATGACTATTATGGAAGTATTTTCATAATGATCAATTTATAACCCATATTGAATTGCTTGCCTTCTCAAGGAGGGTGAGTAGGGAAGGAAGAAGGGAGAGAATTTGGAATTCAACAGTCTAAAAACAAATGTTAAAAAAATTGTTTTTATATACAACTGGGAAATAAGATATACAGGCAATGGGGTATGGAAATCCATCTTGCCCTATAAGAAAGTAAGGGGAAAGGAGATAGGGAAGGGTGGGGAGTGGGGTGATAGAAGGGAGGGCAGACTGGGGAAAGGGGCAATCAGAATACATGCCATCTTGGGGTGGGGGGGAGGGTAGATGGAGAGAAAATTTGTAACTCAAAATCATGTGGAAATGAATGATGAAAACTAAAAATAAATTAAAAAATAAAAATGAAAGATTAAGTGACTTGCCCAGAGTCACAGGGCTAGTAAATGTCTGGGTCCACATTTGAACTCAGGTCTTCCTAACTCTAGATTCTGTGTTTCTTCTACCATACCAAGCTATCTATGACATCCATGGCTCCTTCACCTATAAGAGTTTAAGTGGAAAATAGATCATTGGAGGCAGTAGTTTTCTTTCATCTGGCTATAATACATACAATATTTTTCAGTAAAAATATAAGATTTTCTTTCAACTTGGCTTGAGGTGTGAGGCTAAAAGATGAGACAATCGTTTACACTTACTCTCTTCACTTTCCTTCCGCTCCAGAAAGCCACAGATAGTGAGCCTCTGGGGATAATAAGAAATAAATGGTTCACCTTCTTGAGGTGAGTTCTCTGAGGCTAGTGGGCTAGGGGGGAGGAGTCATTTATTAAATGGAACCCCAATGGCCTAGAATTATTCAGTCACCTCCTGAGCTTTATTTGCTGATACTTTATGGCATATGAAAGTGGTGCCTTAAATTAGAAGAAAATATGCAAAGGAAATTTTAAATTTATATGCCACAGATGTTGCTTTTCTCCTATTTTTATAGACTTTCTGTGAGATAACTAAAAATGTGGTTTTTTTAAAATTGTGGCTGAGGCCTAGAGTACATGAATGAATTATGAAATATTTATAGGATGTTTTCCAGTGAACAATATGGCTCTCTCCAGTAAGTTGAAACCCACTGTAGAGTTATAAAATACTTGAATCAAACTATTTCAGGGGCCTTGTTTTCCACAGAAAATGTGGTTTTACATAGCTTTGGCCTATCTAAATACTATGGTAGCATACTACAATAAAATCTTGCTAATTAAAGCTAGATTGGTGACAGGCCCATCTGAATTAGTGAACCTCAACCCTTTGCAAACTGGCTTTTGACTTCATCACTCAACTAAAACTAAAACTCTCTGCAGAAGTTCCCAGTACTCTCTTAATTATCAGATCTGATGGTTTTTTTTCTCAGTGCTCATCCTTCTTGACCTCAATGCAGCTTTTGACACTGATGATTCCCCCTTTCCTGGATACTCTTTTCTTCTCTAGGTTGTCTTCTCAGGGCTCTCTCTTGGTTCTCTTTCTACCTGAGAATTCCTTCTCATTCTTCTTGGACGAATCATTTTTCATATTTTATCCCTTAACTGCATCCTTAGCTTAGCACCTGGCATATAGTAGGCACTTAGTAAATGCTTTTTGTCTGTCTAGTACGTCCTAAGGTTTTGTCTTGGGCCCTCTTGGTGACTTCATTAGTCCCCATGGGGCCCATTATCATCTCTAGCCCATATCCTTTATACCTAGCCCTAGTCTCTTGAATGCCAATTCCACATTACCACCTCCTTGTTGGATGTTTTGAACTGCATTGAAAACCCAACCTGTCCAGTCAACAAGACTTTGTTAATCACCTACTCTGTGTCAGAAAGTGTTGGGGTTACAAAGAAAGGTTAAAAAAAAAAAGGAGGCCTCTCAAGGAGCTCCCGGTCTAAGGAGGCAGCTGTATACAAACAAGGGGTAGCCTGAGTCAGAGATAGTCTCAGAGGGAAGGCCTAAGATTAAGGAGTGCTGGGAAAGGCTTCATGCAGAAGCCTGGACTCAAGCAGAGACTGGAAGGAAGCCAGGAGGCAGAGATGTCCATAACATACCTTAGTATCCTTTCTCAACAGCTGCCCCTCTTCCACACTTCCACGTTTTTTGTCAAGCCATATCACCTAGGTTCGCAACAGACTTTTCTCACTCTTGCTCAGGTGTAGTCTTGTTTATTCTCCTTTCATGACAAACGTTTACATTGCCCTTCTTTCCACTCTCACAGCCACCAGCCTATTGCAGTCCCTAATCACTTCTCACCTGGTCTATTGTAAACAGTCTCCTAATTGGTCTTCCTAGTGTTAGTCTCTCCCTTTCTCAGTCTGTTCTCCATTTGGCTGGCAAATGATATTTCTTTTTTGTTGTTGTTGTTTGTGTTTGTGGTTTTTTTTTTTTGGAGCAGGGTAGGCAGGGCAATTCGGGTTAAGTGACACAGCTAGTAAGTTTCAAGTATCCGAGGCTGGATTTGAACTGAGGTCTTCCTGACTCCAGAGCCAGTGCTTCACTCACTGTGCCACCTAGCTGCCCCCAAAATGATATTTCTAAAGCATGGGTCTAATCCTGACATTCCCTTTCTTAAAGTCCAATGGTTCCTTCTTACCTCTGTGATCAAATAGATGCCTTTTTCAAGCCGTTGTTTCAGCCTTATTATACATGATTCCCCTCTGTGTACTTTTAAGTGGAGCCAAATGGACCCTCTTACTGCTGCTCACACACAAGATTCCATTTCTCCTCTCTGTGTTTTTGCCCAGAAATGCAATATTTCCATACCTCCATGCTGGAATACTTAGTTTTCTTCAAAAGCATCACCTCCTACCTGATCCCCTCCCCCCACCTTAGTGCTTTTCTTCCTAAATTACTTTTTTGGTATGTAAACTCTTTCAGGCATATTTTGTTTTATGTTAGTCCTTTTATCCCCTATGCCTGGAACATAGTAGTTACTTAATAAATGCTTGTTGTTAGATGTTGGGCGATGTGAAGATTAGGTTGAAGGGACCCGACATGTATGATTAGCTTAAGATTAGGTCTGGGAAAGGGTGTATTGGCTGTCGTCTCTGACCTGGAATGTTGTCCTTTGGAAGTAAGATTGGATTTGTTTGGCTTGGAGTCTATGGGTGGAGGCAGATCTAGACCTGATGGAATAAGACATTTCCTAACAATTAGTGTTCTCCCAAAGTGGGATGGGCTTAATCTCTCTGATCCTCACAACCACCCTGAGAGATGGGGGCTATTAGTATTCCCATTTTACAGTTGAGGAAACTGAGGTTAATGATTTGCCCAGGGTCACACACAAGCATATGAATTAGGATTTGAACTTGGGTCTTCATCTACTGTGACACCCAGCTCCCCCTTCTAGCAAAGGCTGCATTGCCATGTACCTAGTACTTTGGAATAGGGATTGTTGTTCTTATGTGCACTAGATTAGATGGCCTTTGAGGTTTCCCTTCTAGCTTGTATTTATGATGGTTAGAATTAGGCTAACAAAGTGTTGCTTGTTTTAAGAAATGGTTGGTAACCAAAATATCTATGGTTTTTGTATACTGCCTCAATGTAGGTGCTTCTAAAGTCCTTGAGGGTTGCTTGAAAATTCTTCTACAATAACTTAGACATTTTACAGCAAGCTTGTTTGCTTGAATAATTTGATTATCCAGTCCTTTCTCCCCAGACCATGCTGAGCTAACCTTCAGCCAAGCCCCCATCTGGATTGCTACAAATAAGGGATGAGCCTGGTCCACGTGAAGGAGCTTTTTAACTAATATTAGGCCCTGAGTAGCCGAAGTGTTGACAGTCCCATTGGCAGTATTCTAAGTAGTCAGGTGATTCCCTAGGTCTTCCAGGATTTGTACAAGAGAATGTACCACATTATAGGTATCAGAGTCCTCAATTCACTTTTATTTTTGTTGGTTACAAATGCCCTGCTATATTCTGCTTCTTATTGGAAAGAAAAATGTTTCTAAAATCATTAAGAAGTCAAGCTGTTTAAGAAAAGATGGAAGTTTTTAAAGAATTGATATCCTTGACCATTTCTATCTTTTCTATTTGCAAAATATTTTATTACCTTCCTCATCTGGAACTTTTCAGTATGTAATAGTCTCATGCTTTAGACTCTTCTCTAAAATGGAGATCATGATCTTCACCCCCAAGCCCAGGCCTCTTTCTAACTTCCCTGTTTCTGTTGGGCTGCAGTCAAACTGATCTACTTGCAGTACCCCAGTCATTTCTGGCCACCATACCTTTGCCTCCATGTCTGTAAAGCTATTCTTTGTTATCGGTACTTCTTGGAACACTTGGCCCCTTTTAAAGGTCATCTCAACTGCTATCTCCTTCAGCAGGCTTTTTTGGATGGCCCTAGTTATTAGTGGTCCCACCCCCATGGCTGTGCATTTATTGGGCTTGTGTGGATCCTGCTTTTACTTATTTGTGAAATGCAAGTTTTTTGAGGGCAGGATTGTTTTACTTATTTGTATCCCCATTGCCTAGCAATCGATTGATCAACAGTGGATTAATTTCCTCCTATGGGCCAGTCACTGAGGATACAAAGACAAAAATAAAATATTCCTGACTCCATGAAGCTTACATTCAACTGGGAGAATTGAACATTCACAGACAAGTAAATATGAGGTATAAATACAATAAATTCATTGGAAGGGTGTGCGTGTGTGTGTGTGTGTGTGTATGTATGTATATGTATATGTATACACATTAACAACTGGAGCTGTCCTCAGGAAAGGCCTCCAGGAGGAGATGGCATTTGGGCTCAGCCTTGAAGAGAGGCAGAATGGAACTGCAGAGCCCCAGAGTCAGGGACGGAGATAGGAGGCAGGCAAGGTAGTATGCAGGCTAGTTTGGCAGCAGCTTAGAATGTAGGGGGTGGAGTGATGTGAAATGAACCTAAAAAGATAAGGTTTTTGGTCTAGCGCTAAAAGAGACCTCTGATACTCCATTCCTCCCCCTCAGTTTACAGGGAAGTAAATTGGAGCACGGGGCTGACCGTTCTGGCATCCTAGGCAGGATTTGAATTCAGTCTAACTCCACAGCTGGTGCTCTTTCGTCTGTGACGAGACCTAGATTATAGTACAGAGTAAATGATTAACAAGTTCGTACTGGTTGATCTGAAAAGGCAAAGAATGAAACTAACTTACTATATGTCGAAGAGGAAACCAGCAACCGAGTCACTACCACAGCTCTGATCTCTTCTTGGCCCTGCCCTCAGGGGCTCCTAATTTCCTAAACAAAGTGTGTTTCTTATACCCTGGGAGTTCACTGTACTCAGCCTTCTCTTGAAAAGTTTTTTTTGGAGGGCTGGAAAGAGAAGCAGCTAACTGAAGTTTTCTGAGACTAGAAACAGTAAACATCTGAGTAAAAACACTGGTAAAATAAATTCACAGTGGCCAATAAGCAACAAAGTGTTCCCTGGGGCACTTTGATACACGGGAGTCTGAACATTTGAGCAGTACTCCCTGTAGCTACTAGAAGCTTGTAAATCTACCATAAACATTTTTCTTAGTTCTGTAATTTGGCACAAGTGTAAGACTTGAATTTTTAAAAAAGTGAAAATAGTATGTCGACATAAGTACACATGTAATATTGTATTTATACATGATTTGTATGTATAGGTTTGTTTGTATAAATCCTTGTATACATTTGTGCATGTGATTTATATGTATAAATATGTATATAATGTGTATGTATTGGTATGTGTGTATATAAATATAGATGTATATATACATATGTGTGTGTGTGTGTAGATAATCACTTAGGGCTCCTCGAATAACGTATTAGTATTAACAAGACTGTCTTTAAGTGAACTCTACAGAATCCATGGGAAAATGTAAGAACTTGGTTGGCTCAGCAGATTTACCTAACTACACAGAAATTCAAAGGGGCATATCAAGCTTCCCAGGCTGAAATTTGATCTGTTAACAGCTTACCAAATTTAAATGGGTAAATCTTGAAGGGTAGGAAGAAGGATTAATAGCCCCTTCACTCAGGGAAGCCTCTACATTTCAGATTTGCATTTTGAAAATGCCAGTGACTGGCCAGGATTTAGATGTACAGTGACTGGGTTAGAGTGCTGGTGGTGGCTCATTCTAACTCACAATGAACCAGCTGTTTCTAGAGCTGGACTGGCTAGCTGAATTGGTTAGGATTTAGAAAATTGTTTTTAAATAATAATTTTTTGGGGGGTGATGGCATTTCATCAAGGTAGGGGACTCCTACTGTAAAATCCTCTGATTCTGTAATTTATAGCCATGGAAAGTTAATTGGGGCACTGAGAGATTAGTTGACTTGTCCAGGGTCCTATTGGTGGTAATATGTGTCAGGAGTAGAACTCGAACCCAGGTCTCTTTTACTTCAAAGCTGGTCTTCTGCTACTCTCTTCTGCCTCTCAAATAATACTCATATTTCTACAGGAAATATTCTTTCAAATCAAAACTTTATATTCTCATCTTTTGGTGTGGATGACTTTCTTCATCCTGAGATATTACTCTAAGCCATTTTTTAGCTAAAATGCAAACATAACACCAAAACCACCCAGTCTACTACCCTTTAGGACTGTTCCTGCATGTTGCCAGTCAGACAAGTCAACAAGCACAATTAAGCACTTGCTATATTCCAGGCACCGTGCTAAATGCTGAAGTTACAAAGAAAGGCAAAAACAAGACCTACCCCCAAGAAATTCCTATGGTGTAAATGGGAGGTAATCTCAGCGGGAAGAAGGATTTGAGAAAGGGAGATCAGGAAAGACCTCCTGCAGAAAATGGAATTTGAGCTGAGTCTTGAAGGAAGCCAGGAGGTCATGGTACAGAAGGAGAAAAATTCTAGGTTTGGGGGAGAACCAATGAAAAGGCACCAAGTCAGGAGATGGAGGGCCCCACGTGCAAGGAACAAGGTCTATGATGATGGATCTCAGGGTCTGTGGAAGGGAGAGGAGTGAATGTAAAAAGCCTGGAGAAATAGGAAGAGGCCATGTCTTGAAGGGCTTTACTTGTCAAACAAAAGACTATATTTCATCCTGAAGGTCATTGGGAGCCATTAGAGTTTTTTGGAGGGAGGGAGAGGATGTGTCTTGATATTATTAGATGGCCTAATAGCCCTATAACAGGTAGAGATTAGTCTTATTTCACAGATGGGCAAACTGAGTGACTCGCCCAATATCCCACAGCTAATCAGTGGCAGAACTGGCACTCAAGGCTCTGTCTTCTGGCTCTACATCTAAGTTTCTTTCTCTATAGTATATGCCTTGGCATCTTGAAATCATGGCTAATCCAAAGCTCTGGGCTATCAGAATATGCATAGCAACAGTGAAAGGGTTGAAATCTTTGAAGGACATAGCTGGAAACTGGAAATCAGTTTCAATGAAAACTCAAGGAAAAAAATCTTGGCGGTGGATCAGGCCATTGATGAAATAAACAAAGTTTTGTTTTTAAGTGGGACCCCAAGAATGAGGCCCTGTGACTCAGAGCTTACCCATGAGCTGTTTTATTCCATTCAGATCAATACTGCCCAGAGATAAGAAAGCTAACTAAGCATGATTAGTCAATGAGTAACCTGGGAGAAAAGGTAGCCACATCAGCCAGAATAGACTGATAAGATACACTTCTTTTTCCTCTTAAAATACCCCTCTGCCAAGTACCTTAGAACATTTGGCGAGCTAGAACCTGCAGTGGAAAGAACATTAGCTAAGAGTCAGGAGATGTGGCGTGAAGGCCTAGATGGAGAAGATTTGGGCAAGCCACTTCATCTTTCTCTGACCCTGTTTCCTTATCTAGAAAATATACAGACTCCCTTCTGTCTTGGGGGCTTCCTGCTGTGGTACACATAGTTACCCACAGGGACTGCCTCAGAGCAAGTAAATATTTGGACTTGGTTAACAGACAAGCACTGTGTTGGCAACTAGGTGGTCTAGGAGCAAGCAGGACACTGCCGAATGTGGCCAACCAGATTAAAATGTAACTGGGAAATAGTTAACAAAATAAATAAAAATACAATAGAACATTTGTTGTTGTTTAGTCCTGTCCAATTCTTTGTGACCCCATTTGAGATTTTTCTTGGCAAAGATACTGGAGTGGTTTACCATTTCTGCCTCTAACTCATTTTGCAAATGAGGAAACTGAGGCAAACAGGGTTAGTGACTTGCCTAGGGTAAGTGTCTGAGGCTGAATTTGAACTCAGGTCTTCCTGACTCTAGGCCTGGCACTCTATCCACTGTGCTGCCTATCTATCCCTACTATTGAACATAGATAATGTTAATATATGGTTTTCTAAGTCACTCTGTGGCTAGCAGGGATCCTTATGTGTGGTTTAATGGCATTATTTCTATTTGAGTTTGACATCACTGGTCTAGAGGAGCAGGAATTCTTAATCTTTTTTGTATCATGGATCTCTTTGGCAATTGCCTTTGCTAAAGCCTGTAGAACCCTTCACAGAATAATGCTCTTAAATGCATAAATAAGATACAAAGGACTTTAAAATAAGCTAATTTATGGAAATAGAGTTATTAAAATATGAAGGGAAAACAAAGGTCATGAAACCCAGGTCAAGAATGCTTGGGATAGAGCCCTAGGCTTGGAGTCAGGGAAGCCTGAGTTCAAATCCTGCATGAGGCATTTTAATAGCTGTGTGACCCTGGACAAATAATTTAACCTGTTTGCCTCACTTTCCTCAGCTATAAAATGGGAATAATAAGAGCACCTTCCTCAAAGAGTTCTTTCCAGTATCTAAAGGGATGTTTGTAAAAGTGCTTAGCACAGTGCCTGGCACATAGCAGGCAACTTATAACTGCTATTCCCTTCCCTCCCTCATGAGCCATACAGAGGCACCAGAAAAATCCTTCATTCGGGGGGAGGCGGAAGCTTGGAGACAGCAAAGGCATTGCACAGTTATCCAAGTAGAATTCACACTGTTCTATTCATCCTATTCAATCCTGACATGGCTCATCACCAATCCACTGACTGTTCAAGGAATGTGCCCTGATGGACCTGCTCCATGGGTGCATAACATTGAACCAGCCTGCCATACCCCCCTCCCTCCCTTTAGCAACCTCTGAAACAAAGGGGCAAAAGTGATGAGTTGAAACAGCTCAAAAAACCCCACTCCAAAAGATGTCATGAGAGGGTCTGGTGCCAAGTGAATGGCAGTGACAAAGTTCCGATGAAGGAGGGAAATAACTTTTATTGATGTGAATCTCAGAATCCTGGAGTTAGGAAAGAGCTCAGAAGTCATTGTGCCCAGAGCCTGAATGTCCTTTGTCAAAGCCCGATGAAGGTTTGTGTGGCTTCCAGTGACAGGGAACTCACTGCCTAATGAGGCAAAAGCTACAGTAATAGTCTCATGGATCTCACTCCTTCCAATATACACACATGAGAATGAGACAGGGATGGGCCCTGGGATTTCCTGGGTATGAGGAACTCCAAATGAGGACACCCCCTCTACCAAGGTAGACAGACAGGCACCTTCTCTGCAGCTTAGAGAGTCCCTTGGGAGCAGTGCCCAGGGACACCAAGCCACTTTATGTCAGAGGCCGGATTGGAAGCCAGATCTGCCAAGTCCCTAGGCCAGCTCTCTGTCCAGGCTGCCACTGTGTCACGTGCGCAGCAGATAACAGATGGACGAGTCCGTGTGTTCCACAGGTATACAAAAAGATCAAGACATCCAGAGCAGCATTTCTCTGACTTGTCAGTTTCAGAACTCCTTTACACTATTAAAAACTGTTGAGGATTCACCCTATCCCAAGCAGTTTTTGTGTGCATTATGGAAATGAAAACACCTCATTATTATAAAAAGTTTTGATGTTGCAGACCCCTGTAAAGTGTCTCAGGGGGTCTCTCACCCCAATTTGAGAACCTCTGGTATTGAGGAAGACACTAGGATGTTGAGCGGATCCTCAGGAAAGATTTATTGGAAGGCATAGATGAGATGAGATCACAGATACGTAAATAAGTCCCCAAATTGTGGGAATTGCCTTGCTTTTCAATACATATAGTAGGAGATCTTCAAATAGGATGTAAACTCCTTGAGGGCAGGAACCTATTTTTTTGTATCCTTTATATACCTATCATTGGCTCCCAAGACATATTCATTGGAATTCATTTATTTATCTCTCCTAATTCCAGTAAGAAATCTAATTTTGTGTTTCTCCTCTTGCTCTTCTTTCCCCCTCTTTAACTCCTTTCTCCCTCTTTCTTCCTCTCCCCAAGGACAGACAGTGGATTGATCATTTTTAGAATGTTAAATCCTAATAGGAGGCAACTTGGTCTGCCTTGTGTTCCAACACCTCACCTAGAGCCTAACCCTACTTAGTAATGTGAATGCTTAAGAAATACTAATTAGGGATGACAATAACTTCAGCTCCTCTTCATCAACCCTTATAGGAAGAGTGGCCTTCCTGATCACAAAATATTTCTTTTTTGTGTTGATTGGAGTTCTTCAAAGGACATAGTGCTTTTAATGATTTAATTGATACAGTTTTTAGTGGTAATTTTGTCTTTCCCCGGTCATTTCCTGCTCATATCATGAGCCACATGCAGTCCTAGGGCCATGGGTTGACCACTCTGGCTTTTGAGGAGTAGAGAGTAGGAGCGCAGAAACCTTTAATAATAATTAACAACAACAACCAACACTTATAGAGCTCTTTGAGGTTTGCAGAATGCCTTGTACATATTTGTTTGAGCTTCACAATTCTAAGTGGTATTTCCCATTTTACAGATGAGAAATCTGAGGCTCAGAGAGGTTTTTGGATTTCCGAAGGGTCATGGTGTAGTTTGGTGGGTTGTTGGGAACCCTGAAATGTCAGGGTACAGGGTACCATCCCCCTAGAATGAATTCAGCCACTCAAACCTACCAGCCAAGTGATGGGGTCATTTTGCCAATAGTATCTAGCAAGATTCTTAGGGAATCTGGGGGTGAGACTGATGCTTATATATGGAAAGGACATTGAAAAGATCTGGAGGGAATTAAGGTGGGCTTAATAGGCTAGTGACCTAGATGGGATTAAGGAGTGCTCTGGGGTGGGCCTTGACTAGGTGAAAAGAAAGATAGGCTAATTAGGTGATCTAGGTGGGCCGGGGTGGGCCAGGGGCTCCAGCTGGGCTGCTGAAATGAATGAGAAAATTCCGGAACTGGGTTGCTTTCGAAGACATGACATTTTCCTTTTAGGGGTCCAAGTCCCATCACTCCATCAGTCACACAGCAAGAGTCTGAAGTGGGATTTAAATCTAGGTTTTCCTGACTCCGAGGCTAGCGTCCTATCCATGCTTGCCATTTTATGAATCCAGTCAAGGCTTGCTGATTTCCCCTATGTCAGGGACAGTTATCTTCTCACTGATAGAAGCTCTGTGTATGTCCCTCCAGTAGGTGGGAGACGCCTTCCATTGGCAGCTGCTCTTTCTTGTACCTTGCTTCCTTGGCTGGCTTTGCCAAGGTGCCAAAGAGCTAAATCATTTGTAAAAAGTTCATCTGGCCAAGTTGGAGATCAGAGTTCTTGTTATTAAAGGTAAACCTTGTAGAGCACAGACTGCTGCCATAAGCCATAAGCAAAGCCTCCAAAGGTGCCAGTGCTGCTGCAGAGGTCAGGGAACTATGTTTTTAGGGGTGCTCAGGACTCCAAAATACCAACACACTGGGTCTAGCTCGAATACATTTAACTCAAGCCTTCTTACAGCCAAAGAAAAAATTTATTACAAGTTTGCCATATAGGGTTGTTGTCTTGTTTTCACAAGCAGCCAGATTCCATCTGAGGTAGACGAATCTGAGCACTTTTGCAGAGGCAAGATGAAACTTATGCACACAAAGATTGTGGGAGGGATCTAGGGTGGTCTTACGGTAGTGGAAGGAGGAGTTTAGGGAGGGTCTTGAGGAGGAGTCTAAGGAGGAGCTTGATGGGACTGGGATGAGCTCAGACTCCAGGAACTAAGAGAATGGATTGAGGGTGGGAAGTAGCTGAAGGCTACCTGGAGGTAACAGAAAATGTGGGGCTAGGCTAGTTTAAGGGTAACAGATTTGGGCATAGACACTTTGATAGGATCAAGGGTGGAAACTAGCCAGACAATGGAGGGCTAGACTAGGTGAGAGTAACCTAGCCTAGAGATTTGGGTCTAGCCGTAATGAAAGGCTTATGGCCTCAGGCAAATGCCTTGTCCAGTGGGAAGATTCAAGGGGAATTCAGGGCTGCTCCCACAATCTAAACCTCATCGCTGCTGCTGCTGCTCTTCTTCCTCCTCCAGTTTCAAAGTCATAGAAACAAAAACCTTCTGCTAAATACTATTATTCTTTTGAATAGATTACAGATGTTTAGGGACAAACAGCTTAGGGAAGGGTTCTTTTAACCCAGTTTTTCTGGTTACTTTAACTTAGGGACCTACACCTTAACCCTGAGGCCATTGTGGTCGCTCCTACATTTCTAGTGTTTCTAACTTGCCTTGTGGTGACTTTTATTTCTTGTCAGTGGTATTTTTTATTAGCATATGTATGTGTGGCCAGGGGTGGGGGAACATGGGAGTGGTGGTGGTGAGAATAGTTAATCTCATCTTAAAGATTAGGAAACCAGCAGCCATGCTCTGGTTTCCTGACAGGTCCACAAGTGGAATGAACCTACAGAACAGGGAGTCAGACTTCCAAGCTCCTGGCTTTCCTTGCATTCACTGGGCTACACCTTTCCTAGGCTTCTTCTGTAGCTAAAGCCCTCTGCTTTTAAAGAAAAACAGACAGAACTGATTAGGGAAATCTGATCTTTTAGCCTGTGTCCAAGGCCTGGTATGAACCAGGAAGGTCTTTTCCCTAAGAATCAATGTGCCAGGCACTGTGCTAAGCACTGGGGATACCAAAAGATGTACAAAGAGGTACCTAATCTCAAGGAACTTACAGTCTAATAGGGGAGATTACATGCAAACAAATATAGACAAAGCAAGCTCTATGTAAGATAAATGGGAGGAAAGGCACTAGATAAAGTAATGTTTTTTAGTTCTGGTAATTCCTGCAGTGTCTTCCTTTAAAAAGTCCTGCTCTATAGGTACACCTCTTGGCTCTTCCTATATTTACTAATATGTCAGAGGCAAAAAAAATGAAAGCACAATTGTTATTACACTTAGAATTTCAAAACTGGTGAAATCCAACAATAAATATTTGTTGAATTCCTTGCCTAGAATAGCTGGTTTTTATGTAGGGCTTTAAGGTTTACAAAGCGTACAACAACATCGTTAAGTAGGCATTATAAAGCATTATAATCATTCTTATTTTACAGGTAAAGATACTGAAGCTTGAAGAAGTGAATAAGTCACATGACTAATAAGCTGCAAAGGCTGGACTTAGAGAAAGGGCTTCTGGCTCCCAGGCCAGCGCTGACCTTGCTGTGCAAGGTTCTGTGCTAGACGCTATGGGAGGGGTGAGGGAGAGGGGAGAGGAATAGTAGCCTAGGTCTTAGCCCTAAGACATGGGCCCTCCCCTCAAGAAGCAATAACTTGAGTGTTAGAGAAAAAAGGTATGTGTGCAATAGGGGAACCCAGGGCAGGAACAGTCCCCAAACAGACAAATAAAGGGAAGCAACCTAGTCAAGTCGACAAGAATTTGTTAAGTACTTACTATGTGTGGGGTATTGTGCTGAGCTCTAAGCAGAGATAAAAACAGACCCTGCCCAAAAGAAGCTGATATTCTAAGACCGAACATAAAAGGAAGCTGGAAGGGGTTGGTGTGAGAAATGAAGGTACTCACATGGGGCATGGTAGAGAGAACCTGGAGAAGAGCGAAGGCCTGCTTGGTCTGGTGTCCTCCTTAAAAAGGAAGGAAGATGAGAGGAACCAGCCCATTGGAGGGAGAGGCCACAGGGCGGAAGGTGCCACACCCCATGTGTGAAGTCCAGGGTGGAGTGACCTTTCACAGTGAAGAGGTTCAATAGCGTAGTAGAGAGACTGAAGAAGAATGAAAACAAAACAAACAAAAGAGGAATGAAAACCTAGCTGGCCTGGGCATCCTCCTTAAAATGGGGATTCTAGGAGGAACCAGCCAGAAGAACCAAAGGCCACCCAAATGCAGCCAGTCAAATGATCCGTCCAAGGAAGTGTGATGGCTTTGTGGTCTGAATCTATTGGGGGGACAACCAGTAATAATGAAGTCACCAAACCATCCAAATGCAGTGAGTAAAATCAAGCAAGCATTTATTACTGTCTCCCTTGGGAGAGGTAGTGAGGTACTTCTAAATGGGATGCAAATTCAAGAGCGAAACCGTCCCTGCCCTCAAGCAGCTTGTATTTTAAGAGGGGGATGTAACATATTCAGGGACCCGGTAACCAAGGAGCAGAGCTTTGGTCTAGGCCAGGACTTCTTAACAGAGGGTCCATAGGTAGTCCAGAGATAGATTTCAGAGGAGTCTGAATTTTTCCAGGAAAAAATAGACATACTAATATTTACTAACCTCTTACTCAAGGCTTCTTTTTTATGTCTTGAGCCCTTCTGGCAATCTGGTGAAGCCTGTGAGCCCCTTTTCAGAATAATGTTTTAAAACGAAGACGATCAAATGCATGGAATTACAAAGGGAATGAATTGTATTGAAATACACTTATCAAAATTATTTTTTAAAATTCAAAGACCCCAGGTTAAGAGCCCCTGCCTTGTCTAAAATTGAGCATCTCCTTCAATTATTTAACAACATTATTCTGATAGGGAGGTCATGTGCTTCATCAAACAAACTACTGGTCCCAGAATAAGAATGAAAGATTGAAAAAGGTCTAAAGGTTCAGGGCAGAGATGGCAAGATGTCTGTGGTGGCTATGCCTGATAGTGGTATGCTGGAGGTTGATTAGATGGTGATTTGTGAAGCATGGTCTGGGACTGGCTAGGTATAATGGGCTAGAATTTTCAGTCACCCACCGGTCCAAATAGCTCAGCCACAGGGGAGAGAGTTCCAAAGGGAAGTAGATTAGCTGGTCTTTGAAATGTGGTCCATCTTGGAATGTCTCTGTTCCTGGTGACAGCTAAAGGGCAGATGGGGAGATGCCTGCTCTGGGGAGGCCCTGGCTTCCTGATAGACAGCTTTGTACATCATGGTTGGCACTAAAGAGACTTCCCTGCCACAAGCTAATCACTTCTTCAGTCACTTTGCAGCGTGGTTCCTAATACTGTTACAAATGTCCAAAGGGTTTTCCCTTTTTCACTCATTTTTAGTAGATTTTTTAGTTTGCCTACATCCTTTTGAGAGTAATCTGCTGGCGTTAAGGGCCTTTTATTTTCAGGGAAGTCTCCTCCTTGAACGTTAGGAGGATATGGTTTCATAGGTGCCTTTGAGACTTCCTCTGGGACTTTAGGCACAGCAGCAGGTCCGAATCACATTACAATAAACTCAGTCTAGAGCCCTGGGGGCACTGCCTTGCTACTGGCTGGAGCATTTTCCCAGGAAGTTGACTAATCCACATTTAAAGCATTCTGGATCTATGCCCCCCAAACTAGAAGAGGTGGCTGAGTGAGTCTAGATGAATCTTTTAACTTCTCTGAGTGTTAGCTTTCTTATTTGTAAAATGAGTTGAACTTGATAACCTCTTAGGTCCCTTTTAGCAGCCTAAATCTCCAAGGTCTCTTCTAGCTCTCAATTATGATCTTATGAACAGTTCCATTTGGAGCCCACCATCTTCTTGGTATGGCAAAGCTACTAAGAGAAAATAAGCTCCATCTTATTCAATTTGGCCCACCATTCCCCTGCCAACACCTGGGACTGTTATTCTGTCGTCTTACATGTTAGCCGTCACTCTCAGCTTTCTATCAGTGAAAGTTATATGAGCATGCCTTTTGCACACAGAAGGTGCTTAATAAATACTTATCGATTGACAGATTGATCTATACCTTTATCTAAGTCATTGCTAAAAATGTTGAGAAAATGAGGCCATGGACAGTCTTGCGACACCACAATAGAGATGTTTCTTGATGTTGCTAGACATTGAGCCATTAATCACCATTCTTAAGGTCTGTACCCTAACCCTGTTAAAAAATCTGCTAACCATACTATGATCTAGCCCATAACTCTCTCTTTTCCATAAAGGTATTTTAGGAGACTTTCCCAAATGCCATGTTGTAACTTAGGTATACTATGTCTATCATATTCTCCCAAACAGTACCAGTCTCGGTGCTTTCTCTCAGAAAGGAAATAAGATTTGTCTTATTGGAAAAGAGGACTTTCTTTGGAGTCAGAAGATGTACTCCCTATGTGACCTTGGGCAACTTTCTTAAGCTCTTGGCACCCAGTTCCTCAAAGCAGAAAGTGAGGGAGTCCAACTAGAGAGCTTCTAGGTTCCCTTTCAGATCTAAATCTATGACCATGACTCTACTCATCGGGGTGGCCCTTTCTCAATTCTCACAACCAATTCCTTTAACAAAAGCATTCTGGAATTTGCAGCATCAGCAGCCTGTAGTTTGAGGAATTTATCTTTGTGCCCCCTTCTTAAAAACCAGAGCTGCTGAGCTGACCCCCTCATCCTGTGGTACTCTCCAGGGTCCCAGAATATTTCCATGAATTTCTAAAGCTCTCTTGCTTACCAGTGGTCCCACGGTAGACAGGAAACAAAATCTCAATCTAGGCCTTTTTGCTCCAGGTCTTGGACAATTTATGTCCTGCCAGAGCTGCCTTCTGCAATAGATAAAATGATTTGTAATTAGTATGCTCATTGTTTGTATGTAAGCATGTGCCTGAAGAGCCGGGAGGGCTAGAAATTGTTTTCTTCAATATTTTAAGCATTCTTCCCTACAATCTGGTTTATATTCTTAATTTAGATTACCTATAAAAGGTTTACTTAGCAAAACTGAACTTCTCTCTCTCTCTCTGTCTCTCTCTGTCTCTCTCTCTCTCTCTCTCACACACACACACACACACACACACCCATTCAATTATCTTTATTGCAGTTTTATTATAATTGAAACATTTAAAAAGCTCTTTCTAGTTCTTGTATCAAGTAGGCACTCCAGGGGTCTGAAGAAAATGAGATAATCTTTGGCAAAAATGGCTTCCATGATAAGATGTTCCTAAATTTTGCTTTACAGAAAAACTAATCAACTCTTCTTTCATCATTAGCAAGAGATTTTCAGGCACTCAGCACTTAGCATAGTGCCTGGCGCATAGTAGGCACTTAATACATGCTTACTGATTGACTGGCATGATGTGTTTAACTATTTATAACAATCTAAAATTCTTGACTGTCTTTTTTGTTCTCTTTGGGGCAGTCTATTTACACAAATTCTTCACATGCCTTTTCTGTTGTATTCCATAATTCTGGATATATTGGTACCATTTACCTAGGATTCTGAGTTGATTTTTTCTTTTAAATAATATTTAAATTTTTCCAATTACATATAAAAACAATTTTTAACATTCATTTTTTAAAATAAAATTTTAAGTTCCAAATTCTCTACTTCCTTCCCTTCCCTCTTCCCTAAGATAGTAAGCAGGTTGATGTAGGTTATATATGTGCAGTCATGTAAAACATATCTCTATATTAGTCGTGTAAAAGAAAAAACAGAACAAAAGGAAAAAAAACTACAAAAAAGATGAAAATAGTAATGCTTTGATCTACATTCAGACTCTTATCAGTTCTGTCTCTGGATGTGGATAGCATTTTCTATTATGAATCTTTTGGAATTGTCTTAGATTATTGCATTGCTGAAAAGAGCTAAGTTAGTCATAGTTGATTGTTGTACAATGTTGCTGTTACTCTGTACAATGTTCTCCTGGTTCTACTCACTTCACTTTGCATCAGTTCATGCAAGTCTTTCCAGGTTTTTCCAAAATCCATCTACTCATCATTTCCTATAGTATTCTATTAGATCCGTATAATACAACTTGTCCAACCATTCCCTAACTGATGGATATCCCCTCAATTTCTGATTCTTTGCCACCACAAAGAGCTTCTGCAAATATTTTTGTACATGTAAGTTCTTTTTTCCCCTTAGATTAGTGTCCTGAGGGCCTCTTTATGTTATTTTTCATGGGAAAATCTCCAGTACTTTTTTTCTTTTGCTCGATGCTTAAAAAATTCAGATTAGCTCAATAAAGAGCAAATATTTTGGAAACTAAGATTCAAATTTCACTGGATGTACATAGGGAGGTTTCCTGTCTTCCTGTGGGGCAAAAGCAGTGGTCCATGTGTAAGAAAAGATAGCATGGTATCTGGTTTTGCTCCCACAGAAGGTATCTATGTAGCCCAGTTAAAGTTTTCCTACCAAGACAATGGCCATCTAGAGGTCAGGGAAACTAGAGAGGCTAAACCGGTTGAACCAGTCCAAGCTTATCATGTCAGTACAAGGGTTGGGTCCTGGTCAAGTGTCCAGGTCTACTAATTTGCATATGTTAAAGAAGTAAGGTAGGGAAGTAAAGAACGTAGACTAAACTTAAACAAGATAGAACTAATTAACTTCACTTTTGCTTCTGTATCCTTAGTATCCTATGTAAACTGTATAACTTAAGAAAAATATGTAAAAAAGTAAAGAATGTAAACTAACCATAACTCACACAGGGGTGGAGGAGCTGGTAACCCTCAGTCCTGCTTCTGTATCAGTGTGAGTGTTCCTAGTGAGCACTCCACCAGCTCTCTCAAGGAGTGTAATAAATGCCTTCCTCTGCCCACTCTGGTCCTGAGTTCTTTGGGTTAAAATGGTCAAATCACATGGATCTTCCTAAGGATATGCTACCTGGAAAGCAGTGAGCTCCGGAAGGATGTCTCAGGCTAACTTCCTGACGGTCCCTTGTGGAATCCTGTGGTCCCCACAGCGGTATTAAGGGACCTACCACTTTGGACTTTGCCAGGGAACCCTGTGGTCTGCACAGCCTTTTTAAGGGGCTGTCACTTGGGTCTTCCAACCCTGTCTCAGGAGCCTTGTGATCTTACAGCCATTCTAAGGGGCCATCACTTGGGCCTTCCTCAGAGTCTGACCCCTAGGAAGCCCTGTGATCTCCACAGTTAGAAGTGGGGCTACCACTTGGTCTTCCTCTGAGAGTCCTGTGGTCTGCACAGCCTTCCTTAGGGGTTATCACGTGGTTCTTCCTCAGGGCCTGACCCTGCCTAGAGGTCCTGTGATCCCCATAGACTAAGGGACCATCACCTGGTTCTTCCTCAGGGATTTGGCCCTGCCCAGGAAGTCCAGTAACCCCCACCCCCACCCCACCTCCAAACCGCGTTTCTCACATAGGCAATTCAAGGGAGAAATGTTGACTGTGCAGTTCATGTTGTCCAAGAACAACCCAAGCAGAAGTTCTGCTGCTAATGGAAACACTCAGACAGGAGGCACAGGTATGAACAGCCCCCTTTCATTACAAAAGGGAGTTGTATGCAATATTGTTTGAAAGGATATTTGCTTATACAGAGGTATTGTCATTGACCTTGGTAAAATTGAGAGTTTCTTTTCATGTTTATGGGCAACAAAGTATACTTAGACTCCTTTTCTTATCCACATTGTTGTATTTTAGGTAATAATAATTATAATAAATAAACCTTATTTCAAAGGTTAATTTCAAAGAAGGCTGAATAGGAGTTATAGGATCATTATAGCTGAACAGGATCTTAAAGGTCATCCAGTCCAAGCCCTTCATTTTACAGATGATGAAACTGAGGGCCAGAGAGGTTAAATAATCTTCCCAAGGTTGAATGGGTGATAGAGCTGAGATTTTAACCCAAGTCCACTGATTCCAAATCCAGGACTCTTTCTGCTTTGCCATGCTGGCTCCTTCAGTTCAAATCTCAGCTCTGCCGCTTATTACCCGTGTGCTTGGGTGGGTCATTGCTGTTCCCTGGCCTTCACTTTGCTCTTCTACTGGTATTGAAGGAGGGAGGTTGAGACCTGGCTCTTGATCTGTGAGCCCATGTTGAAAGCAGCTTGTTAGGTGATCAAAAGACCATCCATACATAACAATATCTTAAGTGGTTGCCAATTGAACTTTGTTTTTGTATGTTTATAACTTGAATGTTGCGATTTGTTAATACATATTCACTGATGTCTTGATGTTATTGTGCTTCTTTCTGAATCTTCCCCATTCTCACTCGTTGATGACTCAGTTCAAAGGCTACCGCCTGCATGTGGTGTCTCCAGACAAGCCAGCTAGGCCGGATCTCCTTCCTCTGGTCAGCTGGCTGCTGTATTTCTCTTAGGCATGTAGCATATTTTAATTTATAACAGCAAATAATATAATGCCTGTGAAGTACTTTGTAAACTTTAAATCTTGACGCAAAGGTTTATTATTATGATAAAGTTTTTCTGTAAAGGAGTTTCTAATCTATTAGGACTGATAAAACGTATGGAGATCATTGTTACTGTTATAACAACAACCATAATAAAGTTAATGATCTGTGTGTGTGTGTTTTTATTGCCTCTAATAGATTGTAAACTTCTAAACCTTAAATTATTCCTGCATCTGCTTTAGCACCTCATGCAGTAGAGTCTACTTAGTAGATGCTTCATAAATGTTTTTTGAGTGAATGAATAAAGGCCTCACTGTGAGAAGCAATTCAGTATCTCTGGTTATAACCTGTAAAATCTAGGCTGTTCTGTTCTTCAGAATCTGCACTCAGGATTGGCTAACAGAGGCATCAGTTGGATCTGCTCCTGGCTTCTTGCCGATCTCCTGTGGAGCAAAGGCAAGATGTTTGCTTGGCTCCAATACACTAGGTTATTCTCCATGTTTTTGTTTGGCTGCCTGATATGATGAGTGCCTCTTTTTCCTCCAGCATCATAGATTTAAAACTGCAAGAGTATTTAGTGACCTCTAATCTAGTCTTCTTAGTTTATAGATGTAAAAACAGAGAAGTTAAGTGACTTGTCTAAGGCCAACACAGGTAGTAGCAGAGTCAGGATTTCAATCCAGGTCCTCTGGTTCCACATTCAAAATACAATCCATTGTGCCATCCTGCTTTCTCCAGTCTGGGTTTACTAATGGCTTGGCATTTTTGTAGCTGTGTTTATTTTTGAAGGCTAAATTGCTAGACAGAGGCGGCTTTATTGGTTCAAGTTTTAGCTTTGGATAAACCTTAGTATCTTCATAGATTCAGAAGCGCCATTTCTTGGATTGATTCCCCAACACAGAATTACATTAGTAAAGCTCTTTTTTTTTTTGTTATTTTTTTATTTAAAATTTTTAGTTTTCAGCATTGATTTCCACAAGATTTTGAATTACAAATTTTCTCCTCATTTCTACCCTCCCCCCACTCCAAGATGGCATATATTCTGATTGCCCCATTCTCTAGTCAGCCCTCCCTTCTATCATCCCACTCCCCTCCGCCATCCCCTTTTCCCTTACTTTCTTGTAGGGCAAGACAGATTTCTGTGCCCCATTGCCTGTATATCTTATTTCCCAGTTGCATGCAAAAACACTTTTTTTTTTTAACATCTGCTTTTAAAACTTTGAGTTCCAAATTCCCTCCCCTCTTCCCTCCCCACACACCTTCCCTAAGAAGGCAAGCAATTCAACATAGGCCACACATGTATCATTATGTAA